>CAMZMU010000115.1:14961232-15065615 GCA_947311845.1 Poa pratensis | reverse complement strand
ATCTGGAGTAGGACGGACGTCGGTCGAATCTAAGGGGGGTGGGGGACGAGAGGTAACGGACCTGGAGGAGGTGTCGATGATGGTGATGGGGACGCGGTCGGGGAAGTAGTCGGCGGGGAGTCGGGTGTGTGGCATGTCCTTGGGGACGTTCTCGGGGAACTGCTCGGTGGCGACGGCGACGACGAGGCTGGACTTGCGGTGCCGGCGTCGCCGATGACGACGACGCGCACGCCGGGCCGGGCCCGCCAGGTTCGCCGCTGCGGCGGCCGCCATGGTCTAGGGTTTTTTTGGGGATTTGGGCGCGGCTGGCTGCGTGGTGGCGAGGAGTGTCGGGAGGTGGGGCCGGGGGTGGCGGCCGCCTCGGTCTTATGGTGGACGCGAGGGAGGATCGATCTGGTTTTGCTTCGGCTTGGAGGGGAAGGAAAGAAAGAAAGAAAAAGGAGAGGCGACCGGAGGAACGCAGCACAGGCGTCGTGCTCGTGCGTGCTTGTTTGCTTGGTAGGCTGGTATTGTAGGTTCGGGCTTGCGAAGCACGCACTTTTTTTTTTTTTTTTTGAGAAAACTTGCCACGCTTTATTCATTGATAATATTCAGAGGTACATTTGCAATATCATGAGGGGTTCCTAGCCACAAATGGCGCCCCACTCCTAAAGAAGAAGCGAACTTAGCAAGCATATGAGCTTCGAAATTCGAATTCCTGCGTTCATGGGAGAAAATGCAGTTTTTCAAACTGAGCAGCACGTCCGACAATCTCCCTGACTATTGGACCATATCTTCCAAGGGTTCCGTTCTTGACATCTTCAACCACCTCTTTGCAGTCAGAAGCAACGTGCAGAACAGAAAGAGAAGATCGGCAGCTAAACTCAGGGCTTCTCTACAAGCTAGCGATTCCACAATTCCAGGATCATTCAGTCCATCAAAGACAATTGCTGAGGCACCAAGGTAATTACCTCCTGAATCCCTACAGATAGCTGCTGCTGCTGATGTATTGCCACTGCGAGGAGAACGCGCCATCAACGTTAAATTTTGCTGCACCTTCAAATGGAGGAATCCATCTATTCTGTACAGCAGCCTGTTGGCGAGAGAGGATGCTGGGCCGGCGTGTTCAGGCAGTTCAACTCATCGAAAAACGAATTAACGAAACTAAAAGTGGACAGTGGACTCTGGAAGACCTCTTCATGAATCGTTTCCTGCGCGCCGTCCAAATAGCCCACAATGTAATGGTCATTCTAGTGAAATCCTTCGCGCTAAGAGTGTCGTGCATGTTAAAGAGCCACAGCTTAGCATTTGGTTCCGTAGTAGCGATCATGTTCTCCACCATATCCTCGTTGCATAAAGCCCAAACACAACGCGACATGCGACAGTCCAACAGCGAGTGGCGCCAAGAATCTTCGCCCCACAGATAGAACAAGAGCACGACGAAGACATGTTTCTGTAATGGAGCAAATCAGCCGATGGCAAGTCTGACGAGCAAGCTCCATAGGAAAACCTTCAGTTTAGAGGGAACGAAAGTTTCCACAAAGATGTCCAACCTTTCTCTTCTTACTCTCCCGATGGTCCTGCTCTATGATCAATCCACCCTTCTCGTATCCTCTTGGTCGCTGATAACATCCTGTAAGCTGACCTAACAGAGAAAGTACCTTTCCTTTCATAATGCCAAGCCCAATAATCAGAAACCGAGAGGTACACAAAGGGATAGCAAGGATTGCTTGAGCATCTATTGGCAGAAAAACTTGTCTGATTAAGTCCACTTTCCACGTAGCATTTGTGTGATCAATCAATTCAGAAACCATCTGAGGAGGATCATCTACTCTGGACAGTAGTGGACGCATCATAGAGTCTCGGGCAGCCAATTTTGATGCCAAATGCTTGTAGACCGACCATCACCGATTCTACGAATAATCCCCTGTTTCAGAATATCTCTTCCATCAATAATTGCCCTCCAAATTTGCGAAGGGTGAGTGCCCAAAGTAGCCTCTAGGATACAACCTTCAGGGAAATAAACAGATTTTAAAATCCTTGCACTCAGAGAATTAGGCTCCTGAATAATCCTCCACGACTGCTTGGCCAAGAGCGCCAAGTTAAACAGCTCTAAATCTCTGAACCCCATTCCACCCAAAATTTTTGGGCTTGTCATAGCCTCCCATGAAACCCAGTGCGGTTTCCTTTGTCCTCTTTTACTACCCAGCCGGTCCCTGCCTTTCACCCCGCCGACTCTCTCTAGGCACTCAGGGGCGCGATGTATGTTGGACTGGGCAGTTCCGGAGCTGAAATCGTCCCTGGAGACGTCTAGCTGTGGCGGTATTGCTGCCCTTTTGCTTCGAGCCTCGACACCTCGCCATTCTTGGCTGGAGGCAAGGCTGGCGAGACCTTTTGTTGCTGTAGTTTGTAGTTGAGGGCACCTCCTTACCTAGTGTAGTCGCTTGGTGAGGACGGTCGTGAGTGTGTGTGTCCCTCCTCTGGAGGTTGTACCCTCGATGTCTTCTACCTTTTCAATATAATGAAGCGCAAAGTCTTTTGCGTTTCCTCTAAAAAAAGAATTTGCGGATCATTGAATTAATGTGTTTACAAAGTCCTTGCGGCAGCCTAAAACAGCCCATTGAAAATACTGGGATCGCTTGGGCTATAGACTTGATCAAAACCTCCTTCCCTCCCGAGGACAAGATTTTTTCCATCCAACCCTTTATCTTATTCCATACCCGGTCCCTTATGTACTTGAAAGTGCCATTCTTGGCGCTGCCAACATCCGAGGGCATTCCTAGGTATCTCTCATTTAGAGTCTCATTCTGGACATCAAGGGTATTCTTTACAGCAGCACGCACAGGCTGTGGACATTTCCTGCTAAAGAAAATAGAGGATTTGCTTGTGTTAATTCTTTGGCCTGATGCAGTACAATATTGATTCAACAAGTTTGACACCTCCTCCGCTCCCTGCACACTCGCCTTGAAAAACAGCAGGCTGTCATCCGCGAATAAAAGATGGTTCACACGTGGTGCCGTAGGCGCCACCTTAAGACCACTCACTTCCGATGACTGTAAACTATGTTTTAAGAGGCACGAAAGGCCCTCTGCTGCAATCAAAAAGAGATAGGGTGAAATTGGATCTCCCTGTCGAATACCCCGCGTGGGGTTAAACTCCTCCAATCTGTTACCATTTAGCATCACTGAGAATGTGACTGACCTCACCATTCCCATGATAATTGAAACCCAAGCATGACTAAAACCCAGCTTCAACATTATAGCTTCAAGATACTCCCATTCCACTCGATCATATGCCTTCATCATGTCCAATTTCAGAGCGCAAAAACAGTCCTTCTTGGCCCTGCTGCGCTTCATAAAGTGCAAGCACTCGTATGCAGAAATAATATTGTCAGTGATTAATCTTCCCAGCACAAAAGCAGACTGCTCCTCGGAGATGATATCAGGTAAAATCAGCTTCAAACGGTTTGCCACAACCTTGGATGCAATCTTGTAAAGCACATTACAAAGACTTATAGGTCGAAATTGCGAAAGAAGGGTTGGACTTGATACCTTCGGAATAAGAACTAGAATTGTATCATTTATGCACTCTGCACTCTCCTCCCCCTTCACAATTTTCAGGACCGCACTAACAACATCTTGCTCGCAGACATCCCAATGGCGCTGAAAGAAATGCGCCGGGAAACCGTCAGGCCCCGGTGCCTTTGTAGGAAACATCTGGAAAAGGGCTCTTTTAACTTCTTCCGCTGAATATGGTGCTGTGAGAGAAGCGTTCATCTCCTCCGTAACCTTGCAAGGTACATGATCCAAGACATGTTGCATGCCTTCCACACCCTCCGATGTATATAAGTTCTTATAAAATTCAGAAGTTAAACTCTCCATCTCCGACTTGTCTTCAGTCAATACTCCTGAACTGTTCATCAGAGCCTTCACAAGATTTTTTCTTCTCCGCATACTAGCCCTTTGGTGAAAAAAACGCGTGTTTTTATCTCCAGCTGTAAGCCATTCAACCCTTGACCTTTGTTTCCACATAATCTCTTCACGATGATACAGTTCAGTCAAACGTTCTACTGTTTTCAGTTCTGCATGGGAGGGGCCAACACGCTGAGGAACATTGCGCATGTCCTCAAGGTCCCGTTTCAGCCTTTGTATTTCTCTCTTCACGCTGCCAAAGGTCTGCTTGTTCCACCGGCCCAGAACATCAGAGAGAGATAATAGCTTCTCCTTAACATCATGTACTGTTGCATCTTCTGTCACGGACCAGGCTGCCCCGATCGTGGGTTTAAGCTGGATGGGTTTCCCACATTACTTCAAACGGAACGGCTTCCTAGCTGGTCGAATTCCCATTACTTCATCAGCAATACGGAGCAGGATTGGACAATGATCGGATGTTGCTGCCGTTAGATGAGTCACCGTCGCACACGGGAATTGAGCGCTCCACTCCGCTGAGCCAAGAGCCCTGTCCAGTCTAACTCTGGTATAGGTGCCTCCTGCCACTCTTTCTCAAAAGTCCAGAAATTCCCTATGTAGCCCAGATCAATCAACCTGCATACATCAACCGCCTCACGGAAACCTTGAACCTGGTTCGCACTCCTCTGTCCCACACCTACATACTCATCATAACGCAGCACTTCATTGAAGTCACCGATGCAAAGCCAAGGGAGACTACTCAAACTGCATATGTCCTTCATTAGATCCCATGTCTTGTGCCTGTCTTGGGTTTGTGACTCGCCATAGATGCATGTTAATCTCCAGGGAGCACCCCCTAGACCCGAAACAGAAAAATCAATATGATACTCCGAAAAACCCAAAACATCCAAGTTTATTTCATTATTCCAAAATACACCAATACCTCCACTTCTACCAACACTACCTACTGCATAGCCTTTGTCGAAACCTAGAGAAGGTGCAAGGTTCTCAACGCGGGTTTTGCTTATTTGAGTTTCTACAATGCAAAAAATAGAGGGGGCAAAAATCTGAGCGAGCTCCCGGAGCTCGCGAACTGTCGCGTGATTGCCGGCACCACGACAGTTCAAACTCATCAGACTCATTGGTCCCGGCGGTGCCCGCCGAGAGGCCCGCCGATCTAGCATCTTCATTCTCCTTCTCAGTGTTACTCCCTTCAGTAGCGTCACCCGTCTTCACCCTCTTCGGGTCCCTTTTAGGAGGGGGACTCATCTGTGTCACCGGCGCTGCACCAGCCGGTTGAAACATAGATACCATTGCACCGACATTGTTAATCTGTGAAGCTACCGAGTCTTTGCCCGTCAGCAGAAGCGAGGACCGCTTCCTACTCGGGTCAGTTTCACTCATAAGCTCATCATCTTCTTCACCAGTGTAGTTCCCATCAACAAAAGGGGGACCGTCACCACGTCCACCACGGCCACGGCCCCTCCCCCTGCCACCAGATCGTGGCCCAGCTCGCGCTCCACCATTGGAATTAGGACGCCACACAGAAGATACACGCAAATCATTAAAAATTAATGCCGATGGAGGATGAATTCCATTGCCGCACTCCTTGTACGTATGCCCCAGCATGCCGCATACGGCACACCAGTCTGGTAAGCGCTCAAACTTGACTCGGTAGAGCTGTCTCTGATTTTGGTGTACCAGCGAAACCACTGGAATCAATTGCTTTCTCACATCGATCATAATTCTCGCCCGGAAAAAGTTTCCAGCAAAATCGTGAGATGGGGGTTCTTCGGACAGAAATTCCCCAACCCTTGCTGCCAAAGATGGCACGAAACTCCGATAACCCACTGGGAGGTCATGAATCTGTATCCAGATTTTAATCTTGTTCAGCTCAATTGACGTAGGTTTAGAGAAACCATCATAAGGAGCTATGAGCACACTCTTCCCCCGGAACGCCCACGGTCCTCCCTCGGTAACCTTCTCCCAATCTCCCAAGCAATGGAACTGAAGCTCGAACAAGTTTTCTTCAATTGATCGGATCCGCACATCCTTCGCCAGATCCCAAGCTGACCTCATATTCTTCCCAAACCAATAATGGCTAAAGTCCTGATCGGTGTGCACACGTGCCACCGCCAACCATCTAGTCGTCTCTTCCGGGATTGGTTCCTGCGCTTCAACTACTACATCGATCTCATCTTCCTGCAGTCCAAGCCCTGCCATCATCTTCTCCAGATCGGACTGCCCCGCTGTTCCTGACGCCGACGCTCCATCCATGTCAAGCAAGCCTCTTCCGCACCAAAACCTAAACTGTAAGACCCCAACAACCAAAACCTCCACTCCGTCAGACCAAGGCCGGGTAAGGGTACCAGACCCTCCCGTAGTCAGCCCGAGTCCTTCGGTGTCAAGGTCGTGGTTCAGGGAACGAGAGATCTCAACGCCGTCGCCGGCGAGAGTACAAAACCCTAACGGCGAGAAGCACGCACATGGAACATCATCTTGCGATGTTGCCAAAGCTTTTTTATGCGAGGCTGGGCCTGGCTCGCATGGGCCGCTTCTGGCACGAACATGGAACATATTGCCGATGTGTTTTTTTTTCTCACTAACAATTTGTGTATATGCAATGCGTGTAGAACATTGTAAGTTTTTACTACGCTATTATCAGCGATGCAAAGTTTGGTACCAATTACAAAACATACACACATTGTCAACTTGCATAGAGCCCATTATAAATCGATAAATACATTTGACTACGAAAACCAAATTAAGAATCTGACCGACAATTATTTATGTACTCTAGAAGTTTCTATAAGAATGCTTACCAAGACTCGTATACTAAAGAGTTGTGAGGATGTTTTTCAAACCACATGATTTAAAGATGTCCACCATAAATATGTATGATAGCATAAGACAGTTACAAAACAATTTGCCAAGGGAATACCATCCAAAACTAGTTTAAATGTAGTGCAATGCAAGTGTACTTTTCATCCATGCATTAAAATTGTACAACAATGACGTTTTAACCAATATTTTGAAACTTTGATGTGTGGTTAACTATGTAAAATAAATAACAGAAAATTATGCTTGCTAAATACCCTAGCATGTTAAAACAAAGTACAAAGTATAAAAGTTTGGTATAACTTATTTTTGGTTTAATTATTCCCGGGTCCAATTTATTCTTGACCGGCCCTTGCGTCGACGGTGCACCGAACGGAGAGCGTCTCATATCATAAAACTGAATGTCCTCGAGTAGCTTATCATCATCAACTTCCGCTATAATATCTATGGTTCTGAATTTATATCACAGAAAAACACATACGCACGAGTGGAAGGATGAACACCAAGTATTGTCCTAGTCTTGCATCTTAGACTAACTAATTGTTGCATGATGACCCTGTTTTCGTGGTCATGGGCAAATGGTTGCTCACAACAATGGGAACACATTTTGGCAGAACAATGGGGCTGAACATATCCAACTTATTGATATGCTATGAGATCTTATCGTCACGATATTTTTCTTATTGTAAAAAATGGTTAACGAACATACATGTCCTTCGACCATGAGGTTGCTAGGCCCATACATGTTGGAAGAGGGTGTGAGGCCCATGAGAAGAGCCACAAACAACGACGAAGGACCTGCATAGTAGAGACCTACAAAAACCGGCATGTTGATCACTGCCTCACTCCATCGAAGGGCAACACAAAGTTGAGACACCCCAGTAGCACAAACAAACTAAATTCAGAGCCAAAATGTCACCTCGAGGACCTCAACGAGGACGTCCGTGGAGAAAACTCACAACATTGAGGGCAAGTAGACCACCAACACGAAGGGTAAAATACACGGACATCAAGGACAAGCACAAACTCGTAAGGAGCATCACTGACACGGTCAGAGAGCATAAGATAGCTAAGACCGCACAAAAGAGACTAATATGTCGTTAGTGAAGCCGAAGCGCTGGTCATTAGCTAAGACCGCACTATGTGTTTTTTCAACAATTTGTGTGTCGCTCAAGATTAAAAGTACGCACGGTTTGATGGAGGGCTTGCTTCAGATCACATTAAACCATCTTATTTATTTTTTTAGAGATAAAAAATAATCTCACTGTCACGACTAAAACAAGGATAATTATTTTAAAGATTGAAAGTTGTAGTGCAACCAATCATGTGGCTTCGTAAGTGCAGAAGTTAGATGTAATTGATATATTTTTTAATATTACTATATTCCCCTTTATAAAAACAATAATGCGGCATTGGAGCGCCACCACCATCGTCGAACGCAGCACGCTGCCAAGGCCACCCCATGACGTCCACGACACCGCGCGACATAGGTAGCATGAAGCCACTTTGAGAGGAACAATGAAGGGGCACCGGAGCAGCGAGACGGATCCTCGTCGTCATCATGCAGACTTTGTGCGGTGACCCAACATACCACTGCATGTTGTAGTACGTAAGTCGTTGACATAACACTTATAGAACACCGTTCCGCAAATATTACATCCCTCAGGGTGGTACAACAGAAACATTGCGGGTCCAAATGTCATACAACCATTTATTACAAAACAAAGTCGTGCAGACGTGGAGATGATCCCAACATGTGGTCACCTCATACTTAATGCTATACAACAACGAACAAGAAGCAAATTAGTGCATACACGGGAACTCAACAGCCTATTAGTAAAGTTCCAAGCTGCTCGATTCAACCGTGCTTATGTATCGGGTTACTAGTCCAAGCTAACCCTAGTCGGACTCCTCCTCCTCGTTGTCGGCTCCGTACCGGATGATGTAATCCACACCTTCAACTCCGCCTGAAAAGTCTAGCTCCTCGTAGTAGATGCCTTCCTGCCCTCCCATGGCGTTCAGTGATGCGTCGTCCAAGTCTTCACAGTATAAGCAGGGGGTTCAAAAGGAAGGAATGAGTAACCAGCGTTACTCAACAAGTTCACTATGTACGGTAGGAAGTCTGATGCACTATCTACAGCCTTAGACTCTAAAGAGTCTCAAGCTAATGCAATGTTATTTGAAAAAAATTCTTCAAGAGGTTTCTTTTATTCTGAAAACTATGCCCGTCAACTATTCACAGGTGCTAGAACTTCATGGAGTTCCTTTTTCTGCAGCATTCGCAGCACCTTCCCGGAACAGGGAGTAACATGTCACATTTTTTTACACTCTGCAGAGGTGCGTTACTTTACCCATAAGAGATCAAGACCTTGTTGCACAACCAGGCGTACTTTCCCGTCCACACTCTCTTTGGTGTGGGGCCCGGTTGATGATCCAAGCCATTCACTACGCTTCTCCACCACCCACATGCCCACCCCATTCATGCATAGTAGGATCACTCCTGATATTCTACCTCTCAAGGTAGAACTACCTAGGCTCCCCTTGCAGACCATCCTAGACACCAGAGTCCGTGGGCATAAAGGGATCCCACCCATGTGCGTGTAGTCTCGCAAGATCTACAGCATACGGCACTGGCTGTCCGTTGACATGTGAAAGGACAATGATATCGCCTAGAGGGGGGGTGAATAGGCGATTAAAACTTTTCCGGTTTAGTCTTGCTAATTGCGGAATAAAACTAGGTGTTTAAATTAACAAGCCAACAACTTAAATAAACTAGGCTCGCCTATGTGCACCAACAACTTATGCTAAGCAAAACAAGCAACAAGGTGATAGCAATATAATACTTCAAGCACGAAGGCTATCACAATGTAAGTTGCATAAGTAAAGAGCTCGGGTATAGAAATAACCGAGGCGCGCGGAGACGACGAAGTATTCCCGAGTTCCTCCTTGAAAGGGAGTACGTCTCGTTGGAGAGGTGTGAACCGACACAACGGTTCAACAACCACAAAGGTTTCACCCTCTTCTCCGATGAACCGCACCACAAAGGTTTGGTTCACCTTCCACTATCGGTATTCCTTCGAGGCGGAATCCGGAGCCTTTCAACAACAATCCGGGGCACAACCCACAATGGGTTGGGGGCTCCCGAACGGCTCTCAACAACAATTCGAGGCACAACCCACAATGGATTGGGGGCTCCCGAACGGCTTCAATTGACCACACAAGGGTCCAACCACCACAAAGGCGTCTAGGGCCCGAAGACCCAAGAGTAACAAGTTCACAAGATTTCAACTTCCACGAATCCTCGTGGAGAGCACACCGATGCACCAAATGCAAAAGGCAAGAGCACAAGTGCTCAAATCCTTCACTCTCAAATTCCAACAAAGCAACAAATGCTTATGGGGGAATAAGAGAGGAAGAACAAAGAGGAGATGCACCAAGAACTCCAAGAACAAGATCTACAAGGTTTCCCTCACTTAGAGGAGAAATCGATCGGTGAAAACGTAGATCAAGATCACCTCTCACTATCCCTCAAATATGAGCAAGAAACATGGGAGGGATTGAGAGGAAGAGCAAGCTTTGCAAAGTGCAACAATGGAGGAGAGAGGAGGAAGAACAAGCTAGGAAAGTTGGGATCTCTTTGGGAAAGAAGACCCCTTAAAAGGGCAGCAGGAATCTGCCTGTTGGGGCCAAAAATCGCGAGGACCGGCCTGGAGGCCGGCCTAGGCTGGGCAGGAGGCCGGGAGCCTCACAGAGCCGGCCGGCCCTACAGCCGGCCTAGGCTGGGTGCCCAACAGAGCCCGCCGGCCCTGGGGCCGGCCTGGGCTGGCCTGGGGGCCGGCCTACAAAAAACAGAAAAAAAGTCCAACACGAAAATGAACATATCTTGATCATCCGGACTCCGTTTTCGATGTTCTTGGGCTCGTTGGAATCGCAACGAAGAGCTTTACAAGATCATGCAGAGAAACATCATAGTCCAACAATGGAGGATAAAATCAAATGGGGAAATGTTAGACCTCTCAATAAAAGAACAACCGATAAAACCTCCAAACCAAAACCGCAATATGTTTCTCATTCGGACTCCGTTTTCTATGATCTTGGGCATGTTACAAGATACTCACAAGCACTACAAGATCATGCATATACACATCATAGTCCATCATGTGAGAAGTAAACCACAAGGAGATAGTTTGACCTCTCCAGAAAAGATAAGCCGGTAAAACCTCCAATATCAAAAATGCCACAAGATATGCATATGAAATCCGTTTTTGATGAACTAGAACTTGGTATGGAGATGAACACAAGCTCTAAATTCTCACATGAATAAAAGCCAAATAAGAACCAAGAAAGATGATATGCCAAGTATGCAAAGGTTTGAGCTCTCCACAAAGATGCGATCAAGTTACTCACTTGAGAGCCCCTCTTGATAGTACGTCGTCTATCCTATAACCCGGTCTCCAAACTAACAACATGAGACCGGTAAAATAGAAACCCTATCAAGATCATATCTTTGCCTTGCGCATTCCACTTGAGCTCGATGATGACGATCTTGACTCTCTCAAGTTGGAACACCTTTCTTGATTGTGCTTGCTAGCACATGCTTGATGAAGACTTCTCTAAATACTCCCCCATACTCCATTATGGGAGAGCCTCGCTAAGCTCCGTTTCACAAAGATGGTGTCTTGAATCCTTCAAGACATACTTGCAATATGCTCCACTCTACACATGACCATTCTTCATATAAACTTTTGAATAGAGCATTGATCATCATGTAATCTTCTAGAGTCCAACACATGAACTCCAATCTTCTTCATGGACAAGATCTATAAAGATATCTCAATGCAAACATTAGTCCATAAGGATTGTCATTAATTACCAAAACCACGCATAGGGCAACACATGCCCTTTCAATCTCCCCCATTTTGGTAATTGATGACAATCCCTTTTACGAGGGTTTATATAATGAATTAAGCAACCATGCAACACAAAGAGCAAGGATGCAAGAGCATGAAAGGCAAATGCTTAAGAACGAAACTAAAACATAACACCAAACTCCCTTAAACCCTCTAAACTTCTCCCCCATTGGCATCAATTGCCGAAATGGGAGGAAAAATTTAGAAGGCCAATATAATAAGAGCTCCCACATAATGTGTGCATTTCTCATAATATGAGTGAAATCAAATGCACATATCCAATGACGAATATATGGAGGGAGATCAAACTATATCGAGGATCCAAAAGTTGCAAAAGAATATCAAAGAGAAAGATACTTCGACGAAAGAAGCAACCAAACAAAAGGATCCGAAGAAGTGTTCTAAAAATCAAGAGGGAACTCCGCAAGGTACGTGCACAAAGTAGGATTTTCATTTTAATATGTTGTGCACAACATGGAATCCTCACTCCCTCCTAGATAGTTTTGAACACAAGCAAAAGAGAAGCAAATAGGTCCACAAGCTTATTAAGATGCAAAAGCATACCAAAAGAAAAACAAAGCTTGTGCCTTTTAGAAACCACCAAAGAATCAAAATCAATAAAAGGTGGTCACTAACAAAATGGAATACCAAATAAAGATGTAACTACTCTCATGTGTATAAGTTTCTAAGTAGACATCAATCATGAGATATAAGTCCACAAAGAAACATGCACACACACAAAGTAGATACTACGGTGAAGAACATGATATCCAAGTGGAGGTTATATATATACCAATAAGATCATGGCTTAAAAGCATAGCACAAAGCTCAATTTTATCTTAAAGGGATATAGATGAACTTCCACCACACACTCATCATAGCATCAAAAATATCCACAAGGGATAAGGTGATAAATGGGATGCTCCGAGAAACATAACAAGTATCGTAAAAGGCAAATGATTTTGAAGAAACATCAACATTGCATATGCGAGACATAGAGTAGAAAGTGCTAGATTAACATATTTGGGATTGGTGAATCAATAAAATGATTATGTATATTCCCCTTGATATGTAATCATCCCGGCTTGCTCACATTTGCAATAAAGTTGTTTTGCAAGAACCAAATGAATTGCAACAAACGAAATTCATGCCAAGATACAACCTACACAAGGTTGAAAGCTAGTAAAGAGTGTATGGGGTAGATACTTGTTACCGAGATAGCATTGATGATGTAGAAGATAGGAGTTCATGATCATCCGAGCTTGGCTCCAATAAGCACATGGTGATAACACCTTCCTTGTAGATGAGACAAGCTTCCAATGCATCTCAAGTGTACCTAAAATAAATTCAAGTACAACATCGTACCCAAACTCATTGGGTCCAAAGTAGTTAGAGCAACTACAATACATAGTGAAAGGACAATGATGTCGCCTAGAGGGGGGTGAATAGGCGATTAAAACTTTTCCGGTTTAGGCTTGCTAATTGCGGAATAAAACTAGGTGTTTAAATTAACAAGCCAACAACCTAAATAAACTAGGCTCACCTATGTGCACCAACAACTTATGCTAAGCAAGACAAGCAACAAGGTGATAGCAATATAGAATACTTCAAGCACGAAGGCTATCACAATGTAAAGTGCATAAGTAAAAAGCTCGGGTATAGAAATAACCGAAGCACGCGGAGACGAGGATGTATTCCCGAGTTCCTCCTTGAAAGGGAGTACGTCTCGCTGGAGAGGTGTGAGGCACCACAAAGGTCGATCTCAACGCCACAAAGGCTCACCCTATTCTCCGATGAACCGCACCACAAAGGTTTGGTTCACCTTCCACTATCGGTATTCCTTCGAGGCGGAATCCGGAGCCTTTCAACAACAATCCGGGGCACAACCCACAATGGGATTGGGGGCTCCCGAACGGCTCTCAACAACAATTCGAGGCACAACCCACAATGGATTGGGGGCTCCCGAACGGCTTCAAGTGACCACACAAGGGTCCAACCACCACAAAGGCGTCTAGGGCCCGAAGACCCAAGAGTAACAAGTTCACAAGATTTCAACTTCCACGAATCCTCGTGGAGAGCACACCGATGCACCAAATGCAAAAGGCAAGAGCACAAGTGCTCAAGTCCTCCACTCCCAAAATCCAACAAAGCAACAAATGCTTATGGAGGAATAAGAGAGGAAGAACAAAGAGGAGAACCACTCAAGAACTCCAAGAACTAGATCCACTATGTTCCCCTCACTTAGAGGAGAGATTGATTGGTGGAAATGTAGATCTAGGTCTTCTCCTTCAATCCTCCAACGATCAAAGAGTTTGGGTGGAGGGATTGGGAGATATCAAAGAAATGAGCTTGCAACAATGGAGGAGAGAGAAATCTGGGCGAGCTACTCAGCTGGAGGTAGGTGGAGGGGTATTTATACCCCTCTAGAAATTCTAGCCGTTGCCCACAGATTGACACAGTTTTCACTTAGGCCGGAAGTTTGGCCGGAACTTCCGGATGGCCGGAATTTCCGGCCAAAACCGGAACTTCCGCCCCTCAGAAAACTGCAGAAACACTCAACACGAAAACGAAGATATCTTGATCATCCGGACTCCGTTTTCGATGTTCTCGGGCTCGTTGGAATCGCAACGAAGAGCTTTACAAGATCATGCAGAGAAACATCATAGTCCAACAATGGAAGATAAAACCAAATGGAGAAAGGTAAAACCTCTCTAAAAAGGAATAACCGGCAAACCTCCAAAACCGAAAACGCAACAAGTTTTCCATACGAAATTCGTTTTCGGTGAACTTGGGTTTGTCGTGAAGATCACAACAAGCACCAAAACCCAACAAGGAGAAAAGCCAAGTAAGAACCAAGAAAGATGAAATGCCAAGTATGCAAAGGTTTGAGCTCTCCACAAAGATGCGATCAAGTTACTCACTTGAGAGCCCCTCTTGATAGTACGCCGTCTATCCTAAAACCCGGTCTCCCACTAACAACATGAGACCGGTAAAATAGAAAACCTATCAAGATCATACCTTTGCCTTGCGCATTCCACTTGAGCTCGATGATGACGATCTTGACTCTCTCAAGTTGGAACACCTTTCTTGATTGTGCTTGCTAGCACATGCTTGATGAAGACTTCTCCAAATGCTCCCCCATAGTCCATTATGGGAGAGCCTCGCAAAGCTCCGTCTTCATGTCTCCTTTGAAGCTTCAATCAAATGATATCTTCGAGATGGATCATATTGAGCTTGCACTTCATCTTCTTCTCTTGATATGTATGATGGCTTGGGGTTAAACATGATTGTTCACTCAATCTTCTTTTCCAAGCCATACTTGCAATAAGCTCAACTCTACACATGACCATTCTTCATATAAACCCTTGAATAGACCATTGGTCATCATGTCATCTTCTAGAGTCCAACACATGAACTCCAAACATTTCCTATGGACAAGATCTACAAGTATATCTCAATGCAAACATTAGTCCATAAGGATTGTCATTAATTACCAAAACCACGCATGGGGCAACACATGCACTTTCAATCTCCCCCATTTTGGTAATTGATGACAATCCTTTTACGAGGGTTTATATAATGAATTAAGCAACCATGCACACAAAGAGCAAGGATGCAAGAGCAAGAAAGGCAAATGCTTGAGAACGAAACTAAAGCATAAAACCAAACCTTAAACCCTCTAAACTTCTCCCCCATTGGCATCGATTGCCGAAATGGGTGAAAAGTAAGAAGGCCAATATAATAAGAGCTCTCCCCATAATGTGTGCATTTCTCATAATATGAGTGAAATCAAATGCACATATCCAATAACGAATAGTTGGAAAGGAGATCAAACTATATTGAGGATCCAAAGATTGCAAAGAATATCAAATAGAAAGATACTTCAACGAAAGAAGCAAGCAATCAAAAGGATCCGAAAAATGTTCTAAATATCAAGAGGGAACTCCCCAAGGTACGTGCACAAATAGGATTTGCATTTCAATATAGTGTGCACAACATGGAATCCTCACTCCCTCCTAGATAAATTCGAACACAAGCACATGCAAGAGAATATAATGAGAAGTGAGGCAAAACAACTTGCAACAAATACAATCGTTTTGCAACATGAGCAAGGAGCGGCAAAAAAAGGATGGGTGTGAGATATAAAGACATTTTAGGAGACTAATACAAGGATGAGCAAAATCATCAACATAGTCTTTCAAAAAGTGTTGCACATAGTGCATATCATGTCTTTCACATACTCACACACCAACGGAGAAAGCAAATAGCTCCACAAGCTTATTAAGATTCAAAAGCATAACACATAAACAACAAAGCTTGTGCCTTTAATTAGAACCACCAAAGAACAAAAGCAAAAGAGGTGGTCACTAAAGAATTGGAATATCAATTAAAGATGTAACTATTCTCATGTGTATAAGTTTCTAAGTAGACACGAATCACGAAGATATGTCCACAAATAAACATGTACACACAAATAGGTACAAAGGTAAAGTCATGATATCCAAGAGGAAGTCATAAATACACCAATAAGATTTTGCTTAAAAGCATAGCACAAAGCTCAATTTTATCTTAAAGGGATATAGATGAACTTCCAACACATACTCATCATAGCATCAAAAACTATCCACAAAGGATAAAGGTGATAAACGGGATGCTCCGAGTAAGATAACAAGTATCACGAAAGGCAAATGATTTTGAAAAACATCAAAGTTGCACATGAGAGACTTTAAGTAGAAAGTGCTAGATTGACATAAATGGGATCGATGAATCATGAAATGAATATATATCCCTTATATGTAATCATCCCGGCTTACTCACATTTGCAATAAAGACGTTTTGCAAGAATCAAAAGAATTGCAACCAAAGAGATTCATGCCATGAAACAACCTACACAAGGTTGAGAGCTAGAAAAGTATGCATGAGGTAGATACTTGTTACCGAGATAGCATTGGTGATGTAGAAGATAGGAGCTCATGATCATCCAAGCTTGGCTCCAATAAGCACATGGTGACAACACCTTCCTTGTAGATGAGACAAGCTTCCAATGCATCTCCAAATGTACCTAAAACAAATTCAAGTACAAAATGGTGCCCAAACTCATTGGGTCCAAAGTAGTTAGAGCAACTACAATACATAGGACAAACTCCACATAACTATGTGCATATAGATATGAAATTGAATTTCATGCACATCTTAGTCATTTAGGATTTGATGGAGTTTATCCTATATATTGGATCAACGAAAGTAAGCATGCCAAAGATATACATATAATAAATATGCATGCACATGACTTTCAAGAACCAAAAAGATATAATTTAGACAAAACACCAAGTAAACCAACAAAGCACACACAAGTGTGACAAGAAAACAAAGTGTCCAAATTATATCAAATACCCAAATCAACACATGAGTGAAGATACCACTTTGAAAAGATACCAATGAAATCAAGATACCAAATGATGAAAATATCATCAAGGAATAAACCAAACCCTCTACACTTTTCATGATGGCACAAGTACCAAGACGAAAAATGTTTGTCTTCCAAGGAGACACGTCATCGGGATCAAATATCAAATGAAGACAACTAATGTTCAAAAAGCCTATAGGATTGCTCCCCCAAGATGTGTGCATTATTTAAGATTTTGCATTTGAATACAAAATGCACACAAATGAGATCATCACTCTCCATATATATATATATATATATATCAAACACTAGTCATGTTCAAGAAGGCAAGAAATTGCAATACCAATTTAAAGAACGGTGTTTTACTCAAAGTAGGATAGCTTCCCAAAGAATAGTGCATTATCAAGAAGTATGACTTTTGAATGCAATGCACAAGAATTGGTTCATTGCTTTTCCCAACTCAAGAAAGCACAAAACAAATTTAAGTAGAGCAATAAAGGATCCAAAAGATACAAGGAAGACAAATGAGAGTTAGATCAAAACAAATCCTTGGCAATCAAATAAGGCAATTTCAAAGCAAGAGCCAAAGTGAATATGATCAATATATTTACCACAAATATGATTATCACTTGTCAAGACAAGTAATGTATGGAGATATTTCTCGGTGGTGGATTGCAAAGATATATTCAAGATCATATTCACAAAACATAAGCATATGGCAAAGGATAGGAATTAAAAGCCATGCTTAGATAGATAGATATTCTTGATAGCTTCAAAAATCACGCAATAGTGCAAAGCAACTCCAAGGAGTAGCTTGAAGCAATTGGTTTCCCAGAGATATATGAGAACATATTTAGGGAAAGCCATATCAAGAAATTCCATCACAAACAAGATCCAACGAGAGAGGAAGCAATTAAGCAAAAAGGAACTTGTTTGAGAAACATGCCACAAAGGAAAAGATAATGAGAATATCAATTCTAGGTGGCAATACCTCACATGTTCACATTTTCTAGGCTTGTAATATGCACATAGCTTATTACTCCCCCATAATGTGATAATCCATTTCTTTTAAAGCAAGAGGCAAACAAAACCAACTCGAGAAATTAATGGACATAATAGAATTTGAATTTCTCATGAGCATGACATACCACATAGAGAATAGATAATATTGATATATCATCACTAAGTGGTATTCCTCATGTACACACATTTTTGGTTTGTGAAGTGCACGAAGCATATCACTCTCCAAAAATGGAATGGTCCATTAATCTCTCAAAAGAGAGCCAACAAGGTAATATATCAAATAAAAGCAATAAGGCTCAAACAAGTAAATGGTGTGCAAACCAACATACACATACTTGATTTCTCAAGATAAGTAAGTAGAGAGCACAACACATACAAACACTAGCAAGGTACAAAACCAAACACATGCAAGGGTGCAAGCAACTTTCAATGTATATATGATTTAAATAAAAGTTACCGCAAGGAGGAAACATTGGATATGAGGTAGAACAATATAATCCAAATGACTTGGCTTGAGAGAATATAATTGATGAAGATCCCTTAATTCTTCATGATGTAGCCAAGTCTCCAATGACCTCCAACAACACCTATTGATCAAGTTTTAGCTTGTTGGTCCCCAACCAAGTTGGGTCCTAAGAGGTTAGTCACAATAGCTTGGCAACCCAAATGGTTCTTTTCTTGACACCACTTTGAGTCCAACATATTTGGCAAACACATTGCCAACCTTATCCTTCCTAAGAGAATACACATCATCAATAATAATGGGGTTGGATAAGGTACCATTTGTGCATGAAGAAGCAAGGTGACCCTTCTCACGGCATAGGTAGCAACATCGACTTCCTCCTCTCTTCTTGGTTGGAATCTTGACTTGAGGAGGAGTAGCTTGATTCTTGGGAAGAGGCGTTCTTCAACTTGAGGAACTTGAGTTTGAACTTGAGGCTTCTTCCCTTGTTGCTTCTCACTAAGAGCCTTCTTCTTCAAAGGGCAAGATCTAACATGGTGCCCTTCAACTTTGCACTTGAAGCAAACAATCTTGGCCGAATCTTTAACTTGTTCTTGGCCCTTGTTCTTCTTGTAGACTTGGACTTGTTCTTGTTATTGGAGTTGAATCCAAGTCCACTCTTGTCATTGGGGCGTCTTTGAACACTCAACATATTGTCAAGTGTGGACTTCCCAACATGACGCTTTTCCAAGTCTTTCTTCAAAGAAGTGACTTGGGCCTTGAGCTCATTTAGTTCCTCTACATGGTTAGTATCAACAAAAACACTAGAGGAAGTAGAAGCTTCATTGTTAGAGCAACAAGGCAATGAAAGTAATTCATCACAAGATGTAGCAAATATTGTGAGTGGATGAATCACTAGGACTAGCACATGGCAATAAAGCATTTTAGTAGAAGTTGTGCCATTGTCCACATGAGGCTCACAAGATGTTACCTTTGTAGAATAGCCTCATGAGCTAACTTTAGCCTAGCATGGGATGCTAGAAGATCATCATTAGAGCTAGAAAGCTTTTCATGACTTTCTTCCAATTTCCCATACTTGCTAGATAGCAACTCAAGTTGAGCCCTTAGCTCAACATTCTCCTTCAAAATAGATGCTTCACAAGAAGTGGAGTTAGTAGCACAAGCATCATTAATATTAGAAATAGAAGGAGACAATTTGGCAAGCTTATCATTCTTAGATAGTTGAGTTTGGAGTTGATCATGAGACTTGATAAGGAGAGAGTGTTCACTTTCTAAAGCCTTGTGAGCTTTGTCAAGTCTCTCTATGTCCTCACTTAGTCTAGCATTGCCAACACCAAATTCAACTTTTTCCTTTTTAAGCACTTTATATTTAGCAAGGGCATGATCTCTTTCCTTAATGATTTTAGCAATAATAAGATCATTAGACTCATCAAGAGATTCAAGTCTCTCTTCAAGAGACCTAAGCTCTTCTTCTTCTTCAAGAGAAGCTTTCAAGGAAGCTATAGTAATAGAGTCATCCTCTCAATTTGACATTTCTCATCAAATTGACTTTCCAAATCCTCAATAAATTCCCTACTCTTAGAACATAATCAATGATTTCACATAGAGGAGGGATAGCATTACTACCTTTGGGGAGAGCACCAAGTACCATCTCACCCATCTTGGTTAAGGATTCAAAATCAAAACCTTCTTCATGAGAATCCTCATCCTCATCATCACAATTTGGATTTGAGGTGGGAGACACCTCGGAATCCTTAGCCATAAGGCAAACATGATTAAAGAATGAAGAGATGAATAACTTGAAGCACCATTTAGGTCCATGTCTTGTTCCAACAAATGTTGGGATTCCTCTACATTGTTAGTCATGCAAGTACTAGAGGATATGGAAGCATTGTTTTCATGGCAACAAGACATATGAAGCATATCATCATGAGATTTAGTTAAACAACTATTACATGATATGCAAGGACTATCAACTCTAGCATGTATGACATTTGGAGTGCTAGAAGAGTTTAAGTCCAAAGATAGAACATTGCAATGTGATAGAGAAGAAGTATAATCAATAGTAAGTTCACCATCACAATGCAATTTCTATCACCACTCACCATATCATTACCTTGTGACAAATCACATGTTGGTGAAGTGGAAGAAGTTGTGAACTCATCACGGCCGGAAGTGGAAGGAGAACAATCATCCTCAATAATTTTGGACACTTCATATATATCTTGAAGCTTGGTCCAAAGCTCATGAGCGTTCCGAAAAGGCATGATTGACGCAAGAACTACATCGCTCAAAACACATATAAGACCATTAGAAACTAGAGTCTCGAGATGAGAGTTTTCCTCATCCTCTAAAGATAATTCTTGAGAATCCTTTGGAGGAGAAAAACCCACATACAATCCTCTTAATATAATTTGGACCCATGGCCCTAAAAAGATTAAGCATGCGAATTTTCCAAACATCATAATTTGTGCCATCGAATATGAAAGTGGGATCGTGCACTAATTCCCTAAACGACATCTTTTACTCTCTAGGCGGTAAAGCCCAAAAAGAGAGCCCAGGCTCTGATACCAATTGAAAGGACAATGATGTCGCCTAGAGGGGGGTGAATAGGCGATTAAAACTTTTCCGGTTTAGGCTTGCTAATTGCGGAATAAAACTAGGTGTTTAAATTAACAAGCCAACAACCTAAATAAACTAGGCTCACCTATGTGCACCAACAACTTATGCTAAGCAAGACAAGCAACAAGGTGATAGCAATATAATACTTCAAGCACGAAGGCTATCACAATGTAAAGTGCATAAGTAAAAGCTCGGGTATAGAAATAACCGAAGCGCGGAGACGAGGATGTATTCCCGAGTTCCTCCTTGAAAGGGAGTACGTCTCGTTGGAGAGGTGTGAACCGACACAACGGTTCAACAACCACAAAGGTTTCACCCTCTTCTCCGATGAACCGCACCACAAAGGTTTGGTTCACCTTCCACTATCGGTATTCCTTCGAGGCGGAATCCGGAGCCTTTCAACAACAATCCGGGGCACAACCCACAATGGGATTGGGGGCTCCCGAACGGCTCTCAACAACAATCGAGGCACAACCCACAATGGATTGGGGGCTCCCGAACGGCTTCAAGTGACCACACAAGGGTCCAACCACCACAAAGGCGTCTAGGGCCCGAAGACCCAAGAGTAACAAGTTCACAAGCTTTCAACTTCCACGAATCCTCGTGGAGAGCACACCGATGCACCAAATGCAAAAGGCAAGAGCACAAGTGCTCAAATCCTTCACTCTCAAATTCCAACAAAGCAACAAATGCTTATGGGGGAATAAGAGAAGAAGAACAAAGAGGAGATGCACCAAGAACTCCAAGAACAAGATCTACAAGGTTTCCCTCACTTAGAGGAGAAATCGATCGGTGAAAACGTAGATCAAGATCACCTCTCACTTCCCTCAAATATGAGCAAGAAACATGGGAGGGATTGAGAGGAAGAGCAAGCTTTGCAAAGTGCAACAATGGAGGAGAGAGGAGGAAGAACAAGCTAGGAAAGTTGGGGTCTCTTTGGGGAAGAAGACCCCTTAAAAGGGCAGCAGGAATCTGCCCGTTGGGGCCAAAAATCGCGAGGACCGGCCTGGAGGCCGGCCTAGGCTGGGCAGGAGGCCGGGAGTCTCACAGAGCCGGCCGGCCCTACAGCCGGCCTAGGCTGGGCTGAAGGCTGGGCACCCAACAGAGCCCGCCGGCCCTAGGGCCGGCCTGGACTGGCCTGGGGGCCGGCCTACAAAAAACAGAAAAAAAAGTCCAACACGAAAACGAACATATCTTGATCATCCGGACTCCGTTTTCGATGTTCTTGGTCTCGTTGGAATCGCAATGAAGAGCTTTAAAAGATCATGCAGAGAAACATCATAGTCCAACAATGGAGGATAAAATCAAATGGGGAAATGTTAGACCTCTCAATAAAAGAACAACCGATAAAACCTCCAAACCAAAACCGCAATATGTTTCTCATTCGGACTCTGTTTTCTATGATCTTGGGCTTGTTACAAGATACTCACAATCACTAAAGATCATGCATATACACATCATAGTCCATCATGTGAGAAGTAAACCACAAGGAGATAGTTTGACCTCTCTAGAAAAGATAAGCCGGTAAAACCTCCAATATCAAAAACGCCACAAGATATGCATATGAAATCTGTTTTTGATGAACTAGAACTTGGTATGGAGATGAACACAAGCTCTAAATTCTCACATGAATAAAAGCCAAATAAGAACCAAGAAAGATGATATGCCAAGTATGCAAAGGTTTGAGCTCTCCACAAAGATGCGATCAAGTTACTCACTTGAGAGCCCCTCTTGATAGTACGCCGTCTATCCTAAAACCCGGTCTCCAAACTAACAACATGAGACCGGTAAAATAGAAAACCTATCAAGATCATACCTTTGCCTTGCGCATTCCACTTGAGCTCGATGATGACGATCTTGACTCTCTCAAGTTGGAACACCTTTCTTGATTGTGCTTGCTAGCACATGCTTGATGAAGACTTCTCCAAATACTCCCCCATACTCCATTATGGGAGAGCCTCGCTAAGCTCCGTTTCACAAAGATGGTGTCTTGAATCCTTCAAGACATACTTGCAATATGCTCCACTCTACACATGACCATTCTTCATATAAACCTTTGAATAGAGCATTGATCATCATGTAATCTTCTAGAGTCCAACACATGAACTCCAATCTTCTTCATGGACAAGATCTATAAAGATATCTCAATGCAAACATTAGTCCATAAGGATTGTCATTAATTACCAAAATCACGCATGGGGCAACACATGCCCTTTCAACATGTGAACGGAAGAAGATCGCAGATGACTTTCCCGTCCCATTCCAGGTCTTATGGTTAACGCGTCATTTACGACGCAAGAATACTGACGGCATTGGTGGTTAAGTCCTATGTAATACATTCCCGTGCAGATGGAACCTCCACCACATCATCAAACCATGGTTCCATTGCCAACCAACAATAAGATATCCCCACTTGGGAAGATAACCAAATAGTCATATTATTATGAAAATAGAACTTTATGCTTCCTCTTTGGATATAGATGATAGAATACTTGGATTTTGCAAATAGTTTCTTAACAATTATTCGAAAAGACATGAGCAAGTGATGAACTTGCCTTGTGACTGAAAGATAGTGGAGCCGGATACTGGATGTGGCTCCTGACTTCCTGGTTCTACAAAATACCATCATTGTCTGGTAAGGACAATGTTAAAGAAGCAAATGATGCTATTATGCATAAGAATCTTATGCATTAGATTTCTTTGATGTGATATTAAAATCTTCATAGTTGTGTTATTTGAATTATTGGAATTTTTAAATATTATTTACCTTTTTTTAAACTTGTTTTAAAGGCATTAAATTATAATTAAAGAAAGTATTTAATTATTTAAACTCCAAACTTGATATTAAATAATAATAAAAATAATTGTTTAATATAGAGAAAGTTTGTATTATCATTTGAGGAACTTTATAATTTAATAATTTTCTAAATTTATTTGAATTTGTTTGTTTTAACAAACCTTGTAATTTTATTTTAGATATATAATCATAATTATTCAAATATAGAATATATTTTTACATCACGATAAAATAGGTTAATATTAATCATAATTTTCTAGATTTATAAAGTTATTTTAATTTATTTTTAACTATTTTCTAATATTAATTTTTTATTTTTAATGAATATATAAATTATTAGAATTTTTCTAATTAAATTTTTTATTTATGAAATGACCAAACTGCCCTTTGGTCAAACTTGGTTGAACCAAGTCTAAACCTGAGTCTGGCTCGGGTCGGTCATCCGACCGAGCCGCTCATCTCTCTCTTTTCTCTACCTCGCTCCTGTGCTCCCGCGATCCCCTTTCGCCTCCGCCGTCGCCGGCTGGCTCCGGCGTGCTCCGGCCAGCTCCGCCGCCGTGCGAAGGCGCAATCGAAAGCCCTTTCGATGCTCCACCTCCCCATCCGCTTCGATCTGAATTTCCTCGCTCTGTGCGGCCCTGCGCAACCCAAACCCTGGGGTTAGGTTTAAGTGACGGCGCGGCTCCGTCGTGCCCCCGCTTCCTCGAGGTGCTCTGCCACGGCTTGGCGCAGGGTTCACTCTCTGTACCGCCGTAGTGGTGGTGTTGATGCGCGCTCCTCCCGTGGTCCTTCTTCATCGGCCACATGGGCACTGCCCCGTCGCCGTGGAGCTACGGCCATGGGCGCTGGTAAGCTCTCTCTCCTCTCCTCTCTTCTTCTCTCCCCTGGCCTCCGTGCCCTGCTCTGTGATGCTAAGTATTTAGTGGTGATTTTAGATTTTGTACTATTACGTGTTGAGCTGCCTTGCTGCTCCTGTGATGTTCTCTGGATGTGCTCTAGTGCCCTTGTGCTATTTGCTAGAGATGATTTAGCTAGTGGCTATGGCTGTGGTGATAATTGCTTGTCCTGTCCTTTCTAATCTCAATTATCTGCCAAAGGCAGAATAGCATGTGTGTGCTCTTCTGAACTATTATGTTCAGAAATGTGCCTCTGTTATATGCTCTAATTCAGCTAATCCAGTCTCCTGGTTCACTGGTTTGTGCTTGAGGTGCTTTTTCCTTGTGAATTTGTGCCCAACAATCCACGTGTTGGATCAATGCTACCAATAGATGTAATTTCTAGCAAGATTTGCTTATATGCCTTTGCTCAGCTTTGTGGATTTACATCCCCTGCCTATGATGCACAGGCTGAGGCCCTAATTTAATAAGAACATATGCTTTGCTTGATTTTAAATCCCTGTGATGATATAGCATATCACTTCTATGCCTAGCTGAGGGGAAAACACACCACCCTACTCCATATATAACTAGCAGTTCATTATGCTAGAGTAGTAGAGAATCAACCTCTTGTCAGGTGTGGTGGTGGATGTGTTGTGTTGCTTGTGGCTCTTCTGGATTTCTTGATCAACTGATCTTGTGGACCTCCTCCTTGTTCACCTTGCTGGCCTACTCCTCCAGCTCCAGGTTGCTACCCTCTAGCTCCTGGCCTTCCCTCCTTGCTCCAGCTTGCTCTTGTCCTTCTATCTCATCTTGTTCTTGCTCTCAGCAAGGATTCAGTGGTGAAATGGCTTGGGATCTGTGGTTGATTGATGAACTGTGTGATGTGGGTGATGAACTCGAGCTGGGAGCTAGTGTGAGTGAGATGGTTCTATTTGCTGGTTGCTACGAGCCCCTTGCTCTTATCCCTCTAGGTTGAGTTGCCGTGCTGTTGACAGCACAGTAAACTGCATGTGTGATAGTGCTGCCTGCTTGTGTGCTAACTCCAGATTCCTTTAACCTGGAGGTATGGCTTCGGCTGGGTTGGTATTATCCCTATGTGAATCATTATTTTGGCTTGCCAAGTGTAATTTGTTGCCTACCTATGATGTTGTACTGAGGCAAAATTGTGGATTTAGAACAGATGCTGCACCTAGTCCCTAATCAATATCCAGTGATATGTTTAGCAGTGCATCACACTGCCTAACTGAGGATAATGCTAACCCTAATCCCCTCTGTTTATTTCTGTCTTTTTCATTTCTTTTGTTTTGCAGAAAAACAGGTGTGAACCTAAGATGAATTTGAGAAGAAGAAGATACAAGAATTCTAGTCTAGGAATAAATATGTTTGTACTTTTGTAATTCAGCTTGTTGTAGAATCATTTGTAAAGACATTGTATTATTGTACTTAATCAATAAAGTTGATTGTTTGTCCTTCAAGATTCTATATTTGTATTATGTTTTGTAAAGGTTTAATTATTCAAACAACTATAAATTTATTTACTTAGTTGTTGTTTCTATAACTTTATTGTTTTAATTTGAATTACTTTATAAATTCAATTTATTTGAATATTCAAATTGGATTCAAAATTCCCACAACAAACAAATTACCTAGAGGTCATGTCGAAATTCAATTGCATTCACCTAGGATTAACTAAACCTAAACCATGAAGATGAATGAACTCCGATCACTCCAGGGTTTTTAGTTTGCGAAAAATTTATTCAGTTTTTTCAGATGCATGCATGCAGATGCACAAATTCCTACTTCTACCCTTCGTAAATTCCTAAACGCTGGGGTATTACACTTTGCCATCCGAGAGATTTTGTAGCAGATGATTTGGAATCCCTTTGTAACATACGAGCCATCCGAGACCAAATTTCAGACTTTCCTTTCTTCAACCATAAATAAATAGTGATCAAACTGGAGTAGGGCGTTTTGGAGATCAGTCTCGGCGGAGCCCATTATGGAAAAAGTGTCTATGGATCCGAGGTAGTGAATAGAGCAAATTTTCCAACCTAAATGTAGACGGTGAATTATACTAGCGTGCAAAAAAAAAACAATGGCAAATACTATGTATTCTAGGCCGTGTAAGATTGATAAAATTATGGATCTAACGGCCCTCCGTCCTTATCCCCTCCGCCTCGCTACAGTGCTGTGAGGCGACTCGAGAGGCGACTCGAAGTTTCCTGCTCTCGCCGGCGATCCCGCCGCTCCCCTCTGCCTCCGGCTGCCGTTTCGGCACCGTGAGGTAGGGGGAGCTCCGGCATCTTGCTGTGCGTGTTCAGAGGTAGTCTAGGTGTGTGGTGCCCTGCAGTGCCATCGAAGACGGCGGCGATGGCGTCTGCGCTTTGGGCTTCGTCCTTCCCCTCCTTGCCCCGTTCCAGCCTCGTCGCCGGGGAGGTAGTGAAGGCTTGTTGGTTGCGCTCCTCCACCTCTGTTTCTCCGGCCGGCTGTGGTGGCGAGGGGGAAGCTGGTGGCTGTGGGCGCTCCGTTTTGGTGGTGGTCGCGGTGGTGGTCTTCTTCGACGTTTCCTGCTCTGGCCGGCCGAGGTGGCGAGGGGAGCGGGCGCGGGGAAGTTGCTGGGTGTTGCTGGTGGTGGACTTGGTCGGCGTCGAGTCGGCGGGAAGAAGGGTGGTGCGAGGAGGATGGCGCTCTGGCCGTGCGCGTTCATCGGCATAGGTTTCCGTCGCGGCGCGGCGGACGACTCCGCGGTCTTCTACAATGTGTGGAGGCGCTCTCTCCTCGCCGGTTGGTGGTACGGCGGCTCCGGCGATGGCTAGGTGCTCCGCGCGCGCGGCGCGGGTCCTATTGTGTTCTTGCTCGATGGCTAGGGGTGTTTCTTGCATTTTCCTGGGTCCTTTTGTAATTTCTTTTCTTCTGTGGACCTGTTTGTAATTTGCTCGAGCTACCTTTTATATGTGGATCGGACCTTTTTTCAAAAAAAAAGATAAAATTATGGATCCGAGGTAGTGAATAGTGCAAATTTTCAAACCACCATTTTTGTCAGTTTCTGTTATTTTTGTGTAGCACAAAATAAAAAATATTTCGTGATGATATTTTTTCAGGACCATAGAAGAAATCATTGATTATATCTAGAATATGTTATCGTTTTGTAATACTTTGTAATGTCCTTTTCAAAGTTTGAAAACAAGCCCCATGCAGCCCGTGCTCTATTAGTGATTCTTGCCGCGAAATTGTTTTTTTTGCTTCTACTGCAAGTTGTAGCAACTTCCGTGGCTTCGAGCGGCTGCTGTTCCCTTGATCATCTCTGACGACCCTGACTCTCCTAGATATTATTGTCTGCAGTTTGCACCCTTGTCAACATCGTATTGTCTGGCCTCGTGTCGACGCAAGACTTGCTCTTCTCTGCCGTCTGCGAACGTGTCATCACCCATGGCCTGCGCCCCACCAGCCGTAGCTTTCACCGACCAATATCTCGGGCGAGATAACCTCGCTGGTCCTGAGTGCTAGCGTATGGTGATCACGATTTGCCATTTTGTTAACAACAAATTTTGTCGTCTCTGGTTGCCAATACGATGATTAGTCGTCGATCATGTGCCCTTTGGGAACCTATGACATGTGAGGAGCGATCCATGGCCGTGGGCGGCGCCCATGTTCGCCGACGGACAAATCAGCGGTGGTCTCGCACACTAGCTGCTGCCGGCTTATGGGGACTGGTATTGTTCAAAGCCAACCTCCGAGGTCAGGTTGCCGACATTTTCTCTTTACAGTGAGGTTGCCGCTGTTTGTTCCTCGGAAGAAGGAGCACGGGCCCTGATGCGTAAATAGGCGGAGTACTGAGGTCTTCCTTGCTATAGCGTCAGCAGGAGCGCCGCGGAATCAGGCGGAGCCACGTGGAATTTTCCTTGTTAAGTCAAGGCGAAGACAGGGAATTAGCCAGCCAGCACACACCCCACTCCGCACGGCGCACCGCACCGCACCACCCGGAGCCGGCGACCAAGCCGGAGGAGCAGCTGAGACGAACGAGACGGGGACCATGTCGGCCTCCACCGCCGCCGCGAACTCTACTTCCTCCTCGTCCGCGTCCGCGCAGCGGTACGTGCTCGTCTCCCCCGCTCTTCCCCCCTCCCCTCCCAGCGACGATCCCGTCGCGCATTCCGATGATCCGCCGCGGCGGAGGGCTGCCTCGACCGATCCCGATGCGCCAGGGAACGGCGAGGTCTCTCCGCCTTGCTCCCGTAGCTCCTAGAGAGACCCGAAGGATCCGCTACTGTGTACTCTGCTCTGCTCTAGGCCTGTAGCTTAGCTCGCTCTAGGGAAAAGCTTTGATGTTCTTCGACTCCACGTGTAAAGAGAGAACATCAAGCTTACCTTTTCTTTCGAAAAAGGATTAAGCTTGCTAGTAGGATAGCAGTAGTGAGGAGGTTTTATTCCGTATGCTGGTTTTTGGAGGCGGGAGAGGAAATAATAAGCGTGGATTTTGTTACATATACCGAGTTTACATGTTTATTTAGGAAGGAAATGGTTCATTGATTATGAATAACAGTACAGTTTGACCATACTTGAGCAATAAAGGGAACACTAATCGCGGGTGTACGTGACAGTCGACACGCCGCTTAGATTCTCCTTCGATGCTAGCTTGGCCAGTTCACGAGCTATTTTATAGTACAACTCTCTTCGAACATGATGCACTTCACTTGAGCCTCTGGGAAGAGCGCATCAGTTGACTTTGCTTCTTGGATCGTTGGGCTCCAAAGCCTGCAACACAATTGGTCTAGCATCGTGGACTTCGATGCACTATTCTGAACAAGATCAACAATCTACTGCCGAATTAAATGTTGTTATGCTGAATGTGCTATGAATCTAACTGCTTTCCTTTCTAAATCAGAAGGTTGGAAGGTAAGGTAGCACTTGTCACTGGTGGGGCTTCTGGAATCGGCGAAGCCATCGTTCGACTCTTCAGACAGCACGGCGCGAAGGTCTGCATAGCGGACGTCCAGGACGAAGCCGGCCAGCAGGTGTGCGACTCCCTCGGCGCCGAACCGGACGTCCTCTTTGTCCACTGCGACGTCACGGCAGAGGAGGACATCAGCCGGGCCGTGGACACAGCAGCGGAGAAGTTCGGCACCCTCGACATCATGGTGAACAACGCCGGCATCACGGGCGACAAGGTCACGGACATACGGAGCCTCGACTTCGCCGACGTGAGGAAGGTGTTCGACATCAACGTGCACGGCATGCTGCTGGGGATGAAGCACGCGGCGCGCGTCATGATCCCGAACAAGAAGGGGTCCATCGTGTCGCTGGCGAGCGTCGCCAGCGTCATCGGAGGGATGGGGCCTCACGCGTACACGGCGTCGAAGCACGCCGTGGTTGGTCTCACCAAGAGCGTTGCCCTGGAGCTGGGGAGGCACGGGATCCGGGTGAACTGCGTGTCCCCCTACGCCGTGCCCACGGCGCTCTCCATGCCGCACCTGCCCCAGGGAGAGCACAAGGGCGACGCGGTGAGGGATTTCTTGGCGTTCGTCGGCGGCGAGGCGAACCTGAAAGGCGTGGACCTGCTGCCGAAGGATGTCGCCGAGGCCGTGCTCTACTTGGCGAGCGACGAAGCGAGGTACATCAGCGCGCTCAACCTCGTGGTTGACGGCGGCTTTACATCTGTGAACCGCAATCTGAAAGCATTCGAGGACTAGTTGAAGTTCTTTTAGCTGCATTTGTCACATGATACTTGCAAGATGTGCTGTATCATTCTGATTTGTCTGTGTTAAGTATGTCAATAAGGTGGGTAGTTATGTGTAAAATTGGATTATCACTATTATATTAGTGCTTAAGGACTGCTTGATTATTATCAGTACTACTGTTCCGTTAAACTTCTGAGATGTCATAGGAGAGTTTCATCAAGACTTTTCTGCCAGTGTATCTGCAGACTGCAGAGTAGAAAATCGGTGACTTCAAACATTTGAGTTAGAAACTTCTTAATGTATATATATAATCCCTTTAGAATGAATTTTGTGTATGTATGATAAGTTGATAACTGAATACTGTACAGTAATGGACCCTCCGTTTATAAATATAAGATGCTTTAGCTTTTGTCCACATTCACATGTGTCAACATGTATTTAGACATATTTTAATGTGTATGTACACTTATTTGATGTGGACCCTCCGTTTATAAATATAAGATGTTTTAGCTTTTGTCCACATTCACATGTGTCAACATGTATTTAGACATATTTTAATGTGTATGTACACTTATTTGATGTGCACCATATGTGAGCTAGTTAAAACATCTTATATTAAAAAACGAAAAAACGGAGGGAGTACAAGTTTAACAGAATCTTGACAAGGTAGAATCTAGGGTACAAACAAATACTAACTTTCACTGCAGAAGTAGATGCCAAAAGAGGCATGGATCAAGTTTAATGGAATCTTGGCGAGGTAGAATCTAGGATACAAACAAATACTCCCTCCGTTTACAAAAAGATGTCTCAATCTAGCTGAAATATGCATGTATCTAGACATGATTTAGTGTGTAGATACATGCAAATTTGAGATTGGTTGAGACATCCTTTTATGAACGGAGGGAGTACTAATTTCATTGCAGAAGTAGATGCCAAGAGAGGCATGCATATCAGTATCACTATATATTCCTCAAAAAGGAAAATCAGTATCACTATATGTATGCTGCGGCCAGCAGTGATGATCTCTTAATGGAGGCACTGCAATTTTCCTATACAGCAATGCTGCGATAAACCATTAAGAACTATTCAGAATTTTGTGTATGTATGATAACTGAATACTGTACAGTGATGGATATCTGGAGTTACTACAAGTTTAACAGAATCTTGGCCAGGTAGAATCTAGGGTACAAACAAGCACTGACTTTCATTCAGAAGTGGATGCCGAAAGAGGCACGCATCAAGTTTAAAAGAATCTTGACCAGTTAGAATCTGGTGTACAAACAAACACTAATTTCATTGCAGAAGTAGATGCCAAAAGAGGCATGTATTATCATAATCACTATATATACCTCAAAAAAGAAAATCAGTATCACTATATCTATAATATCACACAGCACATATGCTGCCGCTACCAGTGATCTCTTAATGGAGACACTGCAATTTTTCCTATTCAGCATTGCTGCAATAAACCGTTAAGAATTATTCAAAATCCAGCGTCTTTGTTCTCATCAACTGAGGACTGAATCGAGGTTACAAAATCTGCAAGAGAAACCAAGGGATTGTTTGATGAGTCAGCTACATCTCTGTTATCTTCAGAACTGTCACTGTCAGAGGCTGAGATGGCATCACCAGATTCCGAATGCGTTCTGTCCACATATGCCTCCGGTAAGGAGCTTTCTACCACGTCAGCAGCATCGCGATTACGCCGAGCAAACAGATCTTCTCTCCTTACAAAATTAAGTAGAATTCCGCTGGTGGTCCTCTCAGGTTGCAGCAGATCTCCTTCAGACACTGCAATGCTTGCACTGTTGCCTGTTTCAGAAACTTCTGTACATCTATCTGGTGTAGTAACTCTAGAACTATTGGTTGGATATGGGTCGCTAGGAAATGTGGATCCTGATAAAAAACCTGTATTGTCATCCTCTGCAGTACGAACGCTATCGAACTCAGAATCAATCTCGAGGTTTTGGATAAAACTGATGAATCTGTCAGCTGATGCAGTCCTCATCAGAGGCCCACCACTCCTGGTCCATGAATTTAAGTCGATGGTTTCTGATTCGCTCTCACTTCCATCATATGAACTCTGACGAACATGATGAGACGTGTTTGCCGCGCCGTCAACTCGAATAGTACCTTGGTGAGTGGATGAAAGAGCGGCCCCAAAGTGATCTTCTGAGAGAGATCCTGACGAATCCTCTCGACTGATGCAGCTCCAGGATGGGACCCTCCTTGGTGTTTTGAGTCGAACATAGTCGGTGTATCCCTGGGAAGAAGCTGCTGCCCTTTCAGTGCTTCTTCGTAGCCTTCGTTTGTGGTTGATAACTGCTATGGATTCATCCAATGCGAGTTCAATTGCACAGTTTGCTCTGATCGCAGAGAGCTTCTCCCATGTGCATCTCCGACCCTGGTTGGCAGCCATTTGGAGTTCCGCATATGTCGGGTTTTGTATAATTTTCAAGTACTGCAAATTCCAATGATTTTGTGAAGAAGAAATTCACAGAGAACTAGCATTGTTTATTAAAGCTATGAAGATTTTATAAAAAAAAAGTACCTGAGCTACTGTTGCTGGCATAACCATGGTGACATCACCCTCCCAATCCTGAGCAAACAACTTTGCAAGTCCTCCCAGTGGGAGGCCAATTTCTAGAACTTGGTTACATCGATATTTCACCTCCATCTCAGCAAGACGAGCGAGCTATACAAATAAGATAGAATTAGACTGGTGATGCAACATACAGGAACTGAAATTCGAAAGGGGCTTCAGTGAAGAGATCGAAGCAATAACGAAGTTTTGATGTCCTCCATCAAATATTGACACCAATTAGTCCTAGCATAAAACCCTTCAGTGCTGCCAGATATTGCCTATATCTAGTAGACAAATTTGCATTCTGTACCAAAACCTGGGTAATGGTTGTGTGGGATAATAATAAACTACGATTCAAGAACAGGAGAGAGTTATATATTACTTGCAAAATAAGTTTCAGGCCTGCAATGCCAAGATACACCACATCACAACTATGAACCAACATAATTAAAGGTCAGAAACAAACCTTTCCTGCAAAGCGACCTCCATAGGCTCTGACTATCTCCTTCATTCGGAGGAGTGGAGAGATGTGAGGATTAGTTTGGCTCACAATGAAATGGTTTACATTGAACAACTCCTTCAGTTGCATCATTGGCAGATCCATCTCCAAACTTCCGTCCCTCCACCGGCGCTTTGATGCACCAGGACCTTGTTCTGGATCTGTAGCAAAGGGCGCATGGAAGGGAACTATATGGCCAAATCTATCCTTTGCCATCAACTCTTGAGCTTCAAAAAGGCCTGGAAATGCACAGGAGGCAGTTACAGCGCTCCAGATAACAACATGTGGTGATGTCAGGTAGTTGAGGCAGCGAGGTGGCTCATTTTTTCTAGGAGAGCAAACAGTGACCCCAAGAACACGGCCAGTCATGTCGTAAGCCTCTTGAAATGTTAAGTTACTTGTAAGATCCCTCAAAAGCCTTTGCATCTGGCTAATGTCATGAAGTGCACCATGAGTCATAACCCTTTTGGTCACAGAAAAAATTCCACCTATCCGATCAAAGAAGTGTAAGATCTGTAATGAGTCTACGAAGAAGCTCTCAATCTCAGGCCATGTCCGGGTAGCGACGATCGAGCATATAATGGAACCAACACTAGATCCTGCTACTATACGAGGCAGAAGTTTATGCTCAACTAAAGTTTTCACTACGCCTACATGGAAAGAACCCAGTGAAGCACCCCCACTCAAGAGTAGTGCAGTCCTTCCAAAGGCATGTCTGGTTTCCTGTACAAAGGCAAGCTTCTCTTCCAAAAGCAACTCATCCGTATCAGATTCACACACCATTTTCAATTGAGTCGAAACCTCGTCAATGAAATCTTTTATAAGTCTAGGAACCTGCATTACAATACAACCGTGTGATTGTGTAATTAGAATGGAAGGGAGTAATTAATTCAATATCTGAAAACATTTGATAGTGCACAATTTCCAGTTGAAAGCAGTAAACCTTATTCAGGTGTGCAACACAGACACTTAACCAATTTTTTTTTATAGGAACCAAACTACAAAATTTTGAATCACCTTTGGCATGGACACTAAGAGCTATATCAATTCTAGCATCTGATCAAATGAGAGGGACAAACAACTTCCGGAAGATCATGCTGGCTTATTGTAATGACAATACATATGCATATCTTGATAATGGAAAATCAAAAGGTTGGAATTATTGATGCATAGAATTTATAATTTTAGCCATTACCACATCCAATATGTAAAATATTATTGAGTACGAAATAAATAAATAATGAGAGGTGCTATCATATCAAATACCTGAAGCCTGCCCTTGTGCAACTCCGGATTACACATGTTCCCCAGGTTCCTGACGAGATCGCCGCGCATACAGAACACCACATCCCGGAGGGACCCCTCCTCCCTCCGCCGCCGGAGCTCGTCGAGCCTGCTCCTGATTAGCTCCTCGTCGTACAGGTCGGCCTCGATGACCTGACCGGACAATCTATCGAGCACCTTGGCGGCGCGCACCCACTCCTCGTACGTCCCCGCGTACCGCATCGCGCTCTTGCACACCGCGCGCCGGCGTGCCAGGGCCACCGACGAGCGCGCCCCGGAGAGCTTCCTGAGAAGCAGCGCGAAGAGCACGGCCAGCAGGAGGACGCCGTGGTTGTTCCTGAGGTGGAGCCAGGACGCCGCCACCGGCACTGGCAGCAGCGCGGCCATGCGGGCGCGCGAGACGGCGGCGCGCGCCCTCGCGCGCAGACGCCAGAGGGAGCTGAGCAGGAGCACGCGGAGCGCGGCGCCGCGGCCGAGGAGCGTCGAGGGGCCTATCCTGAAGGGCCCGATGTTCGCTTCCCCGGACTCCTCCATTGGGGGACTGAACGAGGCGAGCTCACTCTGGCAATTCTTGTGAGCTCGATTTTGATCTCGGAAAAGAGAGAGCTTGGATTATGAGCAGAGGTAACTGTAGAAGAATCCCCAATTCGTGTTGACCAACGAACGCACTCCTAGCAGCAAACCCAAAACTGATCTTTACGCGAAATTCAGGTAGAAGACAAGCCAATCAGCGGAGCCTCGTCGCGGCTACGCGAAACCGAGTTAAAAGGATCGGGTTTCGGGCGGCGCCGGCTGCCGGTGCCGGATCAGCGACCCCGCGAAGCTAAATAAGCACGGGAGGATCGCGCGATTTCTCCTGGACCGATCGCGGCCTCGCATCAAGAAGAAGGAAACGTGGGGGAAAGCATAAGTGGTGATAAAATCCAATTGAAAAATGGGAAGAATATCCTGGGTCGAGTCGGCGGCGAGATCACGCAGGATATAAAAAATCGTTTCGCGTGGAAGCCCAGCGAAGGGGACTGGGCGAGGAGTGGTGCAGGCGTGGACGCAAAAACTAGGGAAAAGCAACTGGCGCGTCCAGCTAGCTAGAGCTACGGGAGGCGAGGGTGGGCAGGAGCATGGGAGATGGTAGAGGAAGTTTAATGGCGCCGCGAGCAGGATGACGAGGATCGCTTGCCGGCTTTGATGATCCGTTGCTTCTGCGGGAAGCAGTTGGAGTAAGTGGGAGAGGAGAAGACGTCGGGAGCCGCAACGAGAAGAAAATCAAGAAAGTGGCAAATGAGTTGTGCCCGTATCCACAGACCACAGCACACAATGATGCACACTAGTATACGTGAAAAAGAGGTTCAATTAGAGTAGAATTTACAGAAAATTCCTGACACTCCCTTAAAATCATATTTCTTATTTGACATCGGTAATTATTTTTCTTCCTTACATGACCTCTCCTCAAAATTCTCTAGTGCATTTTCTTCACTAACAGTGTTAAATAGAAGCATGCAAAGCCTTTTTACCCCTGGTGCATAATGTGACAAAAAATCTGTACAAGACAATAGCTACAATAATATTATATATTGGTTCTTGATTAAATGACCAATTAAACTCGATGGAAATTGGTTCCGGTTGATTTGAGCCGGTTCTTGATCTGCACTTATACATGTATAGCAGCAATACTTTCAGCAATTGAAAATAAAAGCTAAACATAACATGCGAGCTACAAATAGAAACAATACCTCTTGGATCCAACCGATTGAGAATTGTCCCCTTTTCCCTTTTTGTTGGTTGTATTCTCTAAACTTTTGCTATTTGAGAAGGAAACAATCAGCATTGAAGACAAGTTTTAGTTTAATTATATCTAAAAATCTGAGCTAGTTGTAATCACATGTTTGATGCTTCAGAATTAGCGTTAACACGTTTTCCCTTTTTGTTAGTTGTAGTTTCCAAACTTTGCCTATGGTGAGAAGAAAGCTACTTAGAATTCAAACATTGTTTAGATGAAAACATGAGCGTAGGTGTAAAATTATTAACCTTGGGGGAAAACACATTCTTGTAGGTGCTCCATCCTCGCAACTCGCATGGAACAATGGATGACTCGACTGTTTTGGTTGTCTTCGTCCTCTTCTTTGGTGGTTCTCTACACAAACAATAAGATAGTAGCGAACATGTATAGTTGGAAGAATAATGCAAGAATGAGTAAATCTATATTACCTATCGCAGCAAAGTCCTCCTGGTTGTCTTTCTTACAATTGTGCCAATGATTCCCATGTTCCTTACAAATTGGACATAAATGTTTGCCCATATTCTGGGGCATTCAGTTCGATCGATTTGGTTCGATTCCGTTGGATATGGAAGAGGGTTATTTTGTCCTCCCCAAAAAAATTAACGGAACCAACGACCGTGTCACCAAAGGAAAGAAAATTTGGGCAGAGGTCATATAGAGAAGAAAAAGTTCGCTAGTGTCAAATAAGGAAGGCCATTTTAAGAGAGTGTCATATAAGGAATTGTCTTTAGATTTTATTTGTTTTCATCCGTTCCTTTGAATCAGACGAATGAATAGTGTCACTGACCGAAAATTATCCCTGCGCGGGGGGTCCTGGGAAGCCTCCTAGACTGCCGGAACGATCGAGCGTTTGGTTCGCGCGCCAACTTTCCCCTATTGGCTAGGCTTACTTTTTTTCTTTTGAATTTTATCCTATATAAGACATAAAAACATATAAATAGGAGTTTTTGAATTTGGATTTTGACCATGTGTCCTCGTTGCTAGTCCTCGTGTTTTGTCCCATCGGTGCAGGTCCATTTCTACTAACACATCAGTGTCATAAGAAGAAGTTAAACTTCAAACCATAGATCGCCAACGTTTTCCAACCCCGTGAGTGAATCTTCATGTGGTAGTGGCACCAAGATGTCAACATATGTAACTCAGTGCTTACATGGTGACTGTATTTGCGGTAATCAACAACCCTTCATAAGTATCCACATTCGCGAAAGGCACAAATAAAGCACTAGTACATTATATTACGTGCTCACATATAATTACACAAGTGTCGATCAAGACGGGGGCACATGTATCACGGCATGCAGGTACAAGTCATTCTTCCTCCGGACAGTGAGGCCCATCTTTTCTTTCATGTCCACCTCTTCTGGCTTCATCCCTCCAGGGAGCTCCCAGTCGAAGTGGTAGATAAGTGCAGCAAGCACAATCTCCATGTTGGCTTCTGCAAATGTCATTCCAGGGCAAATCCTTCGACCCGACCCGAAAGGTATGTACTCAAAGTTTGTGCCTTTGAAGTCTATCATGCCAGACTCGAACCTTTCTGGCTTAAACTCCTCGGGATCTTCCCAATGCTTAGGGTCTCTCCCAATTGCCCATGCATTGATGAACACCGTGGTGCCCTTGGGTATGTCATACCCAAGGATTTTGCAAGTCTCCATGGCCTCCCTAGGGAGTAGCAATGGGCCGGCTGGATGTAACCTCATTGTCTCCTTGATGACGAGACTGAGGTACTTGAGATTGGCCAAGTCTTCCTCGGTAACGTTCGGCTTTCCTTGGAGGTTGTCGCGTACTTCGGCTTGCGCTTTTTGCATCACATTAGGGTATCTCATGAGTTCTGACATAGCCCATTGGAGCGTGGTTGCCGATGTTTCGCTCCCGGCATTAAACAGATCCTGCAATATTTAGTCAATTTAGAAGCTACTAGTGTTCTTGGCACTAAAGAAGCTGTCACTCTTTGTGGTAAATCCTTGAATAGTACGGAACAAAACATATACCTATTCATGGATTATTCAAAAGTGTAGAGAAAAACAAAATAAGAGGGACTTGTCCTGCTAACTACACCCTCGAAATATTTGTCCTTCCTGAATCTATGTTGGCCAATCTTTAATTTTTATAGAAAACTGGGAATAATTTCAACTTGGACAAAAAAATTTGGTAATACTAGTATATCACAAAATGTACTTCCAAATGGCTAAGGTCCCCTTTGGCATCAAAGTTTTCTGAAATATAGGCTTTATTTTTGTCTAAAAAGTATAGACAGAATAAGTTGGTTTCATAAAATACTGAAGTATTGAATACTTTAATTGAACATATATTTAGGGAACTCTATGATGAAAGAGTATAACATTTTAAAACACAAGTATGCTGAAAAGAGGAGAAGAAGCAGAAGAAGTAAGCTGGTGTACTTACAAGTATAACTGCTTTGATACTTCCCATGGTAAGTGGCACCTCGAGACCACCCTCCTTTTGTATCCTCAGTAGCACGTCAAGCAGGTCCTCTCCGTCCACCGCGGCGCCGCTTTCCCTCCCCTCCTTGTGCTGCTTGATGGCGTACTCCATGAGCTCGAAGCTCTTGCGATGGGTCTCCTCGGCCAACCTCTTCGTGCCACATATGAAGCTCAGGAGGCGCGATGACGGGAACAAATCACTGAGGTTGATCGATTGCTTGATCGATTGCTCCAGTGCCTCCAAGAACTCACCCGTCCTCTTGAACCTGTCCCCAATCATGGCCCGCATCACTGAGTCGGTGATCAGCACGGTGATCCGCTCGCTGACGTTCACGACATCGCCGGACGAGGCGGACCTCACGACGGCCGTCACGAGGCGGCCCACCTCCTCCTCTCGGACACGGCGGAACGACTTCACGCGTCGCGCGCTGAGAAGCTCCATGATGCAGATCTTGCGGAGCTGCCGCCACAGCGGGCCGTAACGCCCGAAGATGAGGCCCTGCCCCTCGGCGGACATGATCTGGACGGTGGGGCTCCATGGTCGCGTCGCGAACACGGCGTCGTGCGTCCGCGTGATCTCGCGGGCGGCCTCCGGAGACGTGGCCACCACCACGGGGACCTCACCGAGCTGGAGGTACATGAGAGGAGCGTCCAGCTGGCGTGCCAGGTCGGCCAAGACGCGGTGTACCAGCGGGCTGCCGGCGAGGTGGTGCAGGCTGCCGATTACCGGAAGCCGCCACGGGCCGGGCGGCAGACGCAGGCCATCCCCACGGCGCTTCCTGAAAAGCTTGAGTAGCAGGAGAGGGAGAGGGAGGAGGAGAGCCAAGAAGAGGCAGAGGTAGTACGCTGGTTGCTCCATGGCCTGAGCCTAGTGTGCAGTGTAACTTCAAGGCCATGCCATGTCTTGTAGTAGTATATAAAGAGGTTAGAGTGCAGGAGCTGACGCGTCAGTGCGCAGGATCAGATCGTAGATGCTGACGTTCATGCAACGTACGGCGGCTGTAGATCAGAAGAAACAAGAACGAATCACCCGGTGTGGTGAACACATGTTTCTCTTATTGCCCTGCAACTTGTTTTTTCAAACTTCCGACTAAGTCAGCAACTTATCCTTGAGTACTATAATCCCCACAATGCCCACATACGTTGACACCATTGACTAAGTACTATAATCCTTACATATGCACAGTTGTTTGTCGAGTATTTTCCGTAACACTCGTCACCAGATGTCCAGATACACCACTTGGAGAGAAAAAAAGGACGGTTGGAAGACGGCGGATGCAAGCTTTGACAATCTATCTATCTATTATATACTAAAAGCAAAATGAGTAGGTTTAATAAAGCCACCACGTTAAGCCACATCATCTAAATTAATTTTAGTAGTTAGATCTAAAATATGTGGTTAGGATTTAATGAGATATTAATAATCACGTAACATGTCGGACAAAATAACACGTTTAAAAACCAGGATTACTACCTTGGCTGGTAAAATAGCTTCCAAAAAAATAAACCACGTACCTTTCCCTTAAAAAAACAAATCACGACCCCTAAACTAAATCACTTCCGTTCCCTCCAAAAAAAAAAAAACGTCCTACACAACACCAACACGTTACGGCCAGCGTACGTGATTCGGATCTGTACAATCCGGCCAGATATATGGTAACTAGCGAATCGATCGATCCCGCGCGCCGGATGCCTAACTAGCTAATCGTTTCGCTAAATATCACATGCTGCATGTGAACCCTACGAACAACGCTCATGCACGCAAAATGTACGTGGAACCTCATAGCTAGAAGAAGAAAAAAACTGATTAGCTATGTGGAAAGTTTTTTTTACCATCTACACGTGTGGTGGCAAAGGGTGGGAGTAGGACATGGACACTTCAGAAAAAAAACTGATTGGTTTTGAAATTTCTCTATTTTTACCATATTTCTTTGTTTAGTCAAAGTCAATTTTTGTAAGATTGACTAAAGATGTAGCAATAAATATGTATTCCTAAATAAGTTTGCATAACATGAAAATAGGTTTTATGGTGATTCTAATAATAAGGATTTTATATTTTAGATATTTTTTCTATATATTTGGTTAAAAAATTGTATAGTTTCATTTTGACTAAATTTAGAACACATGGTTGTTGTGAACGGAGGAGTACTTTTTTATGATTGGGTATACATAAATAAAAAAAAACGACTACCATCATACTTAACCAAAGTACTCAGAAAACGTCTACAGGAGTTTGGAGACATGGAATTTTAAAATTAATAAAGTCAGACATTAGTCACGTACATTATTCTATTATTTAGTACACATAAATGACAATTTTTTCAACCGCCATGACACAAACACTCTCAAAACGCCTTTCGGAGTTGTGAAATTTGAATATTAATGAAATCACAACATTACTCGCGACGGGAGCGTCCCTCACATAAATTACAGAGTTAATGGTAAACACATGACTGACTAACCACTTCTCACGAGAATGTGAATGTTCTTCCACTGAACAGATATTCCGACTTAATGAGACACGTAGTGTCAATCTTTCAAAATTGATGAAGAGACAACACTAAACGACACACTATCAACGAGAATGTCGTTCACATTATTACAAAATATTTTGACTTAATGATTTACACAGTGTTAACTCATCACAGATTCCTGTTTCATATTCAGTATCCGAGCACGGTGTGACAATACTATTTTTAATCCGAGGAACTGAAAAGCGTAGAATTAATTATTATGAATTGTTTTCGTGGATATCGCTTGGTTTGTATTGTAGACATATTTGGACTACTGTATAGGTCTTTCTCTCAGGTAACAAAATCAACATGAAAGCACATGTCAGTTCAATTGCACAACAAAATTGATGACTGATTAAGTATTCATTAAACTATGTTATCTAAGCAACACAGTCATTTTGCATAACACGGAAAAATACATTTGTCCGGGTGCGTAGAACCATTGAATGAAGATTAAGAAAAGGTAAGAGTCTGGAGAATTTAGATTCGTACGTCTTTAATTTTGAAAACTGATGTATAAACATGTTAACATACGCCTAAAACAAAATAATTTTACCCTTAGCAGCATATTCATATAATAAATAACAATAAAAGTTTAACCATGTTCATGTTTGTAAAGTGTTGCACACTGTGACATGGAGTGAGTAAATGAGCGGAAGAAACATCAAAACAAGATAATACTCAATATTTAATGCGATCGACCATTTTATCTTAGTTTAACGATTTTTTATTAGAGATAACTAATGTAGCGTACTGATCAAAAATCATGTACAAATTATAGTTCAATTTACGATATCCAGTATCATTTACAAGTGTTTCAACACATGGCATGGTAATCACTTAATCACAATTTTTAGAATGCCAAAGGTGTTACTCGCATATGTGGTATATTGCGTACAGAAATTTTTATGGTCGTTGTTGAACAATTTTGTTTATTGTGACATCATTGAAAATAATGTGATTGATATCAGTGAAAACATATTTTTGTTTGTTGAACACTTTCAACCAAGTACAGTTGATGCCCTCGCAAATGCGGGGGCACCATGCTAGTTGGTTTTTAAAAAACACTCGGCAAACTTAGCAGGCATGAAATAAATATTCTAGAAATGACAACCGTATATCAACCTCATATGATACACAAAATGGCCGCAAATCAATTTTCATCGCACAAAATACACAAGAGAGTGAAAATTATCACTATTCGAGACCATCATCACATCTTAAACAAGAACATCTGCAAGTGTTAGGACAACATAAAACCAACTCATCACCATCCCGTGGGGGAAAGTAGAGGAGGTAGACACAATCAAGGCTGGCGGGTCTACAGCCATGGCTCGCGTCCACGACGGCCATCTCGAGGTCGCAGTTGTGGCTTTTGACGGTGAGCAGCTTGACCTCTTACATGTCATGGACGCGCCCAACCTGACCTTCGGACGCGGCGCATGGAGGACCCTCAAGGCCACGTCCATGGTAAGAAGATTGACTTGCCATTTACCTAAAAGGGCAGTGTTCTTAGCTAGTTCTCGTGATTTGTCAAGTCGGTGCAAGGCCATTTCCACTAACACTTCATGTGGTAGTGGTACCGAGATGTAGATACATGTAAGTATATAACTTAGTGCTTACATGGTTACTGTATTTGAGGTAATCAATACTCGTTCATAAGTATCCGCAATTCCGCATTCGCCAAAGGCACAAAGAAAGCACTAGCATGAGGTTTCGAAATATCAATGTACACAAGTCCAATCAAGACGGGGCGCACGGACAACGGCATGCAGGTACAAGTCATTCTTCCTCCGGATGGTGACACCCATCTTTTCTTTCATGTCCACCTCTTCGGGCTTGGTCCCTCGAGGGAGCTTCCAGTCGAAGTGATAGAGAAGTGCAGCAAGCACGATCTCCATATTGACCTCCGCAAACGTCATCCCGGGGCAAATCCTTCGGCCCGACCCGAAAGGTATGTACTCAAAGTTTGTGCCTTTATAGTCTACCATGCCAGACTCGAACCTTTCTGGCTTAAACTCCTCAGGATCTTCCCAATGCTTCGGGTCTCTTCCGATAGCTCATGCATTTATGAACACTATGGTGCCCTTGGGTATGTCATACCCAAGGATTTGCAAGTCTCCATGGCCTCTCTAGGGACTAGCAATGGGCCGGCTGGATGTAACCTCATTGTCTCCTTGATGACGAGTCTGAGGTAGTGGAGATTGGCTAAGTCTTCCTCGGTAACGTTAGGCTTTCCTTGGAGATTGTCGCGTACTTCGGCCTGTGCTTTTCGCATCACATTAGGGCATCTCATGAGCTCTGACATAGCCCATTGGAGTGTGGTCGCTTGTGTATCGCTCCCTGCATTAAACAGATCCTGCAATATTCCGATTTGAATTAAGAAGTTAATTACTAGTTGTTCTGGGCACTACAGAATTTATCACTCTTTGTGGTAAATCCTTCAATAATAGGGAACAAAACATATATCTATTCATGGATTCAAAGTGAATTAAAGAAAGAAGAAGATAAAACAACAAAATAAGAGGGACTTGTATCCTGCTAGGTGCTAACTACTCGCTCAAAAATATTTGTCCTTCTTGGATCTATGTTGGCCAATCTTTCTTATTTATAATAGAAAATTTAGGAATAATTCCAACGTGGACAGCAAAAAATGGTAATACTGATATATATACTTCCAAATTGGCTAATTAGTTTTGTTTAATTGAACATATTTTGAGTGAACTAAATGGTGAGAGAGTATAACTTCGTAAAACACAAGTATGCTGAAAAGAGGAGAAGGAGCAGAAGAGATAAGAAAGTGGTGTACTTACTAGCCGCTGCGCCTGAGGCGGCAGACGCCGTTAGTGACACTCGCTCCTTGACCCTGCGCTGTCTCTTGTCAGGGAGACCAGTGTTGTTGTGGACGCAGAGGAGGACGTATAGCGCGCCACGGTGGAGGTCCGTGACAAGGTGCTGGAGCCAATGGGTGGCGAACCGTATCCTGTCCCCGCTGCTGTGGACGCAGTGGACAGGGACACTTTGCCGCCCCTGGTCGCTGACGAGGAGGCTGCACCCCGGTTGCAGGCACGCTCTGATGGGGGGGATTATAACCCGGTAGGCCCATGAAGAGGAAAGCATGACCCGCCAGGTAGGAGGCCGGGCGAGGCCAGCCATCATCATCATGGGCCGGGTTACATTGATGGGCCAGTGAGCTTGTTGGTAACCCGGTCTCCTCAAGGAAGGTTCCAGAAGACCTGGAGGCGGTGCCGGACTTGGAGGACACGAATGCCGGAGGATCTAGAGTAGGATTCTGAGTACGGGTAGAACCCGGACTTACCTTGTAAGCGACCAGGAGACCCGGATGTCTTTATAAACGGGCTCCTAGGTCATAGAGAGGGGATTCATGTTTTTACAAGGGAGAGCCAGAGATAGAACTTTGTAACCTAGATCGAGATCCGGCTCTGTTGTCGTAGCCGGGTTATCGAGATCGAGATCAATAATATCATAGCAGGAAGTAGGTCTTTATCTCCCATGGAGAGGCTGAACCTGGGTAAATCCTTTGTCCCCTCAGAGCTAAACAATCTCCCAGACACCAGCTTCGCCTGGCCCAACAACTCAAGTTACCCTATGGTAACATCTGCCGTGACAACCCCACGACAGTTGGCGCCCACCGTGGGGCCTGCGACCAAAGGTGTCATCATCATGGGAGAAGCTTTGAAGGGCATCAAGAACTTCGTCTTTGGCGAGGTCATCACCAATGTTGAAGGAGAGCCCATCGTCGACGATTTTGGCTGGGGGCCGGAATCAGATCTGCTAGAATCAGGTGATGTTATTCCAATTGGCAAGATTAATGTATTTGTTGGTATGGTGCATGTTTCCGGGTCTACTAATGACGATGAGGAATATGAATCTGTGTCAGGAGCCGCCACCCTAGTCCAATCTGACGGGGAAGAGTCAGTAGCCACGGCAGAGCACGAGCTACCAATGGTCATGCACGAGGAACGGTCGGGAAAGCCGGCATGGATCCCGGGTGACGCAGAGGAGCATGAGGAGGATACAGAATCAATCTTGCCGCTGTTTGAAGGCCGGTACGGGTACGATGCTGAGGAAGAGGACGAGGAGCAAGAGTATAGCGCAAGCCCGGTCAGAAGGATGTCAGTTTACACCGCACCTTCGATGAACGTAGGCGTGTCACCATCAGCTGCTATTCCATCTGCCTCAAACCCGGACCAACAGCAACAACAATTACCACAAGTATTGGAGTTGGCGGGTCAGAGGACGGATGGAGACCCGGCTTCGGTGACGGAGGAAAGTGAAAACAGCTCGTTTCAGGAGCAGCTTTGGTTTTCTCAATAACCGGGCTCAGGGCGAGGAAAGGAACAACAATACTACTACTGCTCCAGCTTTGTTCAGCAATGGCCTGGTGCTGGACCCTACAGCAATTACAAGGTTGGTTACCCCAGAGAACGCAGCAGTGCGAGCTGTGGAGTTGGACACAGCGCGTAGGGCTTTGGAGCAGATGCGTAGGGATGCAATGGCAGAAAAATAGCAGCTGGAAGCTAGACAGAGGCAAATTGAGGAACAAGAGAATCGTTTGAGTGATATGACTAGAGTTCATCAGAGGAGGCACCAGAGCCGGCTAGCTCAAGGTGAAAACAATATCAACCCAGCTGTGCTGTTCAGGACCCCGGTGGATCAACCCATCGTGGCTGCGCAAGAAATTCCAGTTATCAGAACACCTGTAGAACAAAACAGAGGAACTGTAGGGGCCGGTGTCGCGTTGGCTGTGGCACCGGGTTTACTTGCCGGAGGAGCCGGAGTAAATCTGGGTCTGCCACCACGAACGCCAAGGTTCCACACGCCAGCTGGTCACTACTCCAATCCCGTGGATAACGTGTACGCCGCAACATTAGCGCTCGACCGTATTCCGCTTGGAGATTCACCTGCAGAGATCGAAACCCGGCGTGCCATTGACATGTTACGAACAACAGTAGTGCAACAAGTTCAGTATTCGAAGGACAAGAGTGCGCTTTACTCCACAACGTATCACAGTAAGCGTACCAAGAGCCGCCATGGTGAGACCCCGCGGTTGGCCGGGTCTGCCGCGGCGCGGCAGCAGAATCTACCTCAGCAAAACCAGAACAATCAACAGCCTCAACCCGCCCCAGCGGTTTCGGTGGCTCAGCAGATAGTCAATGGATCGCGTGCGAGAAGGGCGGCCAGCGCGAACCCGGCGGCACCTGTCGCAGGAGCGCCGCAAGGAGTACCCGGCGCCGCAGCAGCAGCATCCATGGGTGCGCCAGGTAACCATAATTTTTCAGCAACTTCTTCTAACTTAGCTGGGCCAAAGTGTCTTTCAGATACCATTAGAGCGGAGCCTTTCCCTGAGAAGTTCAAGGAACCTAGCAAAATATCCAATTACGAGCCTAGCATGGACCCGGCGAGTTGGTTGAGCAGTTATGAGATGGCGATGTGTATACGCAACGCCACGGAAAATGTTTGTGCAAAATACATGTACTTGATGATGAGCGATGGGGCAGCGAAGTTATGGTTTAAGAACTTGCCAGAGAAATCTATCAATTCCTCGGACGAGCTAAAGGCGGTCTTTACCAAGCACTTTCAAGGTACTTGTAAGCGTCTATTTTCTATTGAGGATCTTGATCGTTGCGTACAGAAGAAAGGTGAGTCAGCACATCACTGGATGGGCCGGGTCACAGAGATCCTTCACTCTTCATCTGGTATTGAGCCCAAGGACGCGATCTCATCGATGGAAAAATCTTGCAAGTTTACTCCCCTTGTTCAGAAGCTAGGTCGTATGAAGGAGGGTCACCGGGTCAAGCCAGTTACCATGGCTAAGTTGATGGATGCTTGCAGCAGGCATGCAGCCACGGACAAGACCCAGGATGATAATGAGGAAGAAAAAGGGAAAGGTCCTGCGAATAATGGTGGAAAGAACGTCAATAGCAGTGGAAACAACAACAACCAGAATCAACACAAGCGTGGGCACAATGAGGGAAATTCAGAATTGGTAGCGAATGCTAATGCTGGGTTTCAAAGGCAAAGGATGGAAGGAAATTTTCAGGACAATAGAGGTTATCAGGGAAACATTGGGAACTTCAACGGCGGAAACAATTTTCAAGGATCGCGTCCGACCAGTCTTGGGGAGGCCTTCAGGATGCCGTGTCCTCGCCATAGCAGGAACGGTAGACCCGCCAACCACTCGCTGGCCCAGTGTGCGGATCTTAACAGATGGAAAAACGGTGAGGTACATAGAGCACTGCAAGGAGCAGGCAGAGGTGGAGGACCCGGCCCAGGTGGTAACCCGGCTTCAGGGCCTCTAACTGGAGCAAACGCGGTACCCACTAATCATGCGGGAGCCGGCCAAAACACAGGCAATCAAGGCGGGTTTTCACAGCAGCCAAAGCAACTTGGCCAATATCATATATACACTAGTGGCATTACCAGGAGGGAACGAAAGGTAACCAAGAGGGCAGTTAATGCAGTTTCAGCAGGAGTGCCCAGATTTTTTAAGTGGTCAGAACATGCGATCACATGGAGCAGAGCCGATCACCCGGAGGTTGTTGAGCACCCGGGTTTGCTAGCTTTGGTGGTGGCTCCTCAAGTGGGCGGCTATGAGTTAAAGAAAGTTCTGATGGATGGTGGAAGTAGTATCAACATCTTATATTGGGAAACATTTTTGCGTATGGGTCTCAAGCAATCACAGTTACAGAAGACATCCACAGTTTTTCATGGCATAGTCCCAGGAAAGTCAGCCACACCAGAGGGAAAAATTTCGCTAGAGGTTGCTTTTGGAGAATCAATTAACAACTATAGATCAGAGTGGCTTGTTTTGAGGTGGTGAAATTTCAGAGTCCTTATCATGCGTTGTTTGGAAGGCCGGCTTACGCCAAGTTCATGGCAAGGCCGTGTTATGTGTACCTTCAGTTGAAAATACCGGGTCCTAAGGGGATCATCACAGTTTATGGCAGCAAAGAGATAGCAGCACAGTGCGATGAAGGAGATGCGGCATTGGCAGAGCATGCTTGTGCGAAAGAGGAGTTGAAAGCTTATAGGTCTAATCTTGACCCGGAGGATAATACAGCACTTAAGAAGCCAACAACAGAAGATGATAGGGCAAAGTTCAAAGCCGCCCAAGATACAAAGATGGTAGATTTCGTGCCTGGGATTCCTCCAAGCAGTTTGCCATAGGGTCCAATCTTACTGATAAATAGGAAAGCGCGCTCATCGAGTTCATCCGTGAGAATCGGGATGTTTTTGCATGGACACCTAGTGACATGCCTGGCATTCCGACTGAACTCGCTGAGCACCGCTTACATGTTGATCCCAAAGCAAGGCCGGTAAAACAAGGTTTGAGGAAAATGAATGCAGAGAGAAGAAAGGCTATAGGAGAAGAGATAGCCCGGCTCCTAGCAGCTGGCTTTATCATGGAAGTTTTTCACCCGGAGTGGTTGGCTAACCCGGTTCTAGTTCTGAAGAAAAATAATGAGTGGAGGATGTGCATTGATTTTACAAGCTTGAATAAGCATTGTCCCAAGGACCCGTTTGCACTGCCGCGCATTGATCAAATCATTGACGCAGTTGCGGGCAGCGAGCTCTTGTGTTTTTTGGATGCGTACTCAGGATATCATCAGATCAAGCTTAATGAGCAAGATTGGGAAAAGACAGCGTTCATAACCCCGTTTGGTGCTTTTTGTTACAAGACCATGACGTTTGGATTGAAAAAGCAGGTGCACATATCAAGGTGTATTCGAAGTGTTTTCATGATCAGATTGGGCGCAATGTGCATGCCTATGTGGATGATGTGGTGATCAAACAGAGAAAGCCGGGTCATTCATTAATGACCTAAGAGAGACGTTTGTTAACTTGCGAAAGTACAAGATGAAGCTCAATCCTACAAAGTGTGTATTTGGTGTTCCAGCTGGGAAGCTCCTTGGTTTCATCGTGTCAGAAAGGGGAATTGAGGCAAACCCGGAAAAATCAAGGCTATTCAAAGTTTGAAGAAACCTGAGGAGTTGAAGATGTTCAGAAGTTAACGGGGTGTGTAGCTGCCTAAGCCGGTTTATATCCCGGCTTGGAGAAAGGCCATCCCTTTGTACAAATTGTTGAAGAAAACGGACAACTTCGTGTGGAATCAAGAGGCAGATGAGGCATTTGAAGCTCTCAAGAAGCAGCTGTCAGAGGCGCCAATTCTTGCAGCGCCGGGTCCCAAAGAGCCCATGCTGTTATACGTTGCTGCCGGGCCTCAGGCTGTTAGCGCTGTGGTGGTGGTAGAGCGTAAAGAAGAGGCAAAGAACACCCGGTCCAGAGGCCGGTCTATTATGTCAGTGAGGTATTATCAGAGGCAAAGCAGCGCTATCCACATTGGCAGAAATTAGTGTTTGGTGTTTTCATGGCGAGTAGAAAGTTGAAGCCGTATTTTCAGGAGCATCCAATTACAGTGGTTAGTTCAATTCCATTAACAGATATTATCAGAAACTCAGAAGCTACAGGAAGAGTTGCCAAGTGGGCAATAGAGATGGGGCCATATCATATCAACTATGAGCCTCGTACAGCCATCAAGTCTCAAGCGTTGGCTGATTTTCTTAATGATTGGACACAGTTAAGTGCACCACCTCTTACACCAAGTATTAAATCTTGGGTCATGCATTTTGACGGGTCTAAGCAAGAGCAAGGTTCAGGAGCCGGCGTGGTTTTAACTTCTCCAAAAGGTGATAAGTTGAGTTATGTGTTGCAAATTCACTTTGATTGTTCCAATAATGTGGCAGAATATGAGGCCTTGTTGCATGGTTTGCGCATGGCCAAGGAGATGAACATCAAGCGTATCAAGTGCTATGGAGATTCAGATTTGTGGCACAGCAAGTTTCAGGAACGTGGGATAGGAAGGATGCAACAATGGCGGCTTACAAAGAGAAGTGGATAGGGTAGCCGGGTTCTTCTCAGGCTATCAGGTGGATCACATTGATCGCAGGAAAAATGACGCTGCAGATGCTTTATCAAGAATCGGCTCACGACGAGAGCCGGTTCCACCTAATGTTTTCTTGGATGAACTGTGGACTCCTTCAGTCAAGCTCCAAGATGAGGAAGAACTTGCATGTCAGGGTGACCCGGATTCACAGTTAGTAGCAGCAACTCACGAAATTCCAGAGTGGACAGAACCTTATTTGGCGTATCTTCTGCGAGGGGAGTTGCCACAGCAGGAGGTTGTGTCCCGGCAAATAGTACGTCGGGCTAAAGCTTACGTTGTTATTGATGGTGAGTTATACAAGAGAAGCGTGTCAGGAGTATTTCAGAGATGTGTATCTGGAAAGGAGGGCCGTCAAATTTTGAAAGAAATTCATGAGGGAGATTGTGGCCACCACGCATCAACCAGATCTTTAGTAGCAAAAGCATTCAGGCACGGTTTCTTTTGGCTTACAGCCCAGGCAGATGCGGAGCGCCTAGTAAGCAGATGTGATGGGTGTCAAAGATATGCAAGGCAAGTTCATGTGCCGGCTCAGGAATTGAGGACAATACCTTTGACCTGGCCTTTTGCAGTCTGGGGGCTTGATATGGTGGGTCCCTTTCATATGTCCCCTTGCAAGAAAACCCACCTCTTAGTTGCCATTGATAAGTTTACAAAGTGGGTTGAAGTAATGCCAGTTACAAATTGTGAAGCAGCTACAGCAGTCAAGTTTGTGAAAAAGATCATACATAGGTTTGGGTATCCTCATAGCATCATCACAGATAATGGAACCAACATGTCACTTGGAGAGATGGCAAAGTTCTGCGGAAATAATGGTATATGTCTGGATGTGGCTTCAGTTCTCATCCATAGGCCAATGGGCAAGTAGAAAGAGCAAACCAAGAGTTGTTAAGGGGCTTAAAACCACGTCTCCGGGTTCCGTGCATCAGAGCCGCCGGGCGTGGGTTGAGGAGTTACCATCTGTGGTTTGGGGAATCAATACAACGCCAAATAGATCCACAAAGATGACCCCCTTCTTCATGGTGTATGGGGCAGAGGCGGTACTTCCAAGTGATATTATACATGACTCGCCCAGAGTGGCGGCTTATGTTGAAACTGAGAACGAGCAAACCCGGCAAGATTCCTTGGACTTGCTTGAGGAGAACAGAGAAAAAGCGCTGGAAAGATCTGCGATATACCAGCAAGATTTGAGGCGGTATCACAGCCGCCGGGTTAGAACTCGTAATTTCCAAGAGGGTGACTTAGTGCTGCGATAGACGCAATCAAAAAAAGGGATGCACAAGTTATCTCCTCCATAGGAAGGACCGTTTATCATAAGCAAGAATCTATACAATGGTTCATATTATCTGGTCGACGCAAGAGAGAAATCTGAGTATGTGAATGACACAGCACATTCCACTTCTTCGTTAGAGGAGCACGAGCGGCCATGGAACATTGCCCAGCTGCGTCCATATTATACTTAGTATGAGATCAAGATATCAGATGTAATACACGATGTAACAGGCAGCAGGTTTCAGACGTGCTCTTTTCCTTATCAGGGTACCTAAGGGGACTGGAAGGTTTTTAATGAGGCGGCTTGCTGACCTAACCTTTTCTATCAATAAAGTAAAGGTTGAAGAGAAATTTGTCTTGTTTCAGTTTCAGTTCACATTGGCAAGCCAATTATTTTCTTCGTTTAATGTATGCCATAGCAGTTTTTTGTTCAGCTTGGTCTTGGGGGCTGGTCATTGAGGTGGTAAAGTTTTTTCCCCAAGACCCGGTTCATACGGTTATCCGGGTCTCGAAATTTTTGTGACCCGGTAAGAACAGTTTTTAGTGCCAGCGTTTAGGGTTCAGTAGCATGCATGTTTAGAGTACATATAAGTTGTTTACGTTTTCTGTTATATAACAAGTGTTATAGTTGTTTTTTATCTTTGAGGACGCCCAGAGAGCGCGTCCCACCTGTATGTCGATCAATGGGGTAATGTTGCATAGTTAAGCCATTACTTTATAAACATTGATTCAGGTCTTGGGGGCTCTTACTTGAATAGTTTGTAGCTGCAATCTCAAGACCCGGCTTTTATGCCACTAGTTTATTCTTGGTTATCTTGCTGTTGAACTGATGCGACTCGCAATTATATGGCCTGATTGCTCACCTGGAAATTCAATCAACCATGAGGCCCATTGGGACTTGGTTCAACCCTGTTTTTTCAGCGAAGTTGCGACAGGGTATCCATGCGAAAGCCGGCTCACAGTTAAAGAAATCAAAAGGGTCATCAAAACCACAGAGAGGTATCATCGAACAAAAGTTTCAAGTAATAACAGCAAAGTTTCAAAGGTGTACTACTACACCACTGCAAGCAAAAGATAAAAGTGCTAAGTTATTACAATAACTTGCCCAAAGGGCCGAATGGAATTGTTTTTTGCAGAGATAAAGCATCTGCGTGAGTTTTTCAAGCCTCGGCTTCAGGAGCCAGGTCACGATGAGGCGAGCTGGATGGTCGTTCCTCGGTGGTTTTCGCCGGGTCATCTTCCTTGGCGGCCGCCGGGTCAGTTCCTGTCTCTTTGGTCTCCTTGGCCTTGATCTTGCGCCGGGTGACCTGTTGAAGTGATTGGAAGTAGCTTTCATCATCTTCTTCAACGGCGGCTCGTGAGGGAGGAGGAACACTTGGCGTAGAAGAGCTTGGTGCTGTGGAGGTACTGGGAGCAACCTTGGCTGGATCGATGGAATCTTTGTAGCTTTGAAGGAGGTCGATGCGTTGTGGTTCATCGTCCGTGATCTTCTCGTCGGCTTCGGTATATCCATATTGCAGCGTGGTGAGCTTCATCTTGCTTGCAATCACTGTGGCAATGTGCCGGGTTTGCTTCACAACCCGGGAATAACTTCTCTTGTCAAATTCCGTGCCATCAGTATTATACTGGGGGAAGCCATTCTTCAGAGGGGCCGGGTTAAGTTGGGGATGGTAGGCCTTTGCTAAAGCAAGACCTCGCATCACCCCGGCCCTGCAAGCAGATCTCTTCAACAGATGGATCCATTGGGGCATTGTTGATAGATGCCCAAGGACCTCAGTGTACGCACTTGGCGGGTTCTCCCAGTTCCTTGCTGCTTTGATGACTTCGCAGCTGCAAAAGTACAGTTGGCATGTCAGCGTGTACATGCACTTGATTTTGTCTACAGCAGTCTTGCGAAGGTTTCCATCGCGAGGACCTGGGTAAGATAAAGTATAACAGTGAGAAGTGGAATCCGGGTCTGCGTGCTCAATACAGTTTAAGTTCAAAGGAGTGATGCTTACCCACTAAGGATTCAACCATGGAAGTGACCATTTTCTTAAGCCGGGTTAGCTCATTGGTGACTGCGTCAAGTTGCTTCTGGAGATCGGTGCATTGCTCCTTCCAGTGCTCTTCATGTTCCTCCAGCTCTTTCTTGAGGTCAGATTTTTCCTGGGTCAGCTCCGTGACATTTTTCTCTAGGGTTTGCAGCTGGTCAGCATGGGTGAGCCGGGTTTCAGATTCAGTTTTCACAGCACCTTTAAGCCGGGTAATTTCTTCTTCGGCTTTGGCATGGTCTTCCTGTTACAGTACAAGAGTTTATATTAGTCCCAGGTTACCGCAGGCAAGTTAACCCGGAACCTGGGGGCTACAAGTTTGAAGTTTTTTCTAAGCAGTACATAAGCAATAATATAGATATATGGTAGTCCCAGGTTACTGAAGGAAAGATAACCCGGAACTTGGGGGCTACGGTGTTTAGTTTTTGTTGCGAAGGTTGACAAGTTTTAAATGATGGAGGTTTTTAGTCCCAGGTTGCCGCAGGCAGGCAACCCGGCACTTGGGGGCTACAGTGTTCAAGATTTTGTATATAAACAAAGAGAAGTTTTAAAGGTCAGTTTTTTAGTCCCAGGTTGCCGCAGGCAGGCAACCCGGCACTTGGGGGCTACAGTGTTTAAAGTTTGTTGTCAAGAGTGAAAAGATCTAAAAGATGAAGTTTTAGTCCCAGGTTGCTGTGAACAGACAACCCGGCACTTGGGGGCTACAGGTTCGAAGTTTTCTATCAGGGGTATTCATATTATAAGCACCAAGCTCATCAACAAGTGATGAACTTAGAGCTTGGGGGCTACAGGTTTGAAGTTTTTATTGAAGGTATTCATATTATAAGCACCAAGCTCATCAACAAGTGACAATCTTAGAGCTTGGGGGCTACTTAGGGTATGGTTATGCAGGAAAAAAGTAAAGGCAATGAAAAAAGTGTACCTGGAATCGCTTTTGAATCAGGGCAACCAGTTCAGTCTCTAGATTCTTGTGCTGAGCAAGGCGAGAGAAGTACTCATCGCAAAGGGCTAGGACGGAGATGGAGTCCAGAGCCGGCAAATCTTACGAAGGAGCCGGGTCCTTTCCTTTGGCAGGAGACGCCGGCTTAGCAGTGGGAGCTGGTACTTTGGTCAGAGCTTCAGGAGCGTCTTGTACAGGAGTTTGCCGGGTTCCAGTAACTTTCACTTCATCTTCTTTCGTGCCAGATCCTAACCCGGGCGAGTGAGCAGCTTCGGATGGTTCTGGCACAGTAGTAATTGGGCTTTTTGGAGAAGTTGCAGTGGTTACATGCTCCATTGGCTCATCTCTGTCCACCGGCTCTTCAGTACGTGCCTCCATAGGAGAGGGCTCAGTTGTTGCTGGAGGAGGAGATGCCGCTGGAGGAGAATCCGGGTCTTCATCTGCGAAGGCCCTGGCACTGAAACAAGATAGTGATTTGGTCAAAAAGGGCAGTAAGGTATAAAGATATGGAAAAGGTATAGAAAATATTTCTAACCCGGTGTTGATCTGAAAATCCTCGGGAGTGCTAACGCTATCCGAGGATGAAGCTGTTAAAGAATATGATTTAGCGGCCCGGATTTTGCCAGCTAAAGGGTGTGTCTTCTGGATGGATTTGGCCCAACTGGCCAAGGAGCATGGAGGGATACCTGTGTACAGGGAACCCGGGTTTGCAGCAGACCGGGTTCGGGGTTTCTTGCTGGCCTCAGCTTCCTTCTCAAGTTCTTTTTCCTGAATGTGTGCATATGGTTGAGAGGAGGTCATTGTATAATTTGAAAGACGAGAATGCAGTACCTTTGCGATTGCAGCACGGGTTCTCTTGAGAGTGGGAGGTCCAGCAGATTGAGGACCCGGCAGTTCATCAGTAGCCGGGTCAGTGGGTCCTGGAACAATAAATGTCGGGTTATCAGTTGAAGGGTCTTTGGTGCTGACCTCGCTGTTAATCAAGTTGAGGAAGAGCCGGCCTGTGGAGTCTAGCTCACCTTCTTCTTCATCTTCTTCGTCTTCGCTTGCTTCTGTGTCTTCACCATCAGGAGAAGACACGGGGGTGTAATCTACGCTCCACCATTTGGAGTCCTGGCAGAAAGAAAGTAAAACAAGTAAGTGTTCATGCAAGAAAAACCGGGTTAACAGAAGACAGAAGAAAAAAGAGGGTTATACCGTAGGAGGTTTCTTCTTGGCACTGAACGGGGCAAGCCCGGTCAGCGCAATATCATGTTTTGTTTCGCCAAGAAGCTTCTTGGCGTTCTTCACAATCTGGTCTTCAAGAAGTGTTACTTCAGAGTAACGCATGTCGTCAGTAGTTTCCTCGGTGTATTCATGGAATAACCGGGTCCTGATGCTAAGAGGTTGGATGAACCAACCAATCCAGCATTTTACTAAGTCAGTGCCGCGGAGGCCATGAGCAAGCAGAGCTCTGGCCCGGACACGAACAGCTTCGACCAAGACCCGGCTTTCGTCGCTGGCATAACTGTTCATTTTGGGGTCATAGACAAGTGGAGAATTTCTGAAGGCCGGGAAGCGGGCCTCGTCTGATGCAGGGGAGGTGTCCTTGCAGTAGAAGTATGAATTTTGCCACCCCTTAGGGTGGCTAGCCAGAATGAGAGCCGGGAAATCGCACTCTTGTCGGCGCTGGATGGAAACACCCCCATAAGGACCAAGGGGTTTGTTCTTGTGAGAGGCGTTGCAATAAAAGATTTCTAGGAACAGTTCTAAGCTAGGTGCCATTTGAAGATAGTCTTCGCAGAATACTACAAAATTGCTGATGTTGAGGATAGAGTTGGGAGCAACATCCATGGTGGTAAGGCCATAGTATTTGAAAACTTGGCGGAAAAAGAGGGAGCCCGGAGGACGAAGACCACGGGAAACATGGTCAAGTAACACAACGATTTCACCTTTTCCTGGAGAGGGTCGTGTTTCTTCTCGAGGAGCGCGCCAGTTGATTTCCTCCTTGGGCGGAAGCTCGCCGCGGTTCACGAACGTCTGCAGTGTGGTATTGGTGGCACTGGACCTAGTCCAGTTCACCGGAGCTGCTGCCGCGGCGGCGGCGGAGCTAGAGCCCTTCTTCGCGGCCTTCTTCGAGCCCTTGGAACCTCCAGCCTTCATCTTCTCCTTCCCCATAGATGCAAAGCTTTGGTGGTGACCAATCTCGAACGTGGAGGTGAGCTAACCCTAGCAATGGAGATGGGGGCGGGGAGAGGAAGGTGGAGAGCGAACGCGGGCACGATTTGGGCTGGAATCGAAGGCGCAGTGCGGATTGATGAGCGAGCGGAGGTTGCGGGGATCTTTAATCGAGGTTTGGGAGCTCGATTTGAGATTGGGCTATGGCGGCTGCGCGAGGAGGAAGATGAACTGGCCAAAGGGGAAATGGGGAAAGTGATGGTACAGTTTACCCTAACCCTACACTTATAGGTGCAGTAAAAAGCCCTAGGGGTGTTGCGGTAAAAAGACGAGGAGATAAACATCTTTGACCAAAAGTCAACGACAAACAGAATGAGACAATCCCGGGATATTATTCGTTGAGATCACGATTGAAACAGATTGGAGATTGATCTGCGATTGGGCTGCAGATTTCACTAAGTGTTGAGTACGAAACCCGCGGCGTATGAACCCGGTGTGACCGAGCCGGGTTACGATATGGACCGCCAAGGAGAGCTGGCCTAGCTAAAGATAAAAGCAATGTAACCCGGTACTTAACTTGTATGTTATTCTTACGTTTTCAGGTGGTTAACCCGGCCAACCAGGATGACAGCTCTAACCAAGAAAACAAAGTTTGAGACTAGAAGAAGAGCATGCCAACCTGGAGACCCGGTTAACCTAGGGGCTACTGATGGGGGGATTATAACCCGGTAGGCCCATGGAGAGGAAAGCATGACCCGCCAGGCAGGAGGCCGGGCGAGGCCAGCCGTCATCATCATGGGCCGGGTTACATTGATGGGCCAGTGAGCTTGTCGGTAACCCGGTCTCCTCAAGGAAGGTTCTAGAAGACCTGGAGGCGGTGCCGGACTTGGAGGACACGAAGGCCGGAGGATCTAGAGTAGGATTCTGAGTACGGGTAGAACCCGGACTTACCTTGTAAGCGACCAGGAGACCCGGATGTCTTTATAAATGGGCTCCTAGGTCATAGAGAGGGGATTCACGTTTTTACAAGGGAGAGCCAGAGATAGAACTTTGTAACCTAGATCGAGATCCGGCTCTGTTGTCGTAGCCGGGTTATCGAGATCGAGATCAATAATATCATAGCAGGAAGTAGGTCTTTATCTCCCATGGAGAGGCTGAACCTGGGTAAATCCTTTGTCCCCTCAGAGCTAAACAATCTCCCAGACACCAGCTTCGCCTGGCCCAACAACTCAAGTTACCCTATGGTAACATCTGCCGTGACAACCCCACGACACGCTCCTTTGCCACTCCTGTTGCGATCACGGGTACGCAAGTTGGGGATGGCGCGCTGGTTGACCATGCTGACCTGGTTGACAGTGTGGCAGTGGTGGACCCAGCTGCTCAGGGCCCACATGTTGACGGGGCTATGCGGTGGCATGTGCCCTTGGTTGGACCCATGGGCCGCGATGCGCCGACGCTTGGTGGGTCTGCTAGCCCGACCTCGCTGCAGCAGTTCCTGGGAAGGATGGACGAGCCCATTACCCCTGGCATCCTCAGAGGGCCTACTTTCATGCCCTTTGCCACACCGAAGAGAGGAAAAAAAGAGGCAGCAACCTCCTCTGTCCCGCCACGCCGCAGTCTCCGTCTAGCCAACCGCCCACCGGAGATGCAGGGGACGGTGCTCACCGTCGCCAAGAAGATGGTGTGCCACAGGCTCGGGGCCGAGTTCGAGGAGCCGGTGGCTGACCCAGTGGACCTGCTAGCAACATACTCAGGCTTCTTCCTCAAGGGGACCCTCACCGAGATTCAGATTCAGGCCCTCACCAACCTGGCGGCCACTGCAAGTGGTGGAAGAAGAAGGAGGGCGACCGATGCGGCCGTGGTTGCTGCTGCTTTAGCTGGTTCAGTCGTCCCATCGCTATCTCTTAGGAGTTTATGTTCTTATGATTAGTTGCAACCCTTTTATTTGGAATGTTAGGGGACTCAACTCCCAGGCTAAGCGTGAGTCTGTTCGTGCTGTCATCACTCTCAACCGTGCAACTCTTGTCTGTTTGCAAGAAACAAAGTTAACCTCTGTCGACCTCAACTTAGTGATGGATATTTGTGGTGCAAATTTTTCTGGTTTCTCCTTCTTCCCATCTGATGGAGCTAGTGGTGGGCTGCTCCTGGCTTGGACAGATGATCTTGATGTCACCCCTTTGCAAAGCTCGAAGAACTGTATTTCTGCTCTCTGTTATCACACTGCCAGTGGCATGTCTTGGACTGCAATAGGTGTTTATGGTCCACAAACTCCCCCAGACAAACTGCTTTTCTTAGCTGAGATGAGCTCTATAACTGCAGCATGCTCAGGTCCAGTTCTGATTATGGGAGATTTTAATCTTATTGTTGTTGCCGAGGAAAAAAGTAATGGTAACATCAACAGAGGCCTCATCAATGCTTTCAGGAACTTCATCAATGTCCAAGAGCTGAAAGACATGTACATGCTTGGACGCCGTTACACTTGGAGTAATGAGCAGCTTAATTCAACACAAGTTCGTTTGGACCGAGTTCTGTATAATCAAGAATGGGACGATGGATTCCCTAATGCTATCCTGCAGGCGCTCTCTTCTGCGGGCTCAGATCACTGTCCGCTGCTGTTAACTACCAATGCTGATTTCAGACCGCAACACTGCTTTCGCTTTGAAAATGCTTGGGTCAAATTGGAAGATTTTGGTGAAACTGTAGCTGCAGCCTGGACCTCTGCTCCCCATTCAGAAAACCCCTTCATCAACCTTGCCGGGAAACTAACTCACTGCTCTAAGAAGCTGACCGCTTGGGCTGCCAACCTACTGCATGATCTCAAGCTTCGGATGTTGATTGTAAATGAGCTCATATTTATGCTTGATCAGGCCCGTGATCATCGCCAACTCTCACCAGCTGAACACACTTTCAGAGGGCACCTGAAGATGCAATGTTTGGGTCTGGCTGCTCTGGATCGTTGTATGTGGAGGCAAAGATCAACATATCTCTGGTTAAAAGAGGGTGACAACAATACTAGATTCTTCCATCAGAAGGCTAATGCAAGAAGGCGTAAGAACATGATCCCTAGTCTGATGGTTGAACATGACTGCATTGCTGATCAGGAAAGTAAGATGGAATGCATCTGGAATCATTTCAATAACATCATGGGCAGTTACAACTCAAGACAATCTGACCTAAACCTTGCTGCCTTAGATTTCCCGGAGTGTGACCTTGCTGGCCTGGAACTTCCCTTCACTGAAGCCGAGATCAAGAAGGTTGTTTTTGGCTTGCATCCTGAAAAAGCTCTAGGCCCAGATGGATTTACTGGTCTGTTCTTTAGGCGGTGCTGGGAAGTGATCAAGCATGACTGGATTGTTGCCTTCCTGCATTTCCAAAACCTGAACACGCAGCCGCTGCATCTCCTTAACAAAGCAACCATGATAATCCTGCCTAAGCATGCCAGCGCAAATTCCCCCAAAGATTTCAGACCCATCAGTCTAATCCATAGCTTCGCAAAGCTGGCTGCTAAAATTCTTGCGTCTAGACTGCAGCCGAAGATGGACATCCTAATTTCCCAATGCCAAAATGCTTTCATAAAAGGAAGGGTTATTCATGATAACTTCATTTATGTGCAATCGATGGCCAGAGCTCTCAGGCAGAAAAAAATACCCTCACTGCTGCTCAAACTTGATATCTCAAAAGCTTTTGACTCTGTGTCCTGAGAATTTCTGTTAAAACTGATGCAATTCAGAGGGTTTGGGCGCAGATGGTGTGGCTGCATCGCTGCCCTTTTCCTAACCTCATCCACTAAGGTATTGGTGAACTCGATGCTAACTGATGTAATCCACCATAGGCGTGGTCTGCGGCAGGGAGACCCCCTCTCTCCTCTGCTGTTTGTGCTTGTTATGGACTGTCTTGGCAGGCTGATGGACAAGGCACAACAGGAGGGTGTTCTAGCACCTCTAAACCCCCAACATATTCGCCACAGAGCCTCGATATATGCAGATGATGTTATGATTTTTATCAAACCAGCGCAGAATGATATAGAAGCTGTCACGCAGATCCTGCAGCTCTTTGGAAATGCTACCGGACTGCACACTAATTTGGGCAAGAGCAAGATCTTGCCAATACGATGTGAAGGGCTGGACCTTCAGCAGATACAAGTTGCTCTCGGTTGCCAGCTCAGCTCCTTCCCCTGTACCTATCTTGGTATGCCACTCTCTGATAGAAAACTGAGGAAGAATGATCTGCAGCCGATTATTGACAGACTGGCCAAAAAAGCGGCAGGGTGGAAGGGCAAGTGGATAACCATCGATGGTAGATTGATCCTAGTCAAATTTGTTATGGCTGCACTGCCCATTTATCAGCTCTTGGCCATTGACTTCCCGGCTTGGACGATGAAGCAAATTGAAAAGTTGCAACGTGCCTTCCTCTGGTCCGGAACAGATAAAGTATGTGAGGGAAAATGCCTAGTCAAATGGTCTCAAGTATGCTCTCCCATACAATTTGGTGGTCTTGGAGTTCCTAACCTGCTCTACCAAAGCAGAGCTCTAAAACTCAGGTGGTTATGGCAGAGTAAAGCAAACCCGGAAAAACCATGGCAGGGACTTCCTATCCAGGTCTCTCAGGACATCAGATCGATGTTCCAAGTTGCGACTACCATCTCTATTGGCAATGGAGAGGCAACCTCTTTTTGGTTTGATCACTGGTTAGTTGGAATCCCTCTCTCGGTCAAGTTCCCAATACTGTTTAAACACTGTCACAGCCGGAAGCTCATAGTGGCCAACGCAATGCTGAACAGAAGATGGATCAGCTGCATAAAGAAGAACCCAACTACTGAGGTGCTCTCTGAATATATTCAGCTTTGGCAACTAACTCAGAATCTGACCCTTTCGGAGGCCCAGGACACTATCACCTGGAACTGGACTGCTAATGGAGTGTACTCTGCTAAGTCAGCATACAATATGCAACCCATGGGAAAAATTGAGTCTGATTTCAGTGAAATAATCTGGCAGATCAAGATCCCAGGAAAAGTGAGGTTCTTTGCTTGGTTGGCGATCCAAGGCAAGTGCTTAACTGCTGACAATCTAGCAAAACGGAACTGGCCACATAACCCCAACTGCCCTCTTTGCAACCTGGGGGACGAATCTGCCGCACACTTGCTTGCTACATGCCCTTTTGCTGCTGGAGTGTGGGGTTACTGCTTAACAAAATATGGTTTCCCGTTGAACCTGATGCCTAACCAAAATTGCTGCAGTCTTAAGGAATGGTGGTTGAATGCTAGAAATAGCCTTGAAGCGCAGAGAAGGAGTCACTTCTCTTCCCTAGTCATGACAACTTGGTGGTTCATCTGGCGGGAGCGTAACGAGAGGATCTTCAATCAAAATGCAAAGAGCTTCTTTGTTATATGTGATCTGATTACCGATGAGTTCAAGATCTGGGCCAACGCAGGCCTAAAAGGAGCAGCTTGGACCAGCGCGCTGTAGCTTTTTGCCGGCCACCGGCCGCTGGCCGCTCTCTCTGTGTAGTTCTTTTCCTATTTTTTCTTTACACTTTGCTTTGCGTCTAGACTCTAGACGCTATAACTCTGTAACTCTGTTCTGTTGCTCTCTCTCTCTTAATATAAAAGATCGCAGCGCCCGGAACGTGGATTTCCTACAACTCATATGGCGCCAAGGGCATATCTGGGCCGTCCGTTTCGGCGATCCGACGGCTCAGATTCACCGTGGACCGATCAATTTTTGTCCGCGGTCAATGACGAATCTGGGCCGTCGGATCGCCGAAACGGACGGCCCAGATATGCCCTTGGCGCCATATGAGTTGTAGATTTTAATATCCGCAGCGCCCGCTGCCTTCGTAAAAAAAAACGAGTATAACTGCTTTGATACCTCTCATGGTAAGTGGCACCTCGAGGCCACCCTCCTTTTGTACCCTCAGTAGCACGTCCAGCAAGTCCTCTCCGTCCACCGTGGCACCGCTTTCCCTCCACTCCTCGTGCTGCTTGATGGCGTACTCCATGAGCTCGAAGCTCTTGCGATGGGTCTCCTCGGCCAACCTCGTTGTGCCACATATGAAGCTCAGGAGGCGCGACGACGGGAACAGGTCACTGAGGTTGAACCCAGCGACGAGCTTGATGGACTGCTCCAGCGTCTCCAAGAACTCGTCCGTCCTCTTGAACCTGTCCCCAATCATGGCCCGCATCAGTGAGTCGGTGATGAGCATGGTGATCCGCTCGCTGACGTTCACGACATCGCCAGACGTCGCGCGTTGAGCAGCTCCAAGATGCAGATCTTGCGGAGCTGCCGCCACATCGGGCCATAGCGCCCCCAGATAAGGCCCTGTCCCTCGGCGGACATGATCTTAACCGTGGGGCTCAACGGCCTCGTCGCGAACACATCGTCGTGCGTCCGCGTGATCTCGCGGGCTACCTCCGGAGACGTGGCCACCACCACGGGGACCTCGCCGAGCTGGAGGTACATGAGAGGAGCGTCCAACTGGCGCTCCAGGTCGGCCAAGACGCGGTGCATCAGCGGGCTGCCGGCGAGGTGGTGCAGGCTACCGATTATCGGAAGCCGCCACGGGCCTGGCGGCAGACGCAGGCCATCCCCACGCTTCCTGAAAAGCTTGAGTAGCAGGAGAGGGACTAGAAGAGCCAAGAAGAGGTAGAGGAAGTACGCTGGTTGCTCCATGACCTGAGCCTAGTACACTCTGATCATTGTCCTGCAATTTGTTTTTCATACTTCCGACTAAGTCAGCAACGTATCCTTGAGCATCCTATTTTTTCTATGCGTGAAAGTGAGAGGAAACTATAGCATTTGATAACGACGTCTCACCAGGTGCGACCTGCTAGCACCGCCGAAAGCGACGTTTCTCTTGCGTGAGCGCAGACCGGCGGTAGCTACAGCCGGCTGACGCCTCGCCTAAAAAATTATGGTTCTGAAATTTTCTATAGCATAGCTACATGGAGGCATCGGCCAGGTCCTTCCTGTATGGCGCCGGCTGGTCTCCATCCTCGCGGGACGCTGATGTCGGCGCCTTGAAAGCTTCTCCGCCACTGGGACGTATGTCGCCACAGTGTCCTTCCTGAACGTCAGGTACACGACGGCGACGAGGTATGCGGCCATGAGCGCCAAGACAACAATTGAGACGAGCAAGTTCGCGTACCTGGGCAGGTGGTTGTGCGCCAGCCAGTCCACACTAGGAAGTACTCACTCCATTCTAAATTAGATGATTTCTATTTATCCAAATGTGGATATAACTAGATATGTTATATGTATAGATATATACATATATGCATATATGGAAGTCATCTAATATGATTACCGTCTGCTGAAGACCGTACGCTCCCCATGCTCATCTGCTTCCTAGTGGTTGCCGTTCAAGATACACAAACCAGGCATCACAATTTGACAAGTTCAAGCAACCCAATGGCTCAATTACAGATAGTGCCACAAGGGTAATTGTGGCCAAACACAATCGCATTTGTGAACTTATCTACCATAAAAAGAACAAAATAATTCCATAAAAATGCCTCAAGAACCGAGACACATATAAAGCGCGATCATTGATCTGGTCGCCCGTCAACAAGACGACCTAGCCACTTGAAAATTTAAAACTCAAGGTTACCCTATCACCATAAAATGGTCCTCTTACTATATATGATCCCCACATACGTTGACACCATTGACTTAGCACTATAATCCCTACATATGTACAGTTGTTTGTCGAGTGTTTTCCGTAACACTCGTAACCAGATCACCACTTGGAGAGGAAAAAAAGGTTAACGGGACGGTTGGAAGACGGCGGAAGCAAGCTTCGACTACTGTTTTTTTTTAAACTCAGCAAACATAGCAGACATGGAATAAATATTCTAGAAATGACGACCGTATAGCAACATCATATAATACACAATGGTCACAAATCAATTTTCATTTGATAAAATACACAACAAAGTGTCACTATTCGAGATCATTGTCACATCTTACACTAGAACATCTGCAAGTGTTTTTTTTTTAATTTCAAAAAACATCTGCAAGTGTTAGGACAACATAGAACCAACTCGTCACCATCCTAGAGGGGGAAATTAGAGGAGGTAGACACAATCAAGTCTGGCGGGTCTACAACCATGGCTCACGTCAATGGCGGCCATGTCGAGGTCACAACAGGTGTGGTTTTTGGCGGAGAGCAACTTGACCTCCTACATGTCATGGACGCGCCCAACCCGACCTTCAGATGCGGCGCGTGGAGGACCCACAGGGCCCGCATCCGTGGCCACACCCATACAAATTTATTTTCTGTACCTTACAATGTTATAAAGAGATGGATATTGTTCCAAGAGAGTTGAATTTTTCAACAACTTGTCCTCACATTATCTAATTTTCGAGCTATTCTTGATTATGAATGATATCCAAAGCTGAAGAAGTGTTTTCCTCGTCGCTATTAGACCAATCCAAAAATAAGAGTCCTAGGTTTACAATACACTTGAGACAATACTTCTGAGCCTACATATTTTCCCTTTATAAGTGTTTGCCATGTCACATCTTCAGTGAAAACCCATTTGCCTAAAAGGGCAATATTCTTAATCTCAAGGTCATGAATGCCTAGCCCCACTAAATCTTTAGGTCGACAAACCACATTCAATCTAGCCAATCAAAATTTCTTTTTTTCGTTATCCGCTTATCAAAAGAATTTTGATCGGAAATAATCCAATCTATGCAGGACTCTTTTGGATAACTGGAATAAAGATATCATATACTGTACCATGTTGTTTAATACTAAATTAATGAGAAATAATGTTCCACCAAGAGATAGTAATTTTCATTTCCAACTACTTAGCCTCTTTTGTAGCAGCTCCTTGACATGTTTCCATTCAATATTTCTTAGTCTTCTATAGTGTATCAGAATAAACAAATACCTAATAGGGAATCTGGCCTTGCTCGCAACCGAAAATTTCAGCAGCATAATGAGAAACCTCGTCTTATGCTTCTCCAAAATAGAATAATTCACTCTTATAAAAATTAATTTGAAACCCAAGATTTCTCGAACGCTGATAACTTAATTTTAGATTGGTAACCTTTTCAAGGTCATGTGATCTCCCCCAAATCTCTCACCCGGTGTAAGAGCATCTCTAGCAGAGCCCTCAAATCGCGAAACCTTAAAACCGGTTTAAGGTTCGCGAACCTCGCGTTTGTTGGGCCAAAACGAGGCGCGACATAGCAGAAACCGTAAAGCCGAACCTTAAAACAGAATATTCTGTTTTAAGGTTCGGCTTTACGGTTTCTGTTCTGCCGCGCTATTCCCAACCCGTAAACCTAAAAACATATAGTAGTCAAATTCATCACAAATATGTCAAATTGCTCACAATTTCGACATTAGTTTAGCAAATAACATAGTTTCACGAATCTAAGACGGCAATTAACATAGTTTTGAATCCATATGGCCAAAAACTTGCATCCAAAATCCCACCCACATCATCGAAACGATCTAGACCAAGACATCACCACCACCACTAGCACCACCATCAACACCACCACTAGCACCACCACCACCACCACCACCATCACCATCACCACCACCACCACCACCACTAGCACCACCATCAACACCACCACTAGCACCACCACCACCACCACCATCACCATCACCACCACCACCACCACCACCACCACCACTAGCAACACCACCACCACCACCGTTTGTTTTGATCAAGGCTTGCTTCCTTCGATGCAAGATCTCCCTCCTTGCGATGTCATGCCACTCCAAGGCGAGTTCATCCATTTCACCTCGGTTCATCATCATGATCTTGTTCTCCTCGTCAAGGAGCTTGGCCACGGACTTGTTCTCCTCCGCAATGGCTCTTCTTTCCTCAATGTCGGCCTTGCGCATCCCCTCCTCCTGGAGTAGTTGCCACCTCTCTTTCTTATCTTGAGCTTTCTTCTCGGCCAATTGTTGCTTTGCCTCCAATGTCTTGGCCACCATGGTCTCGTTTGATTGCACCATTTGATCAAGCTTCTCCCTCAAGCTTGTAGCCTCGGCTTGCTTCATGAGCCTTTCCTTGGCTTTCATGTTTCCTTCGGGCTTGTTCTTGTTCCTCCCTCCATTTGCGGCATCATCTTCATCTTCATCATCCTCGATATGTATTTCACTCTTTTTTGGTTCATGGTCCCTTACCTTCCATTTCTCACTTCGTTGGAGAATTTTCCAACAATGGTCAAGCGTAAATGGCTTTTTCTTGGATGCCGGCATGTCCTTGTATCGGTCTCTTGCAATGCGTTCCTACAAAAATGAAACCATGTCCGTGGTGAACAATAGCAAAGAAGGCAACATAGTGAAACAATGCTAAATTTAGCTCACCCAGTCGGCCTCCACGGTACCACTCGGAGGAGCATTGTGCACTTGTTGCAATCATCCACTCCACCGGCTACACGTTATTTTGATCACGTCCCAACGGCCTTGGAGTGATCAGTACGTCCGGGGCACCGTTTTACCATTGCGCGGCATAAGTTGAAAAAACTTGTCCTCCACTCTTTGCCAATACCTTCCGTTTGTTTGATCATTGCCATGAATAGAATCGAGAGAAATACTCTCCCAAGTACGGATCAATGTCTCGTCTTCCAAAACCGTGTAGTGTAGATCGCGTTGTTTAACCGTTAACGCATCTACCTCCTCAACCTCATCTTCGTCGCCGGCACCACCATCAACGCCACCGTCGGCCTCGTTGTAGCCGAAATTGCCGAGAGGGGGGTTCTCAATATCAACCGACGCGGCATTCATCATGTCAACGAATGAATGGGATGCATCAGAGAGTGGGATGCTACAAATTGGAGCAAGAATTTCATTTCACTAACTAGAAACGTGAGGGGGCGGCAGAAAAGAGGAGACATTTCCATACCTCGAGATGCCGGCGTCGTTCGCGGGTGCTTCGGACGGAGAAGCCATGGCGGCGGAAGCCTGAGAAGCCATGGTGGCGGAAGCGGCGCCCACGTTGGCCCTAACTTTCCGCACGGCCCCCCTCTTCTTCGGAGCCTTGGACACTGTCCCGGAGGGCACGGATGGGGAATCGGCCATCGGGCCCGTTGCGGCGGTGGCGGCAGCAGCGGCTAAGGCTTGGGCCGCGCCGACGGTACCGAGTCACCTGCGCTTCTTGACGGTCGAATCGGCCGCCGGCATGGGAGCGTCGGCGGAGCTAGCAGCGATATGTCCCCGGCCAGCTAGATCTGTCGATGAGGCCGCCGCGACAGGGATGGTCACCAGGGACGGGTCGGAGGAGCTCATGGCGGTGCTGGGGCCAGGACGCGGTTGGCCGGAGTAGGGGAAGAGGATTCGGCGGCGGCGGCGGAAGGAGAGTGGTGGTTCGTGGGCAGAATGTTCCCTCCCGCCAACGCAATGGAACGATAAGGTTCGCCCTACGGGTCGGCGGCCAAAACCTAACTTTCACGGTTCCGCGGGCCGAATTGCCGGGCGCCCTCAAAATCGTTTACGGGTCTGCGCCTTTTAACGGTACTGCTATGTCCGTTTTTAAGGTTCCGAAACTGTTTTCACGGCTTTTAAGGTTTCTGCTAGAGATGCTCTAACTCCTCCCATGAAAACTCTATCATGTTTCGGTCCTATAATTAACACGCAACTGATCCCGAGAGGTATCGTCAAGCCAAACTACCAAAGGCTACAAGCAAAAAACACATCGTAGCTTTTACAGTTGTCCGCCGGGATAGGGCAAAAGGATTGAAACGCAGCGTGATGGTGCTCAGTCAGTAGTCATTGACCTCAGTGTTCGACAAGGAGGCACGAGTACCTGCGTCGAATAACCAAGGTAGCAGCTGGAATTGCACCCGCAATAAACTCGATCCTAACCCTTTCCCAGTTTTTTTTTTTTTTTTTGAACAAGGGAAGGTCCCGAAGGACCTAGCTGCTGTATTCCATCGGTGGGCAAATTACAGACTGGTCCAGTACATAAGTCGGAAAGACAACCAGGACCAGAAATTTTACATCAAGAACCCTGAAAGAAAACTGAAAAAAGCAATCAGGTCCCTGGGTTCTTCTCCACCGTCGCGTCGTCGGGAGCTCGACGACCAGAGCAGCACCGCAGACACCGGGGACGAACCACTTGGTTCTGCAGCACCGGGAGATCCCTGGGCGGAGCTGAACCCTTTCCCAGGTCGTACTCCAGTTCATATTTTAATCGGACTCGCGCGCAGAGTCCTCGTCTGAACCAAATCCACCAAACAATCTTGTCATCCGAGATTGATTTCAGCAACTCCTTCAAGTCTCCCTTTTGCTAACACGAACGCATCGTCTAGCCACCACCGCGGCCGCCCATACAGACAGAGGGCAGACCTACGCACGCACGTAAGATTGTTCATCTGTTGGCGTACATGCCGCCGGCCGCTACCAGCCTCACGTCGTCGCATTGGGCTGACCTCCCGCCGGACCTTCTCGGCGACGTCTCCGGCCGCCTGCGAGACGCCGCCGACTTCACGCGCTTCCACGCCGTCTGCACACCGTGGCGCGACGCGCTGCTGTCCCTGGGGACGGCAGGGGCGTCCCGCCCACCGTTCCTGCCATGGCTCCTGACTTCGTCCAAGGGCCGCATCTTGCACTGCACCGTCGATTTCGGGCGCATCGACTCCTCTGAGACATCGTCAATGTCGAGCTACCGACGAAGCCGCGAGGACGTCGTCCTCGTGGAGCCGGCCGGTGCATCATTCGTCGGTGGCGGCGACAGAAACTGGGTGGCTAGCGCGGATGGTACGGCCGCCTGGCTATTCACCGATACAAGACTACTCAACGTTCTCACCGGAGATATCACCCGGATACCCAAACTCCAGGATCTTCATTACCCCAGGCTCAAGCTGCCCATGGAAAATCTCCGTGGCATTGTCTATGGCGACGGCACCATCTTTCTCTACAGCATCATCTTTGCGTTTGGCAGGCTTGAATTCACCGCGGCAATACTACGTCCCAACAATGCGGCGTGGACGTTCGTGAACAGGACGCTGATAATAAGCAGTGGCCAACCAAGTGCAGCGTACCATAACGGCAAGATCCTAGTGTGCGTCGGTGTGGACAACTGGTATGTCCTCGCATTGGATGACAGCAGCCCCGACGGCCACAGGCTCGAGTCATGGTGGATTGGAAACCTAGGACACCCAGAGTATCTGCGCGATGTCTGCTACGTGTTTGAGTGCCAGGGCGAGCTGCTGTGGGTGTCTGTGCTGGTCAAACAAGACAACCATGGTGGCCATGGTTACACCAGCGATGACCCAGCACGCGCGTTGTCTCTCTCGGTGCACGCGCTGGAAGAAGAAGTGGGCGGCGGCGGCGACATGCTGTGGGTGGCGAGGGATGGCCGGACATTCGTGGATCGCGTCCTGCTTCTTGGAGTCCCCGGTAGCATCGTCGTAGACGACCCGCAACTGCCCGTGGGCGGCGGCTGCGCCTACTTCGTTTTCAGGCGCGGCCTCTTCAGGTTCAGCTTTGTCGATGGTGAGGCCAACCTTGTCAAGCAGCTACGTCCGGTGTATGGCACAGACAAGGCGTGCGTGTGGCTCCAACCCCAGCCAACCATTGCTCCCATCGATGAAATTAGAAAAAGGATCGACGGTCCAAAGACGAAGAAGCAAAAACTTTCCCAATTTGGTAATTCAGATGCATAGAGACATTTGTAATTTACTAGCTTTGGTTTCCGTTTACAGCAGTTTATTCTACTACCTTGACCATGCAATTTAGTTGTCACATTTTTATTGACCAAAGTTTGAGAAATTATATCTTTTACATGAGAATTGTGCATGTCTAAATCTTTCCGTCCCATAATTTAAGACATTATACTACGAAAATCCCCTTTAATTAACTCGCGAGGTCACGTGCTACTGCCCGCTTTCGAAATTCAAAAATAATAATATGAAGAGACTTCAAATAATATCTGAAAAAGGGGCAACAAACATATACATATGCTACTGTTCTAACTATGTGCAAAGTTTCATGCTGAAATGGCATGTGTGATGCTCTGTACAAAAAAGAAAAAAATCAGTGCTCATTTTGAGATATGTTTGTTGTCATAGGATGGAGCGAAATATTTGGCATGTGAGGTACGCAAAAATGAAAAAATGTAGAGATCTGAGTATAATTGTTTCAAATTTCCAAATTTTGTTATTTTTGTGTAGCACATAATACAAAGAATTTCGCACTGCACGCTTGTAGTATACATCATTGAGAAAATGCCTGATTGTTTTAAGATTTTTTTAAAATTTAAATATATTAAAAAAAATCAAACAGAGGGAGCACTAGTGCACCGGGGCGAAATCCCGCACCGCCGCCAGCCCTCCCTCCTCTGCGTCCTCCCAGCCGCTGCTGCCGCCGGCCTCCGCGCCGCGGTGGCGGCGGCCTCCCCACAGCCAAAAAATGGTGTCGGGGGTGGTTACCATCTCGAAGGGCGCAGGCGAACACCGGGATCGACTGGGACGGTCTTGGCGGCTCTGCTGTGCGTTGGCCACACGGGCGATGCGGGGGGAGCTGGGTGCGGCGGAGGTGCCAGTCGACGCAGTGTTGGTGCCGAGGAGCTGTGCCGTCGTTGAAGCTGCTAGGTGGATCCAGATCGGCGGGCATCGGGCCCGATCTGGGCCGGTGCGGGCCGATATGCTGCTGAGTTGTGGGGACGGGGTTGGGTGCTGGAGTTCGTCTTGCGTCGTTGGGCGCGCGGTGAGGACGCCGGGGCGGCGGCCCCGGGCTGATGAGGATGGACGGCGTCAAGGTCGGGTTGGTCGCAGGGGATCTGGACCCTGTTTTTTCGGTTGTGATCTCTTCGTGGTATGTGGTGCCGCGCTGGGATCCCACCGGCTGCTGCTTGGTTGTTGGCGGAGACGGCGTCACGGCCGTGGGAGAGGAGAAGAGCCGGACGAAAGTCTACTGCTGAGCTTGTTCAGTACCGGTGACAAACGACGCGTTAAGGCATGGTTTTCCTTCTCAGAGGTGTCATCAGAGAGCTCCTCTTCCTCTCTCACAAGATCAGCTGGGCTATCCGGGCGAAAGCCTAAACTCTGGTTGTTCAGAGTGGGCGACGATGGCTTCTTCGTCACTTCCCTCTTGGGGGCGTCGTCCTGGAGAGTCATTTTGTGGTTGGTTCGTGGCACCGCTCTTGCGCTAGGGCTGGTGGACGTCGGGGCAGCGGCTTCAGAGGTTGTTGTGCGCCGAGGTGGCGACCTCGGAAAGTGATGGGATCGTGACCTTATGGTGCAGGGTGGCGGTTCCCATTGCTTGGGTGACAACTCTGAGTTGCTAGTGCGGCAGGGTTGTCGGCTTGGTCGGTGCATCCCAGAGGGGATGGTCTGACTTTAGGTCGGGGTAGCGGCCCCGGATGTTTGGTGTGACGACCGTGGTCTGCGGGCGGTTACCTTGGGCAGCTTGGGCTGCGGGTGGCTGGTTCGTGCGGCGTTGCAACTCGAGAGCGAGTGGTGGTATGTCGGGGTGACGGCCCCGGAAGGTGGTCTTGGTGGAACGTGCAGGGCGCGGCGGAGTGGAGGAAAGTCGGGGCGGCGGCTCCGAGATTTCGACAACTTTGAGAGTGGTTCACCTTGTGTCGTGTGGGCTATGAGGTGGCTCTCGGGGTTGGTCGTCGGAAGTCGAAGCTACGGTGACGGTCCCAGTGGTGTACGATGACGGGCGACAGGTGGCGGAGCTCCTTGGAGGGTCGGTCTCTTCATTTGCGTTGGAGTGTCCCGTATCTGCTCCTCCTACAGCAGTTACGGCTTCTTCTCTCCGACAAGGGTGGAAGGTTGGCCGGATCGTTGCAGAGTGGTGTCTTGAGCTTGACTCTAGGTGTTCTCGAGGTTGTATGGGCTTTGCCCTGTGGTGTTGGTATTTGTTGTATGGTTTTCGTCCGGTTTCTCCCACAAATAAACCGGGCCACCTTCTACTTAATTAATAGTATAAGGCAAAGCTTTTGCCTTCATTTAAAAAAACAATTTTTTAGATGTTCTGAAAAAACATTGATGATTGGTAAGTTAGTTATCCCCGTATTATTTAGACCGGTTTACTGTCCATCCTTCCGTCATCGATCGGACGGCCGTACATCTCCCAGCGACAACCGCACGGCCGAGATGCGTGCGATGCGAATCCGCCAGAAACGAGATAAGACGAAGCGATAGCGCTCGCCCCGACGAGACACGCCCTCTCCCCATGGCGATGGCCACCGCCCTCTCCACCTCCCTCCCGCACCTCCAGCCTCGCCGCCTCCCCTCGTCCCCCGCCACCGCAGTTTCCCTCTCCTCCCGCTGCGTACGGCGGCGAGAGGGTCCTGCCCGCCTCGCGGCCGTCGCGGCGGCCTCCGAGGTCCTCGACTCCACGAACGGCGCCGTTACCGCGCCTACGAGCGGCGCGCCGTCGGGGCAGCGGCAGTACGGGCGGGAGTACTTCCCATTGGCCGCCGTCGTGGGTCAGGTGAGGATACCTCTCCGTCTCCTTTTCTCTTCGTGCTGCTCATTGCCTGATTGGGTGGTGGTGGTAGGATTGGTAGTAGCATTTCCCCGAGCAGCTTAGGCGCATGTCGTCGATCTAGTGGAGCTCTTCTGCCATTTCCTCCAAATCGTTTGATGCACTGTGAGTGACGGTGAAAACCACCACTGCAGTGTGGCTTTTGAGTGGATTTAGTGTTACAGAATCAATGCAGAGATATCAGACCAAAAAACCACAAAATTTACATGATTTTAGAGTTTCTCGTGGAAACATCGTGCAATGAATTATGATTTACTTGCATCAATGCTTGTGAAGCTGGAAAATACAAACCGCGGTCACTTGCAGGCCATAGTTTTCCTGCCATCATTTCCTGCACTGTGGTATTAGCCCCTTTATTGTAACTTATGAATTTCCTGTGGCCGTCCAGGATGCAATTAAAACTGCTCTGCTGCTTGGGGCAATCGACCGTGAGGTTGGAGGCATTGCCATTTCCGGGAAGCGAGGGACGGCAAAGACGGTGATGGCTCGCGGATTGCATGCTATGCTTCCACCCATCGAAGTGGTTGTGGGCTCAACTTCAAATGCTGACCCCAACATCCCAGAAGAGTAATGTCCGCACGATGCCATATCTCATAATGCTTTGAGCATTTTGTCTTCCAATATATAGCTTCTTCTTTTTTCTTAAATGTTTTGTCAGCTTACTTAAGTTCCTCTTATGGCAGGTGGGAGGATCATTTAGCTGGCCAAGTGCAATATGATGCCGATGGTAATGTCAAGTCTGAGATTGTTAAAGCACCTTTTGTGCAGGTATAGCACACTGACTTAGTATTATAGTATTTTCCCAAATCATTGTTAGTATCATAATGCCGTAGGTTTCTCGTTGACAGATCCCACTTGGTGTCACAGAGGATAGGCTCATTGGATCTGTTGATGTTGAAGCATCAGTGAGATCAGGAACTACCGTGTTTCAACCTGGTCTTCTTGCTGAAGCTCATAGAGGTGTTCTTTATGTTGATGAGATAAATCTCTTGGATGAGGGCATAAGAAATCTGCTTCTTAATGTCTTGACGGAGGGTGTTAATATTGTGGAAAGAGAGGGCATTAGCTTCCGTCATCCATGCAAACCACTTTTAATTGCTACTTACAACCCGGAGGAAGGATCTGTACGTGAACACTTACTTGATCGTATTGCAATTAATTTAAGGTACTTTAGACTTCAAAGATTGGTTGCTTATTTTATTTTTATTACCATGTCCATAGTTTTCTCATTGTCATACTGTTTCTTGTTGCAGTGCTGACCTTCCATTGAGTTTTGATGACCGTGTGGCAGCCGTCAATATTGCAACCCAATTTCAGGAGTCTAGCAAAGATGTTTTTAAGATGGTAGAAGAAGAAACCGAGGTTGCAAAAACTCAGGTACCACTGAAAAACTGACTTACTAATACCTATAATTAACAAAGGTTACATCGTACCTGCCTTATCAAACCAGAGTAGGGTGCAGACTTAATTTTGTTTTTGGTTATTGGTATTGCTTACAAATACTCCCTCCGTTCCTAATTATAAGATGTTTTAGCTTATTTCTAGATTCGCATGTATCTAAATGTATCTAGACATATTCTAGTGTGCATGTTCACTCATTTGAATCCGAATCTAGTCAACATGTAAAATAGCTAAAACATCTTATATATAGAAACAGAGGGAGTACCTTTCAAGAGCACTGTATATCATTCAGTTCTTGCAAAAAGTCTGGAGCCCACAAGTATATAGCTATGTCAAACAATCATGATTACAGAGGAGAAACCAGTTGTCACATGAAAGAAAGAAAGAAAGTCCATCTTGTACAAGTGCAACGAATGCTTGGACTTAAAAACCATGATCTCTTCGTTGATAAGGATATTTATTAGTTAGACTTGGTCTTAAGTCTTAACATATATTTCCTTTACTTTACAATATAAGTTAATCTAGTGCATGGCACAAGAATTACTGAATTCAATGAAATTACCAGTTTGACCTGATGTATTGCTCGAACAAATATTATAATTGACATGATGTTGCAACTAAGTAAAGGGAATTGCATGAAAATAATGTTGAGAAATTTGTCCTGAAAAGGTGCCATGATTTATATTGTGAAAACATTGGAAATTCTAATTGTCTTTAATTGTGAAATTTAAGGACAAATCTCTCTGTTAACTACACATTGTTAAACAAGCCAGGAACATATGAATAAGAAAACACATAGGATGCATTTAACCTGAGTATTCATACAGCTCTTTATACTTTGATAGTTAAAGCACATAGATCCACCTCATACTAGTACTTTCAGTATATACAACTTTTATCATCTGTCTTGCATTAAAAAATTCAAGACTAAATAGGTCAAAAATTAATTATATCTACTGGTCATATGACACTAGTAGTTTAAGCTGAAGTTTGTGTTATATACTGTTCATCTAACAATCGTAATCATGGTTTCACAGATAATTTTGGCAAGAGAGTATTTGAGAGATGTTGCTATCAGCAAAGAGCAGCTCAAGTATCTTGTCACGGAAGCTATACGCGGTGGGTGTCAGGTTAGTTCACTTGTTGAATCTTGATGTTCTTCCAGCCAGCGGGTTGCTGAGATCTGTTGGTATAACCGTATAAGCTATGTGTAGTGAGGATCTTGAATTGAAAGCTTGCAGTACCTTTAAAAAAAATCTGCAGCATCCTTGTTATGTTCTGCACTCTGTATACATGCATTATAGTTATTACATGTGGCTAAAAACTGTATTTTATTGATGATTTTGCCTTGCAAACAACTTCCTTTATAAGACCTGTATATGTAGGTAGGTGCACTAGGATCTGTCTCTGTTAGTTTAGTATTGCTGTTTTCGCACTTTGAGTCTGGTGTTTGTAGAAGCAATTTTGTTTTGTATTATTCACAGTACCAGCAGGTGCAGATAACAGTCAACATTTTTAGACAGAATTGGTTAGCCTTGTCCTTGTGATACCATTTTAAGCATGCATACCTTCTTTGGTTTGGCATCATTATTCAAAGTCTTGGCGGATCTTTTCTCCATATATGTGCATCAAATCTAACTGGATAGAACCATTTTCAAGTGCTCCAAACAGTAGTTTTTGGCAACAAAGCCAAGGTCACTTTTTTTCCTTGTCTTAGTAAAGTTGAAACATGCCAATTTTATTGTCCCTCGTGTGGTCATCTCGTTATTTGTTGTACACTTATGTCATTCTAGTGGTGTTCATTGTAAACCCTGAATTTAATGTGGCCTACTGGCCTTACCTTACTGTCTAGATACTATACCTATCTGATGTCCATCAATTGTCATGCTTTATTTTATAACGATATTGACTGTTGAGACAGTTATGCTGAGCTGGAAAGTTGAAATGGATGTGTTCTCATATTTGGATACAAAATTCTGAGTGTTACCACTTGTTGCAGGGGCACAGAGCTGAACTGTATGCTTCTCGAGTGGCAAAATGTCTTGCTGCAATGGAAGGACGTGAAAAAGTTTACGTGGATGACCTCAAGAAAGCTGTTAAGTATTTTTATGCCTGTAGATTCTTCGCTCTGAAATGAAGCAAGATATCCTGTGTAATTTCAGTTCATTGTTTTCTTCATCTGTTTACTTGACTAATAAAATTTACTAGTCCTGCCTGTTAAGAATATATAATGAAGTAGCAAGGAAATTTAAGTGCTGGCATAACTCCTATTTTTCTTTTGATATGCCATTTCTGTTTGCATTTTATGGCAACATATTGTAGCTTTAATTCAATTCATATCTGACACACATGGCACCTTCTTGCAGGTAGAGCTAGTTATTCTACCTCGCTCGATCATATCTGATAACCCACAGGAGCAGGAAAACCAACCGCCTCCACCCCCACCTCCACAACCTCCACAAAATCAAGATTCTGCAGAAGATCAAGATGAGAAGGAGGAAGACGAGGAGAAGGAGGATGAGGAAAAGGAGGTTGCTTATTATGATTAAGCAACCCATACCTGCCTTGTTCATTTGTTTTCTCTTAGCTCATCATTTGCTGTTTTCTGATAGGATGATGACGAAGAAAACGAACAACAGGATGCCCAGATACCTGAGGAGTTTATTTTTGATGCTGAAGGTGGACTAGTAGATGATAAGCTCCTTTTCTTTGCTCAGCAAGCACAAAGAAAAAAAGGAAAGGCTGGACGAGCGAAAAATATCATCTTCTCAGAAGACAGGGGCCGATACATAAAGCCTATGCTTCCAAAGGTCTCAACTTTTACCTCGTCAATTTTGCAACTTAAAAACTTGATTGTTTGAACAGCCCTGGATCCATGCTCGTGTCTTCAATGCCAATAGTGCTTAGCACTTCTTATGTTGGTCTGACTCATTACATTTTATATTCCTCCGATGCCTTTGGGTGTGATTGATATACCAGACACCTATACTGCATTGTTCCTTTGCATATCACTCCTACCTTATTGCTTGAATGCTTGGTACCCTTTCTCATCAAGTAGGTTCCTCATCTAATCAGTTGATTCTGTAGTAGGGTCAAGTAAGGAGATTGGCTGTAGATGCGACACTTCGAGCAGCTGCACCATACCAAAAACTACGGAGAGAGAAAAATATTGATAAGACAAGAAAAGTTTTTGTTGAAAAGACTGACATGAGAGCCAAAAGAATGGCTCGAAAAGCAGGTGCTCTGGTATGTCTCTCTCTCTCTCTCTCTCTCTCTCTCTCTCTCTCTACTAGTATCATATTATCTACTTTTCTGCCCTAGTTATGCGGCGAACATGAAATTTCCAGTCCCACGACTTTACAACTTTGATTGGACTTACTTTTTGACAGGTCATATTTGTTGTGGACGCTAGTGGCAGCATGGCGCTCAATCGTATGCAGAATGCAAAAGGTGCGGCATTGAAGTTGCTTGCAGAAAGTTACACAAGCAGAGATCAGGTACTACTGAAATGTAAAAATTTATTGTTGGCATTTGTTGCATACCCTGTAAGCCACTTTCAATTGTTCTTCTATTCGAGATTTCTTGTTTTGTGGTTATATGGATAGTTTGTACTTTGTACACCAACCTTATCTTTCATTTTTTACATCCATCCATCTCAGGTTTCAATCATTCCCTTCCGTGGAGATTATGCTGAGGTTCTACTTCCACCATCGAGATCCATAGCAATGGCCCGCAATCGTCTTGAAAAACTTCCATGTGGGGGCGGTTCTCCTTTAGCTCATGGCCTCACTACAGTAAGAAATAAGAATTGTGTACAATTTGGCTATGCCAGGGTATCTATAATCTGGGTAACATTGTGGATTTTTACTCCAAGGCTGTCAGAGTGGGGCTGAATGCTGAAAAGGGTGGCGATGTTGGACGTATTATGATAGTTGCAATCACCGATGGAAGAGCTAATGTATCATTGAAGAAATCCAATGATCCTGAAGCTGCTGCTGCTTCAGATGCACCAAGACCTTCTAACCAGGAATTAAAGGTACGGCCCGTATCCTAACATCAAACGATGTAGTGTGTTATGAAAAGTATATTATTATCGATGATAGAAGCCTTTGGCCATCATTTTGAAACTTCCTGCCTTGCTCAACCGTCATTTCTGACTTTGCTTTGTCTTACAAGGATGAGATACTTGAGGTGTCTGCCAAAATATACAAGGCAGGAATGTCACTTCTCGTCATTGATACCGAGAACAAGTTTGTATCCACGGGATTTGCCAAGGAAATCGCAAGGGTTGCCCAAGGTATTCTCGGCATGACATTGCTCAGATTATTAGAATGATTACGCTACCGCATCTAACGCTGTAGGAAACCATGTTCTTTCTTGTTAAACATTTTGTATGCACTCTGTCTTAAGGGGAATTAATTTTGCAGTAGTCACTTGAGGAGTCTAAGCACCAACATACATACTGTAAATTAGTTTTCCGCATAACCTCCATGAACACAACTTTTTGTCCATGCTTTACCAGGAAAATATTACTACCTGCCAAATGCGTCGGATGCGGTAATATCTGCCGCCACCAAGACTGCCCTCGCCGACTTGAAGGGTTAGTGTGTCCCGAGCTTCGGCGCCCACGTGTTGCTTGTACCGTCCGATATCAGTTGCGAAGCTTCTTTGTTCGTGCAGTAATGTGTGCAGCAGTGTTCATTCTTTCTGTAACCCTGGGACGTTTCGGCTCTTATAACCCAATTTTGGTGTAGTTTTTCTTGTCTTCTCCTTTTACCATCGGAGCTCAAATTCGAGCATAACATCGTGTAAAGATCGGAATTCTCCTGCTGATTCTCAAATAGCTGGCCCTGTAAATCTGTTGCTGTTATTTAACAGTGGCGTAGCTTCTAAAGGGCGAAATGGGCAGCCGCCCCCCCAGCCCATGAGAAATCTGCTAGTTATCCCTAACTAATTGCTGCATATTCCAGTGAAAATCGGCCCAAAATCATGTTTTCTTGCCCCCCAGCCTATTTGCCCCTCCAAGATTTTGGGCCAAGCTCCGCCACTGGTTATTTTCAAGGAAGAAATGTGCTTTGCTGTTGAGCGTCATGTACTACAAATCTAAGAAATGATAACTCTAAAATTACGGTTTTGCTAATTCTCAATCGAATAAGAATTAGCTTAGTTCTCAATCGCATGACGTCATCAGTTGCAAGTGGATTTGCATCTGATTTGGACCATTTGATTTGCTTCGTGATTCGTGTATCAGTTGTAAGTTAACTTGCAACTGGGATTTTGCTTCGTAATTCGTGTATCAGTTGCAAGTCAACTTGCACCTAGGATTTAGTGACGTCATGCGATTGAGAATTAAATTAATTCTCATTCGACTGAGTTGCAACTTGCAACTGCTCCGGACCGTTTGATTTGCTTCGTGATTCGTGCTAATCATGAGTTATAACTTGACTTGCAACTGAGATTGATGACGTCATGCGAATGAGAACTAAGCTAATTCTCATTCGATTGAGCGCTAGAGAGACCCCTAAAATTATGCCAAGAAAATAATGGTTGAATGGTTACAAGTTCCAATATAAGACGGCCTAAAAAATTCTAAAAAAAAAAAGTCACCCTAAAAAAGAGATCCTACAGAAGATGACGGCTCATGCCCATGCCTCGGCGGCACCAGTATGGGCCCACCTGTCAGTCAGGACTCCTGGAGAGAAGACCAGTGCTTGCTGCCATTATGGCGCGAACCGCTGCGGTGGCGGGAGACGGAGGAGAGAGATTTATCGGAAAGAAAAGAAACCGAGAAGACCCTCCGCCCCCTCGCCGCCCCTCCCGTCCTCTCGTGTCGTGGCGGCGCCCAGCCGCAGCCGCAGCCGCTGACTTGCCCCGCCGCCGCCATGTCGACCTGCGACTACCACTCGCCGCGCTTCTCCGAGGTAACTCCTCTCTCTCTCTCTCTCTCTCTCTCTCTCTCTCTCTCTCGGCCGTGAGGGAGGGGCGAGGAGGGGTAGGCGATTGGTGAGAGAGGTGGACTGCAGGGATGCGATTTCCGTTTCTAACACCCTCCCGTGTTCCTTCGAGTTCTTCAGGATAACGCCTGGCTTCCGCAATGGCTTCAGCCGCATCGGCAGCCGACGGCTGGCGAGCACCGAGGAGACAGCGCCGGCGTTTCGTCGCCGCCTTGTGAGGTGCTGTTTCTTATCTTATTTGTCCCTCGATTCGTGAGAACCTCCTTGTAGGCTCCGATTTTATCCTGTTCTGATTTCTGATTGCCTGTAAGAACCTTGTCATTTCCGTTGAGCATGTAACTGAAAGGGGAAAAGACGGATTAGAAATTTATTTATTTATTCATTCTGCCTAGCCATGCCACCTCATAAACAATAGCACATGCCTATGAGTATTACACTTGGTAGAAAATGCCATATGATTGAATTGGATCTGAATACAGTTGATGTGTGCATATATATCTATGTTCTCGGTGCGCTGGCAGTTCTGATATGACGCCTGTGTTTTCTCCATTGAACTGCAGAACTGTGTGTTTATTGTGGACCCCGCGCGAGAGCAACGGATTTCTCAGAATGGCACGGTGGATGCTGGTGCTTACAGCGGGTTTCGTTTGCATCTGTCCGGGAGTGAGGATACACCTGCTGCGAGTACTCCAGCCAGCAGAGAAGTAGGTTTATGAGGTCTTGCTCCTTGCTTGGGTCACATAGATTCTCTTGATTCTAACCACAGAAGTTGGGTTGTGAATTGGTTATTTTCATTCATTTTGGACAAATAAATCAGGAGATGGTCCGACATGTAGATGTAGCTTTTAATGGTTAACTCACACATAGCAATCGTATTACCTTTTGGGTTTCTGCTTTGCCCTGAGGTACTTTTTTCTTCCAGGGATGCACACTTGCACAAGTATACTTATTTTTGTTCCGTTGAATGGGGAAAAACAGAATTGTAGGTTCAGTATTCCATTTTCATCTTGCGTGTGGCGTATTTCTCCATGTCAAATGTGCTTTTGATTTTAATTGGGTTCTAAACTTTGCAATATATATGTTGTTTGATTGTCATTCACCTTGGTGGATTGCATTATGAGAGACCAAGTTAGCGTAGTAGCAAATATCAGTTTGTAACAGCCAAAATAATTGAATCTTCTGCTGCTGCACAGGCAAAATTTTCCTATCTTGTGCTATTTTAACATATATCAAATATTTCCCCTCTAGGTACCGCATTTCTCTTTGCACCTTTCTTCAGAAAGTGCCCCACAACTCCCTTCAGTTCAAGCCAATGTTAGCCCTCAGATTCTGAACTCTGGTACATGCAGAGGACCATTAAAGGGCTCTTATGTTAGTCAAGCACAAGAGATCAATGCTCTGCCCCAAAATCAATTCCAGGCTAATGGCTTTAAGGATGATAAGCTACTAGAAAGCTGTGGAGTGGCTAGCAAGGATATTACTAAACCACTTGGTGCAAGAAGACATCAACCATCTGGTGGAAAGGTCGATATTCAGAAGCTCCGTAACGCAGATGCTAATGATGCAGTTGAGCTATCTATTGCTGCCTCTGAGGCTATGGTTATTGCAGAAATGATACTTAATGATTGCCAGCCTGATAAGTTGACTGCAGCTGCCCTCGAAGCTGCTGTGCATGTAAAGGAAGCTCGGAAACAGTCTCTTGAGGAGACAGAAGATGATTGTGGATCCTTTCAAAATGATTTGGATGAGAGTGATTGGCTTGCAGAATTGGATGAGGTCGAAATGCTTGATGCATTCAAAGATGTTGGCCTCTCCACTATTCAAGCAGCCTGTTCATCTCAAGGGCCAGTGGCGGATCCACGTACAAGCTGTGGGGTCAGCTGACCCCACAGCTTTTTAGCAAATCCTGTTAATACATGTGTACATTCTTGTAAAAAAAATAAGATAGGGTAAAAATTGTCCACGGTTTGATGTCTGACCCCACAGGTTTTGTACGCTGGCTCCGCCGCTGTCAAGGGCGTACCGCAACTGATTTGAAGCAGCCCATCTCTCAGCCTAGTTGTTCCCCACGTGATCTAGAAGCACACAACCTAGACATTTGTTCTTCCAAGGAGCAAAATAGGAGATGGCACAGCGAAGATGCTAGTACCAATGACCATGTACCTGATTCTCTGGCAAATAATAACTCAGCTGGTACGCTGCTGAAAGAATCAACTCCAGGCTGTGATTCTGTAAAGCAGCCAGCTCTAGATAATGAAACCTCATGCTCAAGAAATAAGGAAACTGCTTTCCAGATGTTGACGCAAAACAACCGTGCTACTCCAGTAAAAGCTCAACACATCATTGAGGTAACTTTGCTGCCAATGAGTGTTTTTGGTACAGTTGACTTAATTAATCCTATGTCTACCTCATTCAGCACTCTTCATCTACGTAATTTCAATGTAAAATTTATTTCCAGGGAGGTGGAAGAACTGCTGAAAAGACAAAGGTTGGTGGTGGTACAAGGAAACACATAAGAACTAGCTTCATTTCTGAGTCAATGGATAGTATGTATGAGTGCTCTCCTGCACCCAGAGCGATATCCACAGAAATGGTTGCGTCTTCAAGAGCATCTTTTCTCCAAGACACTGAAGGTTTCTATGGAGATAATCAAATTGCAGAGTCATGCTATCAAGCAGTATGTTCAAGCTTACCACTTGAGGAACCTCTCTGTTCATTTGTTCCATGTAGCATATCTTGCAATGAAGTTTCCACTAGTCAAGCTCCTGAATGCAAACAGAGGAATGAAGAGGAGAGAGAACCAATACGTTCCGAGGAATCTCTGAAGAAAGACCTAGATTTAGAAGCCACTCCATCTTCTGTGCCATTAGATAAGGAACGAGAATCTAATGCAGGGAAGCGCAGAATATACAGTTCACTCAGCCATTTAGCATGGTAGGACCTATATCAAACATATCGGAGGTAGTGCGACTCATATTGATGCTAATGTGGCAGTTTGTCAGAAGGAGAGAGGCGCGCCAATAGTCTTAAATAAGAATATACAGCGTGTGCAAGCCTCTAATAAATTTGCAGAAAACAATGCTGAAGCTGAAAGCTCGAAAGATTTTTCTTTGGCTCAGAAGAAGTCATCTTATGCTCAGGACGATAATGAGCATCATAGCAAAGAGCAATATATCCCATCAGAAGTTTTTCCTCAATCCACAACGCATTTCAATGTTGGTAAACGAGGCCTTAAAAGAAAAGGTCCCCAATTGTTGAATGCTAAACATAGTACTAGACAAACCAAGACCAGAAGGGTTAAATCTCGATTCAGTTGTAAGTTCTGGTTTATGATCTCTTATGTTCGAGATATTCTCTATATCTTGAGTAATAACTTCACAACCCACACATACTTTTGGTGAGCCTCACTTTTGCATCTTTGCAGGGTCTGAGAGCAGAATTGCTGACATGCGGGAGCCCGAATACCTTTTCAAAAAAGAAACCATATTTCATGGTCTAGAGTTTTTGTTTACTGGATTGCAAGGTCATAAGGAAAAAGAGGTTGAGTCTATAATACGGAAGTTTGGAAGTTGTGTTCTTTCTAAAGTGCCACCCTGTCTACTTGATAAAAAAAACAAGCTTGCAGAGCTTGTGAGGTGGAAGCCTCCCATAGTGATTTCCCCCAAAAGGTCAGATAACCCATTTCCTTTTTTGTTTTTTGGTACCATCTATCGTTCATTATGTATCCTCTAGTTTTAGTGTATGCCAGTAGGAACAACGAGTACAGCCTCACATTTAAAATTGCCCATTCATTTTTTACCAAATTGAACTTGTTTCTGAGGTTGTTTTTGTTGCAACAGGTATCAACAGCTAAGTTCTTATATGGCTGTGCTACTGATTGCTCGATTTTGAATCCCAATTGGGTTTTTGATTCTCTTGAAGCAGGTGTCCTGTTGCCACCTGGAAAGTAAAGCACCGCCACCTATCCCTTGAAATCGAATTATAAATTTTATCACATGTTTGTTCATGAAAGCTTCAGTTTTGCACATCTTTCTTGAAGTAATAAAGGGAAAATTCCCAAATGCTCGAAATGTCAAAAGCCCACATGAAACTTTCTCAATTTAATGCCATGCTATTCTAAGAAATGAAAGATATTTCACATTGGATGGGCTAAATTATCCGAACTTAATGCCAAACATCATAGACTACCTAAGAATTTTCTTTGGTCAGGTTATCTAACACTGACACAATTAATTTATTTAATAACCATACTGTAATTCTGAAGCCTTAACATACAAAACCTGGAAAGTCGACGTAGATGCTTTAGGCCAGTATATTTTTTTTTCGCGAGTATGCCAAAGTGGCAGACCGTATTTTTATAGCAGGAGAGAATATATTTACACATATATATGATGTTGCTTTGTAAGATATCCGTGCCAATCGATTCTGGTCTCAAACATAGTCAAGGACTTGCTTTGAAGATTGTTTGTCCTAAATTTGTTTTCAGCAACTGAAAATTCAGCTAATTTTTTTCTCTATTGTCGATATGAAATAGGTTTAGATAATTCGTTCAGATGCTCAACTTTTGATATGCCCTTTTGCCAGGTATTTCATTCGACAAGGGCATACAATGAAGGAGAGTTCAACATTTGGCCAGTCAATTCACCTAAGAAATAATAAACTGGTATTTCGTGGAATAGGATTCTTGATCCACGGAAAAATCAGCTTCTGTTCAAAATTTTCCAACATTATCAAGGTATGTTGCAAGCCTGGTTAGAAAACATGATGAATGACCTACTAATGAAGCAATATTCCCATAGCTTACTTAGTGAACTGTAATGTATCTTATATATATTTATTGTGATATTTGAAAGCCATTGCATTACTTCATTTATAATTCGATCAACTATCTAGAAGAAGCTGATTTTCGTATCAGTGATTGTTCAAATATGTAATAGCTAGTTTGCTTATCTCTAAAATATGGCCCTTATATTATATTTGTGTTTCACAGCATGGAGGTGGCCAAGTTTTTGTATCTCTTCAAGGATTAATACAAAGCTTGAAGGATACAAGTTCTTCACATGGAATCATTCTTGTTGCAAATGAGGCGAGTGCATCACGCCATCTAAGCCATTGTGGGCTGGAACATGACATAAAAACAGCGGTTAGTTAAATTTTGAATGTAGAACTTCCTTTCCAGTTTATAAGTAAATAGAGAGGAGTTCATGAATATAAAACAACTGACAAGATAGTGTTGACTGTCTTTGAATGATTGAATCCTAGTTTACAGATAAACAGAGATGAGTAACTTGTCACGACATATTTGCACCCATTGGCTACCTCGTGTTATTCGATCCTCTTGTTTCTTTCTATGCCTTGTATAGAACTCAGTCGATTATGATCCGAAAGGCTTTCCTGCTGCCAATAAAACTACTTGATTTTACACTATACATGGCTGTATCTACTCCAGTTTAAATGTTTCAAATCGTATTTACCATTTCCAGTACTTTAAATCTTTCATCTCTCTCTTGCAGCCAGCAAGCTGGATCATAGGCAGTCTATTTTCTGGGAAACTGATTCCCCTGAAGAAAGAGCGCTGCGCTTCATTTCGTCGGATTAAGATGCCATCATTCCAACCACAGCATGCATTTGACATGAGTCAGGAGATATAAGAATTCAAGTCTGGCTGCGGCGTAGATGTGACATGTCATCCCATGAGAACCTTAAGTATTTCCTGTCAAGATATGCCTGGAGCACATTCCTTACGATGACGTCCGTTTGCAAACAGAGATAGTTTTCATCATTTTGCAAAATGGTCTGACGTGGGAGCACCTGTAATGTTGATATGGTGTACAGCTGCTATAGATCAAGGGATAAAGCGAATTACGCTGAGCATATTCATCCTTATTTATTCAGGGGAGTGTTGTTCATTCCTGAAGATCGTGATATTCTCTAGAGACTGCACACAGTTTTGAAACTGGCAACTAAGCAGAATTGCATAGTCCAGTATAAGTGAGGACATGCGAGTCTGGGAGATCCAAGAGTATATCAACAGGGAAAAAGATTGCTCATTGCATTTACATCTGCTTGTCTACATTTCTAAGAATACTTGTTGATTGTTTTTTTTTCGAGAAAACGCAAAAGGTTTGCGTCTCGTTTTATTGAAAAGGTAGAAGAGTTTTTACAAGCCTAGAGAGGCCGTCTACAAGCGTTTGAAGAAACGCATCAGTGCACGTCCCAAGTGTTTGGCAACAGAACGCGAAGACCTAGAGCGCCTGCTCGAGCCCACAAATTGGCTTCGGTTTTGATTTTGTCAAGTGTTTCACTAGTGCTGGGTGTCGCATTGTCGTCAAAAGTGCAAGTATTCCTCTGCTTCCAAATTTGCCAGGCCGTGAGCAGCGTCATGGATGCCAAGCCCTTGCGCATTGGCTTTGGTGTGGCTGTCTTGGCAATGGGCCACCAATCGACGAGTCCGACACCTTGCGATGGCGGTTGGCAAGTTGCTCGAATCCAGACAAGCATCTCGTACCATACCTGACGAGCGAAGGGGCAATCGACAAGGATGTGTTGCTGTTGTTGTCATCGTTGTTGTTGCTGCTGTAACTTGTAAATATTAGAAAATATATATCAAAGGCATTTTACTTTTCCATGTTCCCTAGTATATATATATATATGTATAATTTATTAACTTTGGGAGTGTATTTCATGGAAGAGTATACATATGACGGCTCACAAGATGGTCTCAACAATATTTGCGTCGAAGATAGTCTACTCAGGAGAGGAAAAGTAAAAGCATGGTTGATGTAATATGTTCTTATCGTCCTGGCACATGCTAGAATTTCTGGACTCTGCCATTGTATTTCGATGATGGAACACACAAACACAGACGCCCAGTTGGAGCGGCGTATTTTACAATGGTGCATCCGGAACTAAAGAACTTAGGTTATTAAAGCAAACGGAACTGTTCTGAACGTAATCCGTCGTAGTCTAGGTGGTTAGGATACTCGGCTCTCACCCGAGAGACCCGGGTTCAAGTCCCGGCGACGGAAACTTTTTGCACTAAAATAGAAACAAAATTTGCCCAGATCAAGCTAAACTTTTTTGGAGAAAAAAAAAACGTGCGAGAATCGAAGGCATCATTATCTCCAGACAGGAGGCGAGATTGGAGAAGTTTGAGAAAACAAAACGTAAGTCTCGCAGCTGGGGTACGCCAAGGCCGTCCGGTAGTACTGCTAAACCGGATGCAAAATTGCAAATGCCATTAGCTAGCTTTTGGATGGACACGTACTGATGCAACGGGCATTGTTGTTGGGATGATCGATGTCGATCCATGATGACTGTGTTGAATAAGACGGTGGAATTTGCAGGGCTCTTTTGGTGGAGAAGCCGCAAAGGGCGAGGCGGCAAGCATAATTGCGTCCGCACGGGCTACCAAGTAGGGCACTTGTGTCTTGTACAATGATGATGATTACTCACACCCCATGCCATCATGCATCTGTGTTAGCCATGAAGTACAGACCGATAGAAACACCACTTTCATCTCCATCTCTTTGTTTTGCCATCCATGGGTTTACTCTCTCCTAGTTAGTAGTTATCTCCCTATGCAATGTCTGTAAACACTTGTGCAGAAAATTGAGAATTTAGGTCCAGGTGGTAGGATAACATGGCAGCTGAGTGTGCAGAAAACTCGGACAAGCACTTGTGAGGGCCTTCGGGGCATATCCAATTATGTCGAATTTTATCAACTTCTATAAAATTGCGCCAATTTTGCCCATCAAGTGCGGTCAAATTGCACCACACTGCTCCTATGCCATATCTGGTGGAACCCTAGCAAATAAGGGTCCGAGTTGTCTGTCTAGTTAATTGCTGTGTCATTCTGACACTTGGTTCCACCTTGTAAGTTTGGCAGAACAGTAAAATAGGAACAAGCTATCAAAGGGTAATAACCATGTTGTAAAATGCAATGGCGGACCTGGCACATGGGACTAGTGACTAGTGAGGTCATTATCTAGCATTTGTATGGTCAAAACTGATGTATGCATAGTCGGTATCATGTCTTTCACCAAAAGTTTGTGACGTCACTAGACATCATGAACAACATGTACCTCCGCCATTGGTAAATTGAGGTATTTTTCAGTAAATGTGGTAAACATTGTCACAAGTTCATAACTAGGGGGTAAAAGTAGAATTTACTCAAAAAAGGATCTACAAAAAATAAACTAAAGATCTAAAATTGCTCCAAAAGAAAACTACTCCATCACCCAAATCAACAAGGGAGAATGTTGGAGAAGAGATGAGCGAAACATGTAGCAGGAAGATTGAGGTGTTTCCACTTCCTCTCAACTCCTAGCTACACCTAGAGGAAATATTAGAAAAAGATAGAAAAGGAGATGCAACAAGACACAAGTTTGCATAATATTAAAATTCAAGAAATATATGATGTTTTCACTAATTTCTAAGAAGTACAGGAAAATTTGAGATCATTTTGCCAAGGCTTTTGAAAGCTTAGGCTTGTTTTCGGCTAATTTTCAAAAATTGAGCTTTTCAGGAAAAGTATGAGAGCGAAGCCACTCTTACAGTCATTGACATGTGGGTCCAGTCTGTTAGATTCAGCTTCAACCGACTAATCTAATCTAATATGGGGTTTTGTTACTATTTAGCTCTAGAGTCAGGGGTATCAGTTAAAAACAACTAGAGTTGTGAATTTGAGTTCCAATAGCCTTATGTCTTGATATAATTTCCTCAAACAAAAATCATTGTACAATTAATGCATACCGACAGACAAAGTCAATGTTATTATGCTCAGCCTACTTACACCTTTGGGCGAGCTTGAAATGCTTCACTTCCAACTTTATTCCGATGTAGAGAATAAGTTGCCAACCATAGGATTTTTGAACCAACGGTAGATGGCAACTGCCATAAAATCACATCGCCATGTGGCAACTTTAGTTGTGGGTCGCTCGTTATTCCGCCGCGCATTGATATATATATATACCCAATACATATACTTCGATGTATATCAGTGATCAAAATCGTGCATTGACTCATTAATCTAGACCACTATACTCTCTAAATTCCCCTCGTATATTAGTGATCACAGCCATGACGGATACGGTCACATCACCCAAAAATGACCCTCATACTACACACAATTAATCTTCTCTTTGCCATGGATGATGGATGAATGGACAGACAGACAGAGACTTGCTTGGGTGCATCCAACCAGCTAAGCTAGGTGAAGGAAGTGCTTCTTCCACGACATGTAACAAACATTAATTCCTCTCCAGGAAGCAAGTGTTGTTGTTGTTGCACGCAAGAGAGTCAAACGATCGATCCCGGATCCCCATCCATCACCGCCACGGCCGTATCTCCTCCGACCACGACCGCCGGCGCAACAAGCTTTACGTACGTCGGCACCATCGCAGCCGTCCAACCGCCCCCCGCCGGGACATCTCTACGACCCTAGCTCGCAGGGCTCGTCCAGGTGCAGCCCTCTATTCTCTGACGAGTCAACACGCGGGCCCACCACCAGCCACTCTCTCTATCCATCCACAATTCCACACGCTCTCCTCGGAGCCCCGTTTATTTATTCTCTCCCCGGCCGGAGTCATTCCCCCATCCCATCCGTCTCTCTCTCCCTAGCTCGCTTCCCGTCCATGTCGTTGGAACAGTAGTATACTAGCATCCTCGGCAAGTTCACGACACCGCCGCGCGCTAGCTAGCTCACCTTGGCGAGGCGTGAAGGCTCGGCGAGAAGCTAGCTCGAGTGCGCATGTTTCCGGCGGAGGCGTCGTTCGCCGGCGCGGCGCGGCAGGGGGAGCTGGCCATGATGCTGCCGCCCTTCTTCATGGGCGGCTCCATGTGGCAGTCGGGTTCAGCGGTGACGACGCGGCCGTCTTGTTGACCGAGGAGGACGAGGCGGTGGCCGCCGCGGCAGCCGAGGCGGCGCACGACCGCGCGGTGGCGGCCACGCGGAACCACCGCGAGGCCGAGAAGCGCCGCCGCGAGCGGATCAAGTCGCACCTCGACCGCCTCCGCGCCGTCCTCGCCTGCGACCCCAAGGCAATATATTGGTCTCCTTGTGTTGCGTTCCGTTCTTTTCCCCTAAATTTCTCCAACATGGTCCATGACTCCATGGGATGGATCGATCGATATGAAATCAGTCTCTACGAGAATTGAATTTTCATCTAGAATTCTAGATTTGCAGTAGCTAGATGCTACCATACGTGTAGCTGGTACGGTCTGCTAAGCTAATCTGTGATTAAAGCTGGGTTCTTTCTTTTCTTTTTGGGGAAATGGAATGGAGCCTTCCCCTAGTTGGCTATCATCCTATGACGGTAGTAATAACTAGCTAGGTTAGGTTAGGGCTGCCTCGTCTCTTGGCTTGTTCCTCTTCACAATTTGCTTCTTTTGTGCCTAGTACCATGTCGATCCTACTCCCTCTCCCTGCAAATTTGCATACAATTTTCACCCCTCCTTTCTGTTTTTTCATCCCTAATTAATCCGAAGTTGTAGGGTTCGTGCACATGTGTTTGATTTGCTTCTTGATGGAGATCGATTAGCTAATTAGCTCGATCTTGTACATGTGTGTGCTACAGATAGACAAGGCGTCGCTGCTGGCGAAGGCGGTGGAGAGGGTGCGGGAGCTGAAGCAGCGGATGGCCGGCGTCGTTGACGAGTCTGCGGGGGCGCCGGCGAGCCACCTGTTTCCGACGGAGCACGACGAGATCGTGGTGCTCGCGTCCGGTGGTGGCGGAGGTACGGCAGCCGTGTTCAAGGCCTCCGTATGCTGCGATGACCGCTCCGACCTCCTCCCGGAGCTCATCGACACGCTGCGCGCGCTCCGACTCCGCACGCTCCGCGCCGAGATGGCCACCCTCGGCGGGCGCGTCCGCAACGTGCTCGTCCTCGCGCGCGACGCCGGGCACGCCGACGACTACTCCGGCTCCTCAGAGGACGGCGGCGCGGGATTCCTCAAGGAAGCCCTCAGGGCCCTCGTGGAGAGGCATGGCGTGGCCGGCGGCGTCGGCGACCGGCCCAAGAGGAGACGTGTCGCCGACATGAACATGCAAGCGGCGGCCTAGATCGAGCTAGCTAGCCAGCGGCCATACCTCGTACTAGCTGATGATTGCATATGGCGCCGATCTCATGCCATGGTACTAGTACTATATACGTGTTTGTTTTCAAAGTCCATTAGTTTTGTGTGCTAATCAATTAGTTGCTCCATACATATGTGGCTAACTCTCTTGGTGATGCCATTATGCCATGTATAATTAGGAATACATATGTTACCATTAGGGTTTGCTTGAGCTTGAGCCATGCAAATGTTGCTCCAAAGCCATCGCATACCCAGCGCCTAAATAACAAATTCATGTCACAATGCAAAGTTTCAGACTTGATTATTGCCCTGCTATATATACATTGGATAACTGGAAGGTCCAATTTATGTTTACAATCAAACAAGCAACATCTGCACAAGTCCATTTTTGATCATGTCAGGAGTTGCTAGCTCGCCATGCAATGCATACATGCAAGCAAGACAAAGTCCTGATATCAAACAAAAATATATGTTTGCATGATACATGTAGCAATGCATGACATTGTCCTAGGATCAAACAAAGATGTTTGTTCCAATGCATTGCATTGCAATGTAGCAGCACATATATGCTTCATGTCTGTCTGCTCTTGTGAATGAATGTTTGGGACTTGAATCGGATGATCTAGAGAGGAAAGGGAACCAATCAATGATTGCTTGTGTTGGAGCATGCAGTGCACAGTAGTGGGACTGGCCAGTGTGGCATGCAGCGAGCAAGCTCTCATGACACATGAGTGCATGCAAGGACTATAGCTAGCACTGGTACTACATGCTGATGCTGCCGCTGCATGCCCTGTCTGGTCTGGAAAGGCGGAAGGTGGATGAGCTTTTGTTTCTTGCTGCTCGTTTCCTTTTGTAATCTTGCTCCTCTTTAGCTTTTTTGGGGCAGAGATCTCCCATGTCAGGCTAGACACTGTGTGCGTGCATTGATGATGTGCTCTTTGTGGGGACAAAAGGAAGCTATGGTCATATATGGATGTGTGTAAAAATGTAACTTGTTGTAATGAAGTCAGGGCTGTTCTGTGCTTTCTGCCACAATAGCTAGTTGTCGTGGATGACAATGGCATGGCTACTTTGCTAGCTAGCTTGGCCGGCATGCATGTAGGTCACATGAATACACATTTTGTACTAACTATACCTATGCATACCTAATTGTTTGAATCTAGGGGGTGGAAGTAAATGTGCTTATTATGACAGTTTGTGCACGATAAGAAATTTATGGATATGCCAAGTTCAAATGATTATAAAGGGCATTTCATGTGCAATTAATCGTCAACTTAGTTAACTACTAAGTGTGTTCTTTATGACAGCAAGAGAAAAAAAAAATTTAAGTTTGTAAATGTGCTGTTTATTATTTTTAAAGTTTAAAATGTACATTCATCAATTCTGAAAAACTAGGAAAAAACATAGCATGCATGTTGGAATATGCACTATAGGTCTGCTAATATTGGTGGTCCACGCCAAGGTTTTTGCGGTTCGATCATTTGTAATAGGGTTCATGGTAGGTATAGGGAGATACTATCACGAGCATAATCCTTTTGTGGACAACCTCAATTTTTTTTTTTTTGTTTGCTTATTTGTTCGGCATTAATGTTTGGCTCTCTTGGAATTGTGATTAATCAATAATATATGGAGGCCTGGGGTCATCATCCTTTCCAAAATACAAGATGGATACCGATGTGAAAAATTTACCAACATACTTGAAATAGTGTGAAGCCAAGATACTTGAAATGGTGTAAAAAATTGGACATCCACGTTTACTTAGCAACATACGTGAAATAGTGTGAAGCCAAGATATAAATGCTAACACATGCTTTAGTTTCAGCTTAAGAGCTTCTTTGATCTGCAAGATCCCACATACATATGGCGTTTATACACGAGTGCACCTTTTTGGTTTCGGGCTCTAGTATGCTCTTTATTTATTTTTTAAAGTTCGAAATGTACAATCATAAATTCTGACAAACGACAAAACATATCATGCATGTAGAGTTTTAACTTATAAGTGTATAATTTTACAAATAAAGCATAAAAGCAGAGATCCAATAGCGATTACCAGTATATCTATATACCCTTCGTATGTCCAAATCGGCACATGGGGTGTTTGGTTGAAGCATAGAGAGGAATAGGAAACGATGACACACAGGCTTTTCCAGAGACTCGATAATAAGTTTTCTTTGGGAACAATTGCGAAGACTCCAATAGATAAAAATCACGTGATCATCAACCTCTATGAGAAAAAAATCTAATGACTGAAATCTAATGAAAATGAAATCATTTGAATCACGGAGGGCTAAGAAAGGGCATACGTGCAATTGAAATGCATATATTTCTGAAATTATCCAGGATTTTCATGGTTTATTAAGCAATATTCATTACTAATACATTATTAAAGAGGACAGACTTCCACGGGAACACGTGCATTCATGTGTACATAAGGCTGCGCAACAACAGTACCCCAGTTCTAATTTTGTTCAGGCGGGACGGAGCAGCTAGCTGCAGGAGCACTGGCTTTCTACATCGAGATGACAAAAGAACGCTGTGTGCGATCTGTATGACTGTATAAGTGTATATACATATGTTTGTCAGGGCCAGGTTATAGCCCAGCAGGGCATGGCAGAAGTTTTCAGAATTTGATCCGACCTCCCAGGAGAGAGAATGCAATATTAATTGTTCAGAGAGTTATGATGCATGCGTATTGATGCCTTGTTCTTATGATGCGATTCGCGTTCTCCTAGGTTAGCATATCTTCAAGCGAAAAGACACTTTCACTCCCGACCTCCTGTGATCCCTATTTTCTTTAAGAAAATTAAAATATATTTGTAAGTTTCAGAACTATCTGAAAACAAATCTGGATGTAGTCAATAATGTACACTACACTTATGCAAAATGACAATGCGAAATTATTTATATTATGAGCTACAAAGAATTGACAGAAAAATTAAAATTTTATTTGAAACTATCCTACTCATATCCGTAAATTTGGCATATTTGTGTATCTCAAAATACAAAGTATTTCAAACTGAGATTTCGCATGTTTATGAGATACATCATTGAGACCCTAGAGGGTTTGATTTAAAAAAAAACTTTTAAGGTTTTGATGTTTTTTTAAAAAAGGGATCACTGGATTCCGGGAGACAAAAATCTCCATGCTTGACTAAGAGCAGAAATACGTTGGCGACGAACATGGTATGGGTAGACAACCGTCCCACACACACGAGTGGGAAATACATTCACATTTTGTATAGAATTATTTTCGAGACATGAAAGATCATACTCTCATTTAAGTGTTGTTCTACAATTTGCAAATTCTTTTTATCCCCACCCCCCCCCCCCCCCCCCCCCACCTGCCTCCTAAAATATTTGCTATTCAAATAGGCTCTAACTATTTCCTCGGTGTGTGACTCTCGTGAGAACAGAAGTGTGAACTACACAAGTATAAAATCTAGAATTTTTACGATAGACCTGTTTTCGTGTGACACATTCAATGTATGATGCACATAAGGGCGATATAGACTTTAATGCATAGTAAATAAGGAAATAAGCATGCTATGCTCTTTCATTAATCAAGTCATCTTCCACAAGGTAAGCAATAACTTACGAAATTGTCATTCTTGCTTGTACTTGTATTGCTTGTTTCTCGGAACGAACATTTTTATATGTAATTATATATGACCTAAAACCCCATCCAAATAATTCAAGGGTCTTGTTAGACGCACCATCGTCCATAAGGTAACTAGTTATTATCATAAATAACTAGCAGAATCGCCTACCATCCTTGTATTTAAGTAGCTGGACCTCAGATCGAATATACTATATGTCACCTAAAATATAAAAATAAAAGTATCTAACACCTTGTTTGGAAAAAATATTGATACATGAAAGATCATACTCTCATTTAAGTATTGCACTACAATATTCAACCTCTTTTTATCCCCCCCCCCCCCCCCCCCTCCCCCCTAAAAATTTGCTATCCAAAGAGGATCTAACTATTTCCTGAGTGTGACTTAGTGAGTGCAGAAGTGTGAATTACACAAGTATTAAATCTAGCATTTTCACGATACACCTGTTTTCGTGTGACACATTCAATGTATGATGCACATAATGGCGCTATAGCCTTTTATGCATAGTAAATAAGGAAATACATATGACATACTCTTTCATTAATAAAGTTATCTTCCATAAGGTAAGCAAATCAGTAAATAAATAACTTACAAAATCACCATTCTAGCTTATACTTTTATTAGTTGTACCTCGAAAAGAACGTATTTTATATGTAATTATATATATCACCTAAAACCCCATCTGAATAATTCAAAGGTCTCGTTAAACGCACCATCGTCCATATACTGTATGTGTAACTATATGTCACCTAAATATATAAAATAAATCATCTAACACCTCGTTTGGAAATGTATGTGTAACTATATGTCACCTAAAAATATAAAATAAACCATCTAACACCTCATTTGGAAAAATATTGATACTTCAAAGATCATTCTCTCATTGAAGTGTTGTTCTATAATTTTCGAATTCTTTTTATTCTCCCCCCCCCCCCCCCCCCCCCCCCCCCCCCAAACAATTCGCCATCCAAAGAGACTCTAACTATTTCCTGAGTGTGTGACTTTCGTGAGTGCAAAAGTGTGAATTACACAAGTATAAATCTAGCATTGTCACGATACAGTTGTTTTCGTGTGACACATTCCATGTATGATGCACATAAGGGCGCTATAGCCTTTTATGCATAGTAAATAATGAAATATATATATGATATTATTTCAGTAATCATATCTTCCACAAGGTAAGCAAGTTAGTAAATAAATATCTTATGAAATCGCCATTCTGACTTGTACTTTTATTAGTTGAACCAGCATATCTTATATGTAATTTTATATATCACCTAAAGCTCATTTCAATAATTCAAGGGTCTCGTTAAACGCACCATCGTCCATAAGGTAACTAGTTTTTTTTGTCGACATAAGGTAACTAATTATTATTATAAATAACCAGCAGAATCACCTACCATCCTTTTTTTAAGTAACTGGACATCATATCGATTATACTATATGTGTAAATATATGTCACCTAAAAATATAAAATAAATCATCAAACACCCTGTTTGTGATGCATTTTTTCCGTTCGCATACTCTTTAAAAAAATCCCTAGGGGGCATAGTGTGTTTTCTTAGAAAAATGAATGGTATCCTCCAGGGATTATTTTACGCTACCATCGTATTTGGCTAGGATGGTTTTTCTCCCGCCATGTTCGCTAATGTTTCTCAAATAGATAGGTAATCTTCTGACTCCCTATGGGGGTTCCATGCTTCCTTTTCGGTTGAAGAACTGAATGGAATCCCCTATGGAAATAGGAATGTATCATTGTACTTAACTATTATGGTTCTTCTTCAGTCAAATTCGCTCCTCGTAGGCGACGCTCCTCAAAATACACAGGTAATATCTGGACTCTCTTGGAGGTGCTAGGATTATTTTTGGTTGATGAACTGAACTGGTATCCCCTAGAAATTTTGGACAGTACCATCATATTTGCCATGATGGTTCTTCTGCCGCCACATTTCTCCTGCCGACGGGGGAGGATGTGAGGAAAAGAGCGGGAAGAAGAGTGGAAATTTTCAGCCCGAAAGCCGGAACCCTATACACTCAAATTTCACGTTTTAGGTACCCCATCTCTATAGCATGGATAGTTGGGTAGTGTCCTCGAGGAGATGTTCCGGTACGATGAGTCTAATCTCCGTCCCGAGCACGGTCATTGCATGTTGGCCCGCACTCTCGGCCCCCACATGATCAAGGTGGAGGAGAAGTGGCGTGGTCAAGCACTCGTGACCATGGTGGAAGGTAGCTAGCTTGCATTGGTGACCGTGTTGATGGTATTGGTCCTCCTCCCTGTAGACCCGTCAGGCACTGCTTCAGGGGCAGCTAGAAAGGGATCAGGCAGACGAGAAGATAACGGGAAAAGATCGATATAGGTCTGATCCCGTCAGCCTCGCCTTTTTCGTAATGGTGGATGTATGTACACAACTAAATCACTAATTCACTATGATGATAAATAGCGTTCATATAAAAATTTGCAAAGAAAAACGGCAAACTAGGTAGAGCATAGAATATACTCCCTCCGTCCCAAAATAAGTATCTCAAATTTGTTCAAAAATAGATATAACACATAAAACATGTCTGCATAAATTTATTTTTGGATAAATGTAAGACAGTTATTTTGGAACGGAGGGAGTATTTTCTTTAGATCTGCAGGGATCGCTCCCCGGTTTCACGCATTACATCAGAGCATAGAAAATCATGGTACTGCAAGTGTCTAGCCCCCGTGCCAGCGAGCCAAGTTCATTTCATGGTTCAGATCGATCGTCAACCGATGTCCCCACAGACCCGTCGCTCGTCTTGTAGAGACAATGAGAAAACAAAATGCACTTTGGACTTACTCTCTCTCTCTTTCTCTCTCAGCACGTGTTCACGAAAGAGATACTAGTACCTACCTTGTATGTAGCGAGTATGTTTTGCAGTCTAAGGCTGTAAATCGCCCTCATATTTACGATTTTTAGAAACAAATACGAATTCGTGACGAGGGGTATCCTATGCACGTGTGTACGTATAGGTTACATCGTTAACTAGTAGAGGGAAAATAAATTCGGGAGGTTCATCAAACCAAACATGTTGGTCCGTGGCCCTGGCTCGCTTGGCTAGTTCATGAGCCACCGTATTTGCTTCAAGATAATTGTGATCAAACTCTATCTTCAGGAACTCCGACGCTAAGTGGAAGCAGTCATCAAAAAGTGCAGCTGAACTTCCTTGCGAATAGCCTCCTTCTCTCATCGTCTGGACTACCCCCCTTTGTAAGAAGAGGAGTACTGTTTCGAGAAAAAAAGGAAAAGATTTTCTTTTGAAGTATCGATGTGTGACTTACAGCAACCTAGAATCAAATCCTCGTGCTGATTTTCCAGGCACAACGGGCGAAGTGCTCCATGTGGCAGGAGAGACTGCCGTACGTCCCTCTCCCTCGGAATTGGGGAAAATATCAGGTGGAAACAGGTTTCAGTAAAAACCGGTGATAATCACGAAAAAACCATGTTCCAAAATTCTTGATTTGGAGAGACAATAAGAAAACAAAATGCAGTTTGGACTTACTCCCTCTCTTTCTCTCTTGGCACATTTTTTTTTTTTTGAAAAGGGGCAATCCCAGCCTCTGCATCGATTTGATGCATGCGGCTTTTATTAATATTATTGAAATTCGGAAGGTTTTACAGGCAAATTACATTAGGTCACTCAAAGTTGCGACATGAATCAACCATCTAAAAAACAGGGACAACATCGAATGACTCTGCATCAACATGTTATCCTAAGATCAGAACGCCAGCTGTACTGGGAATATAGATCCAACGCGACCGATTCCAGGCGGCTGCACCCAAAATCCATTGCGTCTCGCTTCTCCGTTGATAGTAGGTAGGACCACGTACGGATCCAGTGAGTAGCCATTGGGATAACCTGCATGAAAGAAGTTTTCTTTGCTCTGTTAAAGATATAATCATTGCGAATGTTCCAAATAGCCCACAGCAAGGCACAAACGCCAACACGGATTTGAACCTTCTCCTTCTTAGAGACACCCGTTAACCAATTGCCAAACAGGTTTGTACGAAAGAGGGGTACACGAAAGAGGGGTATCCTATGCACGTTTGTACGTATTTATATCCCCCTTTGTACGAGGAACACAACTGATTTCGAGAAAAAATGAATTTTTTTTAAGTGTCGATGTGTGACTTGCAACAATCTTAGCTAGAATCAAATCCTCGTGCTGATTTTCCAGAGACTACAGGCAAATTGCTCCATGTTGCAGAAGTGACTGCCGTATCTCCCTCTCCTGGGAACGAACCGTGCCGTACGATCGACCACCAGATTGCTCGAGACCCCGAGTTCGCACTTTGCAGCATTAATTTTTCTTGGCCCCTTCAAAGATTTCTTTTTTCTTGTAGCATGTTTTGAAGTGAAGGAATTTCACAAATATAATTTAGTTCTCACATCAATTCGCCACCGTTGATATATCTCACCGATAATTTGTAGCAACTGCACGTACAATCGGGGGGGGGGGGGGGGGGGGGGGGAATCGGGTGAATTTTCTCAGTGTGGTGCGAGAAAAGTTGATATCGTATGAAATTTTCAATCAAATTTGAAAGGTCGCTAAGTAATGCTTCTAATAGAACAAATCTTCCATGACAACCTTGCATTGGTGGAGGGTCCACAGAAAGGTTTGCTTGGTTGCAGGTTCAAATCAGTGGCATTACATTTAATTTTGCTAAATAATTTTAAGTGCTAGACTTTGAATTTGGCTGATATTTTTGAAAATAAAACTTTGAAATTTCAGGAGTTCACGATAAATCTGGCCGGACCAAAGAAAAAAACGAAATCTTGAACCCAGCTTACAATGGTCGACAAGACTTCAACCAGAATGCGGACTATGTTGTGGTTGTGGGTCAATCGATTTTAACAAGACGACTTCAAACTCTAGCACACTATAACTACTATGTTCATGTCGTCTATGTCGGTCTATGTAGATGACTGTTACGTCATACCTATACCTATATGTTTTATGTTCTTGCTGCTTTGTTTGTGTTTTATGTGCCAACTATGAAGGTAATCTCATCACTCGTAGAAGAATCAAACAACCGATGTTTGCGTCCACTAGTAGAAACAGAGGCATTGGTGCGCCCCTTTAGTACGGTTGCATTAGCACCGGTTGTGCTTGGGCGCCAGCCAGGGCCCCGCGGCGAGGACCTTTAGTACCGGTTGATATTAACAACCGGTACCTTTTAGTACCGGTTGTTAATACCAACCGGTACTAAAAGGGTGCAGCCCCGCAGGCCGCGTCAGTGGCCCCACGGCAGGCCCTTTAGTACCGGTTGGTAAATAAAACCGGTACTAAAGGTCCTGCCTATATCTTCCACCCCGGCCGAGCCAGCTCCATTTTGGAGCAACTCGACCCCAACCCCATTTTTCTCTCTCCCAAGCTCTCCCAAGCTCTAGGTCACCATTTTTTCTCCAACATTTGTCAAGATTGGTGGCACCCTATACAAGGGTTAGCAACTTCTTCATCTTCTCTTCCGGCTTTTCAAGTTTAGCTCATTTTCGTGCAAGTTTAGCAAGTTTGATTTTGGTTGTGCTTGCAAGGTGTTTGATGAAATGACTAAATTAGGGATTTCATTTGTTTTATATGCATTTTGAGCTCGAATTGAAGTATAATTTATGGTTTTATATAGTGTCGTCCCGTCCCCTGATCCTCACCGCCGTCGATCGCCCGCGCCGCTCCGTCGCCGACACCACCTCGGTGAGCCTCTTTTTTATCTTTTATTTTAAAAATTGTTAGTTATATGATTTAAATGCATAATTATTTCTTGTATAATTTTCTTATGTTTTTTTATTATGTATAGTGTCATGGTTTTGATATCCGTCCCCTTCGGCCCTCGTCCGGTCTATGATTCGGATGTGGTATATCTTTTTAACTATTTATTTTGTTTCGTGTTTATAACAATCATGCCGACCAACTTGACGTAGATATATTTTTATTTAGGAGGTAGTTGAACCGGAAATTCCGGCCGACCCTATTGTCGAGTATTTTAAAAAAGAAAACGACGATTTGAGAGCAAAATTGAAGATAAGTGAAGATCTTCGTCTCCAATGCCTAGAAGAGAAGATGGAATTGGACTTGAAGATTGCCGACATCGTTGATGCTCACGGGGTCGAGCTTGCCGACGTCGTCACTGCTCACGAGAGGAAGATGGATGCAATGCGCGCCAAGCTTAAAAAGATTAGAAAATATGCCATTAGTCAAGAGGCTTGGTATCATTATGCTGTTGGTTCAATAGTTACCTTGGTTGCGATTCTGATCGCATTTTTGTTGGATTTAAATTCTTTAGATAGTTGTATGTTAGTTTCGATTGATGTATGTTTCGTGAGAACTATGTATTACATTTGGGCACTACTCTACTTTGATTTTAATGTGATGAACTTGTATAAATTAATTTGGTCACGTATCTCTATTCATTATTTAGCTGGTGTAATGGTTTTTGATATATTTATGTAATGTAGATGAGCCGAGAATGGATGTACGGTGATCGACGCTGTCCCGAGTTCATTGATGGCATGCATCGTTTTCTCGATGTGGTTAAGTTAAACAAGCTGAAGAATGGTTTTATGATTTGTCCATGTGATGAATGTCGGAATAACAGGAATTACCCGAGCGTAAGAACCATACACTCCCACTTGTTGCGACAAGGCTTCATGCCCAATTATTTTTGTTGGACCAAGCACGGAGAAAGAGGGGTTATAATGGAAAACCCTGAAGAAGAGGATGATGACAACTATCCCGTGTTCTCTGATGAACACGGTGATACTACAATGGGGGAAGAGCATGAGGTCATTGTTGATCAGTCCGACGATGATGATCTTCGTCAGGTCATTCGTGATGAACAGATGAACTGCGTAACTGAAAACGAGTGGTCGAAGCTGGAGCGCATGTTAGAGGATCACAAAAAACCGTTGTACCCAAATTGTGAAGATGACCAGAAAAAGCTAGGTACCACCCTGGAATTGCTGCAGTGGAAGGCAAAGAATGGAATATCTGACAAGGCATTTCAAGAGTTGCTACAAATATTTAAGAAGAATCTTCCGAGGAATAATGAAATGCCCCACAGCACGTACGAAGCAAAGAAGATTGTCTGCCCTCTAGGATTAGAGGTGCAGAAGATACATGCATGCATCAATGACTGCATCCTCTACCGCGGTGAGAAGTACGAGAATTTGAATGCATGCCCGATATGCGGTGCATTGCGGTATAAGATCGCGCGAGATGACCCAGGTGATATTGAGGGCGAGCCGAGCCCCAGGAAGAGGGTTCCCGCGAAGGTGATGTGGTATGCTCCTATAATACCACGGTTGAAACGTTTGTTCCGAAACAAAGAGCATGCCAAGTTGTTGCGATGGCACAAAGAAGACCGTAAGGAAGACGAGATGCTCAGACACCCCGCTGATGGGTCTCAGTGGAGAAAAATCGACAGTGCGTTTGGGGATTTGCAGCTGACGCAAGGAACTTAAGGTTTGGTCTAAGTACAGATGGCTTGAATCCGTTTGGGGAGCAGAGCAGCAGTCATAGCACCTGGCCCGTGACTCTATGTATCTATAACCTTCCCCTTGGTTGTGCATGAAGCAAAAGTATATTATGATGCCAGTGCTTATCCAAGGACCGAAACAACCCGGCAACGACATTGATGTGTATCTGAGGCCATTAGTTGACGAACTTTTACAGTTGTGGTCTGACGAAGGTGTACGTGTGTGGGATGAGTACAAACAAGAGGAATTTCCCCTACGAGCGTTGCTGTTTGTAACCATCAATGATTGGCCTGCTCTTAGTAACATTTCAGGACAGTCGAACAAGGGATACAATGCATGCACGCACTGTTTAGATAAGACTGACAGTGCATATATAGGTAACAAGATTGTGTACATGGGGCATCGTCAGTTTCTTCCAACCGGCATCACGTAAGAAACGGAGGCAAGCACTTCAAAGGTTTGGCAGATATCCGGACGAAGCCTACACGCCGTGATGGTGATGTTGTATATGGCATGGTCAAGGATTTGGAAGTAATATTTGGAAAGGGTCCTGGCAGTCTAAATGTTCCGAAAGACGCAAACAAGCGCGTACCCTTGTGGAAAAAGAAATCTATATTTTGGGATTTACCCTATTGGGAAATCCTAGAGGTTCGCTCTGCAATCGACGTGATGCACGTGACGAAAAATCTTTGCGTGAACCTGCTAAACTTCTTAGGCGTGTATGGGAAGACGAAAGATACAGCGGATGCACGGCAGGACCAGCAAAGTACGCACCACGGAAGAGACAACCTGAATTCAGAGAAGTATCAAGGTACTTCCAGCTACGCTCTTACCAAAGAAGAGAAGGAGATCTTTTTTCAAGTCCTGAGCAGTATCAAGGTCCCGTCTGGCTACTCGTCGAATATAAAGGGAATAATAAACATGGCAGAGAAAAAGTTCCAAAACCTGAAGTCTCATGACTGCCACGTGATTATGACACAATTACTTCCTGTTGCATTGAGGGGGCTTCTACCGGAAAACGTTCGAGTACCCATTGTCAAGCTATGTGCATTCCTGAATGCAATTTCTCAGAAGGTAATTGATCCAGCAACTCTACCAAGTTTACAGACGGGTGTGGTCCAATGTCTTGTCAGCTTTGAGTTGGTCTTTCCACCGGCCTTCTTCAATATTATGACGCACCTCATAGTTCACCTAGTCGAAGAGATTTCCATTCTCGGTCCTGTATTTCTACACAACATGTTCCCCTTTGAGAGGTTCATGGGAGTCTTAAAGAAATACGTTCATAACCGTGCTAGGCCAGAAGGAAGCATGTCCAAGGGCTATGGAACAGAGGAGGTCATTGAGTTCTGTGTTGACTTTCTTCCAGATCTTAAGCCCATCGGTGTTCCTCAATCACGCCATG
>CAMZMU010000115.1:14665558-14961219 GCA_947311845.1 Poa pratensis | reverse complement strand
CCCCCCCCCCCCCCCCTCCCCCCTAAAAATTTGCTATCCAAAGAGGATCTAACAATTCCTGAGTGTGACTTAATGAGTGCAGAAGTGTGAATTACACAAGTATTAAATCTAGCATTTTCACGATACACCTGTTTTCGTGTGACACATTCAATGTATGATGCACATAATGGCGCTATAGCCTTTTATGCATAGTAAATAAGGAAATACATATGACATACTCTTTCATTAATAAAGTTATCTTCCATAAGGTAAGCAAATCAGTAAATAAATAACTTACAAAATCACCATTCTAGCTTATACTTTTATTAGTTGTACCTCGAAAAGAACGTATTTATATGTAATTATATATATCACCTAAAACCCCATCTGAATAATTCAAAGGTCTCGTTAAACGCACCATCGTCCATATACTGTATGTGTAACTATATGTCACCTAAATATAATAAAAAAATCTAACACCTCGTTTGAAATGTATGTGTAACTAATATGTCACCTAAAAATATAAAATAAACCATCTAACACCTCATTTGGAAAAATATTGATACTTCAAAGATCATTCTCTCATTGAAGTGTTGTTTATAATTTTCGAATTCTTTTTATTCTCCCCCCCCCCCCCCCCCCCCCCCCCCCCTAAAACATTCGCCATCCAAAGAGACTCTAACTATTTCCTGAGTGTGTGACTTTCGTGAGTGCAAAAGTGTGAATTACACAAGTATAAATCTAGCATTGTCACGATACAGTTGTTTTCGTGTGACACATTCCATGTATGATGCACATAAGGGCGCTATAGCCTTTTATGCATAGTAAATAATGAAATATATATATGATATATTATTTCAGTAATCATATCTTCCACAAGGTAAGCAAGTTAGTAAATAAATATCTTATGAAATCGCCATTCTGACTTGTACTTTTATTAGTTGAACCAGCATATCTTATATGTAATTTTATATATCACCTAAAGCTCATTTCAATAATTCAAGGGTCTCGTTAAACGCACCATCGTCCATAAGGTAACTAGTTTTTTTTGTCGACATAAGGTAACTAATTATTATTATAAATAACCAGCAGAATCACCTACCATCCTTTTTTTTAAGTAACTGGACATCATATCGATTATACTATATGTGTAATATATGTCACCTAAAAATATAAAATAAATCATCAAACACCCTGTTTGTGATGCATTTTTTTCCGTTCGCATACTCTTTAAAAAAATCCCTAGGGGCATAGTGTGATTTTTCTTAGAAAAATGAATGGTATCCTCCAGGGATTATTTTACGCTAACCATCGTATTTGGCTAGGATGGTTTTTCTCCCGCCATGTTCGCTAATGTTTCTCAAATAGATAGGTAATCTTCTGACTCCCTATGGGGGTTCCATGCTTCCTTTTCGGTTGAAGAACTGAATGGAATCCCCTATGGAAATAGGAATGTATCATTGTACTTAACTATTATGGTTCTTCTTCAGTCAAATTCGCTCCTCGTAGGCGACGCTCCTCAAAATACACAGGTAATATCTGGACTCTCTTGGAGGTGCTAGGATTATTAATTTTTGTTGATGAACTGAACTGGTATCCCCTAGAAATTTTGGACAGTACCATCATATTTGCCATGATGGTTCTTCTGCCGCCACATTTCCCTGCCGACGGGGGAGGATGTGAGGAAAAGAGCGGGAAGAAGAGTGGAAATTTTCAGCCCGAAAGCCGGAACCCTATACACTCAAATTTCACGTTTTAGGTACCCCATCTCTATAGCATGGATAGTTGGGTAGTGTCCTCGGAGGAGATGTTCCGGTACGATGAGTCTAATCTCCGTCCCGAGCACGGTCATTGCATGTTGGTCCCGCACTCTCGGCCCCCACATGATCAAGGTGGAGGAGAAGTGGCGTGGTCAAGCACTCGTGACCATGGTGGAAGGTAGCTAGCTTGCATTGGTGACCGTGTTGATGGTATTGGTCCTCCTCCCTGTAGACCCGTCAGGCACTGCTTCAGGGGCAGCTAGAAAGGGATCAGGCAGACGAGAAGATAACGGGAAAAGATCGATATAGGTCTGATCCCGTCAGCCTCGCCTTTTTCGTAATGGTGGATGTATGTACACAACTAAATCACTAATTCACTATGATGATAAATAGCGTTCATATAAAAATTTGCAAAGAAAAACGGCAAACTAGGTAGAGCATAGAATATACTCCCTCCGTCCCAAAATAAGTATCTCAAATTTGTTCAAAAATAGATATAACACATAAAACATGTCTGCATAAATTTATTTTTGGATAAATGTAAGACAGTTATTTTGGAACGGAGGGAGTATTTTCTTTAGATCTGCAGGGATCGCTCCCCGGTTTCACGCATTACATCAGAGCATAGAAAATCATGGTACTGCAAGTGTCTAGCCCCCGTGCCAGCGAGCCAGTTCATTTCATGGTTCAGATCGATCGTCAACCGATGTCCCCACAGACCCGTCGCTCGTCTTGTAGAGACAATGAGAAAACAAAATGCACTTTGGACTTACTCTCTCTCTCTTTCTCTCTCAGCACGTGTTCACGAAAGAGATACTAGTACCTACCTTGTATGTAGCGAGTATGTTTTGCAGTCTAAGGCTGTAAATCGCCCTCATATTTACGATTTTTAGAAACAAATACGAATTCGTGACGAGGGGTATCCTATGCACGTGTGTACGTATAGGTTACATCGTTAACTAGTAGAGGGAAAATAAATTCGGGAGGTTCATCAAACCAAACATGTTGGTCCGTGGCCCTGGCTCGCTTGGCTAGTTCATGAGCCACGTATTTGCTTCAAGATAATGTGATCAAACTCTATCTTCAGGAACTCCGACGCTAAGTGGAAGCAGTCATCAAAAAGTGCAGCTGAACTTCCTTGCGAATAGCCTCCTTCTCTCATCGTCTGGACTACCCCCCTTTGTAAGAAGAGGAGTACTGTTTCGAGAAAAAAAGGAAAAGATTTTCTTTTGAAGTATCGATGTGTGACTTACAGCAACCTAGAATCAAATCCTCGTGCTGATTTTCCAGGCACAACGGGCGAAGTGCTCCATGTGGCAGGAGAGACTGCCGTACGTCCCTCTCCTCGGAATTGGGGAAAATATCAGGTGGAAACAGGTTTCAGTAAAAACCGGTGATAATCACGAAAAAACCATGTTCCAAAATTCTTGATTTGGAGAGACAATAAGAAAACAAATGCAGTTTGGACTTACTCCCTCTCTTTCTCTCTTGGCACATTTTTTTTTTTTTGAAAAGGGGCAATCCCAGCCTCTGCATCGATTTGATGCATGCGGCTTTTATTAATATTGAAATTCGGAAGGTTTTACAGGCAAATTACATTACGGTCACTCAAAGTTGCGACATGAATCAACCATCTAAAAAACAGGGACAACATCGAATGACTCTGCATCAACATGTTATCCTAAGATCAGAACGCCAGCTGTACTGGGAATATAGATCCAACGCGACCGATTCCAGGCGGCTGCACCCAAAATCCATTGCGTCTCGCTTCTCCGTTGATAGTAGGTAGGACCACGTACGGATCCAGTGAGTAGCCATTGGGATAACCTGCATGAAAGAAGTTTTCTTTGCTCTGTTAAAGATATAATCATTGCGAATGTTCCAAATAGCCCACAGCAAGGCACAAACGCCAACACGGATTTGAACCTTCTCCTTCTTAGAGACACCCGTTAACCAATTGCCAAACAGGTTTGTACGAAAGAGGGGTACACGAAAGAGGGGTATCCTATGCACGTTTGTACGTATTTATATCCCCCTTTGTACGAGGAACACAACTGATTTCGAGAAAAAATGAATTTTTTTTAAGTGTCGATGTGTGACTTGCAACAATCTTAGCTAGAATCAAATCCTCGTGCTGATTTTCCAGAGACTACAGGCAAATTGCTCCATGTTGCAGAAGTGACTGCCGTATCTCCCTCTCCTGGGAACGAACCGTGCCGTACGATCGACCACCAGATTGCTCGAGACCCCGAGTTCGCACTTTGCAGCATTAATTTTTTGGCCCCTTCAAAGATTTCTTTTTTCTTGTAGCATGTTTTGAAGTGAAGGAATTTCACAAATATAATTTAGTTCTCACATCAATTCGCCACCGTTGATATATCTCACCGATAATTTGTAGCAACTGCACGTACAATCGGGGGGGGGGGGGGGGGGGGGGGGGGGGGGGGGGGGGGGAATCGGGTGAATTTTCTCAGTGTGGTGCGAGAAAAGTTGATATCGTATGAAATTTTCAATCAAATTTGAAAAGGTCGCTAAGTAATGCTTCTAATAGAACAAATCTTCCATGACAACCTGCATTGGTGGAGGGTCCACAGAAAGGTTTGCTTGGTTGCAGGTTCAAATCAGTGGCATTACATTTAATTTTGCTAAATAATTTTAAGTGCTAGACTTTGAATTTGGCTGATATTTTTGAAAATAAAACTTTGAAATTTCAGGAGTTCACGATAAATCTGGCCGGACCAAAGAAAAAAACGAAATCTTGAACCCAGCTTACAATGGTCGACAAGACTTCAACCAGAATGCGGACTATGTTGTGGTTGTGGGTCAATCGATTTTAACAAGACGACTTCAAACTCTAGCACACTATAACTACTATGTTCATTGTCGTCTATGTCGGTCTATGTAGATGACTGTTACGTCATACCTATACCTATATGTTTTTTTTCTTGCTGCTTTGTTTGTGTTTATGTGCCAACTATGAAGGTAATCTCATCACTCGTAGAAGAATCAAACAACCGATGTTTGCGTCCACTAGTAGAAACAGAGGCATTGGTGCGCCCCTTTAGTACCGGTTGCATTAGCACCGGTTGTGCTTGGGCGCCAGCCAGGGCCCCGCGGCGAGGACCTTTAGTACCGGTTGGTATTAACAACCGTACTAACAACCGGACCTTTTAGTACCGGTTGTTAATACCAACCGGTACTAAAAGGGTGCAGCCCCGCAGGCCGCGTCAGTGGCCCCACGGCAGGCCCTTTAGTACCGGTTGGTAAATAAAACCGGTACTAAAGGTCCTGCCTATATCTTCCACCCCCGGCCGAGCCAGCTCCATTTTGGAGCAACTCGACCCCAACCCCATTTTTCCTCTCTCCCAAGCTCTCCCAAGCTCTAGGTCACCCATTTTTTCTCCAACATTTGTCAAGATTGGTGGCACCCTATACAAGGGTTAGCAACTTCTTCATCTTCTCTTCCGGCTTTTCAAGTTTAGCTCATTTTCGTGCAAGTTTAGCAAGTTTGATTTTGGTTGTGCTTGCAAGGTGTTTGATGAAATGACTAAATTAGGGATTTCATTTGTTTTATATGCATTTTGAGCTCGAATTGAAGTATAATTTATGGTTTTATATAGTGTCGTCCCGTCCCCTGATCCTCACCGCCGTCGATCGCCCGCCCGCCGCGTCGTCCCGACACCACCTCGGTGAGCCTCTTTTTTATCTTTTATTTTAAAAATTGTTAGTTATATGATTTAAATGCATAATTATTTCTTGTATAATTTTCTTATGTTTTTTTATATATGTATAGTGTCATGGTTTTGATATCCGTCCCCTTCGGCCCTCGTCCGGTCTATGATTCGGATGTGGTATATCTTTTTAACTATTTATTTTGTTTCGTGTTTATAACAATCATGCCGACCAACTTGACGTAGATATATTTTTATTTAGGAGGTAGTTGAACCGGAAATTCCGGCCGACCCTATTGTCGAGTATTTTAAAAAAGAAAACGACGATTTGAGAGCAAAATTGAAGATAAGTGAAGATCTTCGTCTCCAATGCCTAGAAGAGAAGATGGAATTGGACTTGAAGATTGCCGACATCGTTGATGCTCACGGGGTCGAGCTTGCCGACGTCGTCACTGCTCACGAGAGGAAGATGGATGCAATGCGCGCCAAGCTTAAAAAGATTAGAAAATATGCCATTAGTCAAGAGGCTTGGTATCATTATGCTGTTGGTTCAATAGTTACCTTGGTTGCGATTCTGATCGCATTTGTTGTTGGATTTAAATTCTTTAGATAGTTGTATGTTAGTTTCGATTGATGTATGTTTCGTGAGAACTATGTATTACATTTGGGCACTACTCTACTTTGATTTTAATGTGATGAACTTGTATAAATTAATTTGGTCACGTATCTCTATTCATTATTTAGCTGGTGTAATGGTTTTTGATATATTTATGTAATGTAGATGAGCCGAGAATGGATGTACGGTGATCGACGCTGTCCCGAGTTCATTGATGGCATGCATCGTTTTCTCGATGTGGTTAAGTTAAACAAGCTGAAGAATGGTTTTATGATTTGTCCATGTGATGAATGTCGGAATAACAGGAATTACCCGAGCGTAAGAACCATACACTCCCACTTGTTGCGACAAGGCTTCATGCCCAATTATTTTTGTTGGACCAAGCACGGAGAAAGAGGGGTTATAATGGAAAACCCTGAAGAAGAGGATGATGACAACTATCCCGTGTTCTCATGAACACGGTGATACTACAATGGGGGAAGAGCATGAGGTCATTGTTGATCAGTCCGACGATGATGATCTTCGTCAGGTCATTCGTGATGAACAGATGAACTGCGTAACTGAAAACGAGTGGTCGAAGCTGGAGCGCATGTTAGAGGATCACAAAAAACCGTTGTACCCAAATTGTGAAGATGACCAGAAAAAGCTAGGTACCACCCTGGAATTGCTGCAGTGGAAGGCAAAGAATGGAATATCTGACAAGGCATTTCAAGAGTTGCTACAAATATTTAAGAAGAATCTTCCGAGGAATAATGAAATGCCCCACAGCACGTACGAAGCAAAGAAGATTGTCTGCCCTCTAGGATTAGAGGTGCAGAAGATACATGCATGCATCAATGACTGCATCCTCTACCGCGGTGAGAAGTACGAGAATTTGAATGCATGCCCGATATGCGGTGCATTGCGGTATAAGATCGCGCGAGATGACCCAGGTGATATTGAGGGCGAGCCGAGCCCCAGGAAGAGGGTTCCCGCGAAGGTGATGTGGTATGCTCCTATAATACCACGGTTGAAACGTTTGTTCCGAAACAAAGAGCATGCCAAGTTGTTGCGATGGCACAAAGAAGACCGTAAGGAAGACGAGATGCTCAGACACCCCGCTGATGGGTCTCAGTGGAGAAAAATCGACAGTGCGTTTGGGGATTTTGCAGCTGACGCAAGGAACTTAAGGTTTGGTCTAAGTACAGATGGCTTGAATCCGTTTGGGGAGCAGAGCAGCAGTCATAGCACCTGGCCCGTGACTCTATGTATCTATAACCTTCCCCCTTGGTTGTGCATGAAGCAAAAGTATATTATGATGCCAGTGCTTATCCAAGGACCGAAACAACCCGGCAACGACATTGATGTGTATCTGAGGCCATTAGTTGACGAACTTTTACAGTTGTGGTCTGACGAAGGTGTACGTGTGTGGGATGAGTACAAACAAGAGGAATTTCCCCTACGAGCGTTGCTGTTTGTAACCATCAATGATTGGCCTGCTCTTAGTAACATTTCAGGACAGTCGAACAAGGGATACAATGCATGCACGCACTGTTTAGATAAGACTGACAGTGCATATATAGGTAACAAGATTGTGTACATGGGGCATCGTCAGTTTCTTCCAACCGGGCATCACGTAAGAAACGGAGGCAAGCACTTCAAAGGTTTGGCAGATATCCGGACGAAGCCTACACGCCGTGATGGTGATGTTGTATATGGCATGGTCAAGGATTTGGAAGTAATATTTGGAAAGGGTCCTGGCAGTCTAAATGTTCCGAAAGACGCAAACAAGCGCGTACCCTTGTGGAAAAAGAAATCTATATTTTGGGATTTACCCTATTGGGAAATCCTAGAGGTTCGCTCTGCAATCGACGTGATGCACGTGACGAAAAATCTTTGCGTGAACCTGCTAAACTTCTTAGGCGTGTATGGGAAGACGAAAGATACAGCGGATGCACGGCAGGACCAGCAAAGTACGCACCACGGAAGAGACAACCTGAATTCAGAGAAGTATCAAGGTACTTCCAGCTACGCTCTTACCAAAGAAGAGAAGGAGATCTTTTTTCAAGTCCTGAGCAGTATCAAGGTCCCGTCTGGCTACTCGTCGAATATAAAGGGAATAATAAACATGGCAGAGAAAAAGTTCCAAAACCTGAAGTCTCATGACTGCCACGTGATTATGACACAATTACTTCCTGTTGCATTGAGGGGGCTTCTACCGGAAAACGTTCGAGTACCCATTGTCAAGCTATGTGCATTCCTGAATGCAATTTCTCAGAAGGTAATTGATCCAGCAACTCTACCAAGTTTACAGACGGGTGTGGTCCAATGTCTTGTCAGCTTTGAGTTGGTCTTTCCACCGGCCTTCTTCAATATTATGACGCACCTCATAGTTCACCTAGTCGAAGAGATTTCCATTCTCGGTCCTGTATTTCTACACAACATGTTCCCCTTTGAGAGGTTCATGGGAGTCTTAAAGAAATACGTTCATAACCGTGCTAGGCCAGAAGGAAGCATGTCCAAGGGCTATGGAACAGAGGAGGTCATTGAGTTCTGTGTTGACTTTCTTCCAGATCTTAAGCCCATCGGTGTTCCTCAATCACGCCATGAGGGGAGACTGCGTGGAAAAGGCACGCTAGGAAAGAAAGCAACAAGAAGTATGGACGGGCATTCTTTCACTCAAGCACACTACACAGTTCTACAAAATTCCAGATTGGTGGCTCCGTATATCGTGGAACACATGGATATTTTACGCTCAGAATACCCGGAGAAGACTGACTTCTGGATTAAAGAAAAACACGTGGATACTTTCGGCAGTTGGTTGCGTACACATCTCATTAATGACAACACTGTTGGACAAGAGCTATACTTGTTGGCCAAGACACCATCTTCGACTATATTGACTTTCCAAGGGTACGAGATAAATGGGAATACATTTTACACGGAAACCCAAGACAAAAAGAGCACTAACCATAACAGTGGTGTCCGCTTTGATGCAACAAACGATGATGGAACAAAGGACACATATTATGGTTGCATACAGCAGATATGGGAACTTGACTATGGACCTTATTTTAAGATCCCTTTGTTTCAGTGCAAATGGGTTAACCTGTCATGCGGGGTAGAGATAGACAAGCGGTACGGAACTCAAAAATCTTGCGTACAAAACCGAGCCATTCGTCCTAGCCAATGATGTGGCTCAGGTTTTCTATGTGAAGGACATGTCTTCCAGACCGAAAAAAAGAAAAGATAAGCAAGCCGGTACATCATACAATGAGCCAAAGCGCCACATAGTTCTTTCAGGAAAAAGAAACATCGTGGGAGTGGAGGACAAGACAGACATGTCAGAAGATTACAATAAGTTTGCTGAAATTCCGCCCTTCAAAGTGAAAACTGACCCAAGCACCGTGTTAAATGATGAAGATTGTCCATGGCTACGACGCAATCAGAAGAAAGGGACACACAAGAAGAAAAAGTGAACACTAGATAGGGATGTTGTTGCTGATGTGTAATAATGTATTAAACCTTTTATGTAACTATGTCCTGAAAACTCAGAAGAGAGATCTAAACACTAGATAGGCAAGACATCTCTGATGATTTGCAACAAGTGTTGGGGATGTTGCTAATCATCAGAGCGTCTTGCCGCTGCTTGGATCCGACCAAACGGTTGCAGGACGTAGCTAGGGAACCCGAATGTTTTGTGTTTGAGCACAAGGTAGAATATATGAGTGAGTAACCTGGGAAACAAAACACACGGTTTCTCCTAGCTACAGCCCGACACTGATTCACGGTCGAATGTCGTTGCATTCAGTGTCGGGCATAGCTAGGAAACCCGAATGTTTTGTGTTTGAGCGCCACTTCGATCCAAGCAGAGGTAAGACGTCTCTGATGATCTACAACCGTCCGGCAAGACATCTCTGATGATCTGCAACCGTTTGGAACGGTCGCAGGTCATCAGAGACGTCTTGCCGCTGGTTGCCCAAAGATGCCTCTCCGAGTGACGATGGAATGTTTTGTGTGAGTGAGTGACGCTGGAATTCCGGGAGGTGGGCTATATATAGGGTCATGTGGCTCACGAAGTGGTCGTGATACTGCTGATCCAACAGCTCACAATCCCTCAAAAGAAACACACCTCTGATCCAACGTCTCACAAGCGCTTGAAAGAAACACACGATCCGTGTGCTTCTTTAGTACCGGTTGGTAACACCAACCGGGACTAAAGTCGGGCTCACCCCTGATCCAACGTCTCACAAGCACTTAAAAGAAACACACCGCTTGATCCAACGGCTCCCAAGCGCTGGAAGGAAACACACGATCCGTGTGCTTCTTCCTGATCCAAGGGCTCACAAGCGCTCGAAAGAAACACACCGCTTGATCCAACGGCTCCCAATCGCTGGAAGGAAACACACGATCCGTGTGCTTCTTCCTGATCCACTGGAGAAGGTAGGCAACTTCGATCCCGCCACCGTTTCCCGCCCAAATATTTCCCGCTATCGTTCCCCCCAAATGCCGCCACCGGTAGTTCTATAAAACCCAGTCGAAGGTAGGCATGGTACTCACTTGAGCGCAAGCATGGTGTGTATTGGTCCTTGCGAGAAGTGTGTGTCCGGGTTTCACATTTCCGCATCCGAGCATCTCGCCAGGCTTTCGAGCAATTTGAAGGTAGATGGTAGGGTAGTTCCAATTGAAGAAATTTTGCACACTGAGAGTCATCTCGCTTTGCTCGGGGCGAAGCTATGCCGCGATGGGTTTCCGTATAGGACCCCGCTCCAAATTCGTGCAGAAATGCTCACGCTTGCAGAGAAGTTTGACAGGAAAGTTACGAATAGTCCGTTCTACCGAACTGAAGCTGACCGTGATTCGTACGGTCGTTCCTGTCTCTGGGTAGTTGACAGCGATGATGACGACGATTTCATGCCGTCGTCAAAGGAAAGGAGGGTTGAAGCACTGAGCAAGAAGGCTGAAGCTTCGTCCAAGGGCAAAGGCAAGAAGGCAGAATCTTCGTCAAAGGGCAAGGATGGCAACACGGCGGGTGGTGCAGGCTGCATCGATGGGAGATAGGTAGAGTCTTTGTTTTACTTGTGTTGTATCGTAATTTCAAGTTGTACCTTAATTTGTTCTATCCAGTATTTAGAACTAGTGAAGTTGTAACGTAGATCTCTAGTTGTATGTTAAATCGTCTCTAAAATAAATAGATAATTATTACAAATTTTAAGACAATTAAATTACATAGATCTAAAATAAAAATAAACTAAAAAAAACAGAAACCAAATAGAAAAAAGAAAACAGAAACCAAATAGAAAAAACAGAAAATAAAAAACCAATAAAAGGCCCATTAGTACCGGTTGTATAATACAACCGGTACTAAAGGGTTGGGCTTCGCGCGCGAATTTTTGCGCGGCCCAAATTTGAGCTTTAGTACCGGTTGTACTCTACAACCGGTACTAAAGACCCTTTAGTACCGGTTGTAGAACACAACCGGTGCTAAAGCCCTGTTGCCTGCAGTTAAAGCAGGGGATCGACGCTTTGATCCCCAAATCACCAAGTCCCGGCGTCGATCTCCTCCGTCGTCGCCACGCTCCCCGGCGAAGCCACGCTCCGGCCGTCCCTCTGCCGCGCGTCCTCCGCCCTGCGCCATCTCCGGCGACGCTCCGCCGCGCGTCCTCCGCCCTGCGCCATCTCCGCGACGCGCCCGTGTGCCCCGGCCCTGCTACCGCGCGCCCTCCGACGCCCCTGCTCCGGCGCGCGCCCTCCGCCGCCTCTGCGCCGGCCTCCACGGCGTGCCCCTGCTCCGGCCACCCTCCACCACCGCGCACGTCGCCTCCCGCGCTGCTCCGGCGCCGGCCTCCACCACACCGCACCTCGGCCTCCACCACCGCGCGCCATCGATCGCCTCTTGGAGATATCTCCGGTAAGTTTTTTTTAATTTTGTTATTACTATTTTTCATTACTGTTTATTACTAATTTTGTTTTGATTAATTGGCAATATGTGTGTTAGAAAATTTAGAAAATGTGTTAGCAATATTTACCAAATTTAAAAAATGTGTTAGCAAATTTAGAAAATGTGTTAGCAAATTTAGAAAATGTGTTAGAAAATATTTTTGTAGATTGCAATTTTAAGCAATTTGTAGATAGCATTTTTAGAAATTTGTAGATAGCATTGTGTTGTTGCCCATTTTTAAAATGTGTTAGCAATGTGTTAGCAATTTGTAGCAAATTTAGAAGTAATCTTTTAGCAATTTTTTGTTAGTCATACAAAATGTTTAGTCAAGGAATTTTTAGTACTGTTAGTCATAGAATTTTTAGTTTATTACAATATGAAAACTTAGCAAACTTACAAAATGTAGCAATTTAAAAATGTAGCAATTTGAAAATGTAGCAAACTTACAAAATGTAGCAATTTAAAAGTCATTTTGTTATTGTTTAGGTTATTAATGTAACAAAATGTACCAATTTCAATTTGCTAACAAAGTGTAGTTTAAGTTTTTAGTCTAGTTTTACTTATTAGAAAACTCCGGCTTTAAATATGTGTATAAAATCAAAGTTTGAAGACATTTTGTTAGTTAGCATTTTTGAAAGTTTTGCTAGTAAATATGTGAATTTTGCTAAGTTTGAAATTGTAGTAGCAAAGTTTCAAAATTTTAGCTAAGTTTGAAAATTTGAAATATTGTAAAATTTGGAATATTGTAAAGTTTGAAATATTGCTAAGTCATTTAGATAGTTTGAAAATAACATTAGTAAAAATATTAATTGTTCTTTTTTTAGTACTTTTTTAAGTTAATATTGTTATTAGGTTAATATTGTTTAGATTATTAATATTGTTATTTGGTTAATATTGTTAAGTTAGAAATATTGCTAAGTTTCAAAATTTGCAGTGACAGAGCTATGGCGGACGATGCCCCCACCTTCGTCCGAGATTTGGAGGAAGAAGACCGTCTCCAACAAATAATATATAACAACGCTGCCGGACCCAATTCCGATGGAGAAGATTCGTCCGACGGAGAAGACGCTGAAGAATTCAGCGCGAAATGTTTGAATGACTCCGGTGAGGGACTTGAGTTAGAAAAATTCAGAGATGACGACGACGACGAAGAAGAACCGTCTGGATCTAAGGCGGACGATGCCCTAGCTAAGAAGAAGGTATATATTAAGTCTTGTTGATCACTATAGCTAGATGCATTAATTGATTTATATGCGCACTTATTAACGAAACATTTTTCTTTCAGCCCTCTGGATCTAAGTCGTCAATCCCCGTACGAGGCCCGGCCCAAGGGTTAAAGCTCCCGGAAGGTGCAACGTTGTCGATCGACGAAGTTACCTTCAAAGGCAAACCAGAGAAACCCGATGGAATCTACAATAAATATGTACGGCAGTGCGGAGTTTTTGTAAGGGACATGGTCCCGATCACTGTGACAGAATGGAATGAGCCGAAGAAAGCCAACATAGGCGCAAAATATCTCGAGCAAAGAATTAAAGAGACCCTTTGGGACTCGATGATGTCTAAATTCAACCTACCGGCAGATCTCCCACAGAAGATGAAGGATAAAGTCAAGGAGTGGACTCTTAGCAAGATGGCCCAGCAATTCAACAACTGGAAGAACACATTGTGGAGAAAATATGGGAACAAAGATATAGTTTTCAAAGGACATCTAGAGAAGCTAAAAGATGAATGGGCTGAATTTGCGGCGTATAAGAATTCGGGCGTCGCTGTGGCCCGATCGACACAAAATAAGTTGAATGCCTCGAAGAAGAAATATTTCCATCATTTGGGCTCAGGTGGCTACAAGACTGCCTTGCCTAAGTGGCAAGCCTATGAAGACGAGCTGCGACTAAAAGGGATCACTCCACAGACAGATGACTGGCCCGACAGGTCCAAGTTCTGGTTGTTCGCGCATGGGGCAGTGTTGCACCCAGAAACAGGGCTGATTGTTGCAAAGGGAAAATGGCGGAGAAAAATTAGAAGAGTCATCAGAAAAATAAAAAAGTCATAGTACTAGTCAAGGAGGGAAAATTTGTTCCCGATAGAGAGGACGACGAGCTTTCACAAGCCCTCGGGAATAAAGAACACTGGGGGCGATGTCGAGCCAGAGGAGGCGGGGTTGGTTTTCTTGAAGGGTTTCCGGAAGACGTTGCAACTTATAGAAAACATTGCAGAAGTAAGAAGAGGGAGGCGGAGAGGGTTACTGCATTAGAACGCACGGTGCAGGATGTGCAGAAGCAACTGGCCTCAATGACCCAGACCAGGGAATCTCAACTGCGAGTAGAAGATCCTGCAGGCGATGCCTGCCCATCTCAGCGGAAAAGCAGCGTGGGTTCCACGCAGCTACAAGATCCTGCAGTTGATGAACCAGTTGCTGAACCATCGGCGGCTCACTACCCCGTGGATGATATCACGGAGAAGACAAATTGTGAGTTACATGCGCCGATGATGAACATTACTTATCCGGTGGCGACTGGCTATGCTTTACGACATCAACCTGGAGAAACCTTCCATTTTGGTGTGATTCCGCCTGGATTTGCTCGTGTCGGGGTCACGAAAGTTATGCCGGGATTCAACGCAATACGTCTTGAAATTCCTGGAGCTGAAGGCGAGAAGACATTGGGAGAAGTTGAGCTTGGTATCGTTCTATGGAAGAAGAAATACATCAAGTTTCCAGACTCGGAGCCAAGGCCACCGACTCCTCCCGTTAGACATTCACCACATCAAAGTCCACCCGCCTCCCCCCACGAAGTTTGGGATCCCGCCGCGAGTCCATCTCCCGCGCTGTCCCGTCAACCGACTGATGCGCCCACTAGTAACTTGACAAAGCGGAAGCTGTTCCCGTCGTCCACCCCTGTCAAGAAACGTGGAAAAAGTGTGCGGGCTCCTGAGAACCCCAAGGAAGTCAAGGCTCCTGAGAAGTTAACTTCTGAGATGACTCAGCAGGAAATAGCTGAGAGCCTACGTGAAGGGTCGAGAGCCTTTTTTGAGCAGAAAAAGAAGGAAAGAGTGGAGGCAAGACTTGACCCCATAAAGGAACTTCTGAAGACTATACCAAATGAGGTAAAAGATCACACCGTTGACAACCTATATGACCCTCCACCTCCGCCCATTTCAGACTACGAGCGAGGTATTGACAAGGTACTTTCCTCGCAGAATGAGCAAGAGAAATTGTGCGGGAAAGGAGTTGCCCAGCTCGGAGAACAAGAAGCACAATCGCTCGCCCCGCTCATTGTACCTTCTGAAACTCGGGAAATCGAGCATGGAGAAGTTGTCCTTGGCGACTCAGGTTACCCCATGGCGGAGATTGCCCCACGATTTGATTTTGAACTCGGGCTGCCTATGGTGGAAAATCCGAGCCAGCTAACAACACAGTTATGGAATTTGAATCGCTGGTACATGACCGCCGCAAAAGAAGGGAAATTCTATCTCATGGCGGCGGTTAAGGAACAACACTACTTCCGAGAATATTGTGTGCATGTTGAGTTCCGAGAACTTTTTCAGATGTACAATCAACGTGCTCTCGACAAATCTCTCATCAGCTGCTATTGTCTGTAAGTAATTTATTCGTGTAATTTAATTATCTATAGTTATAAGCTCTCGTTCATTGCTTGTAATTATCGTCACAAAATTCTTTTGTACGCTAATTATGCAGAATGAAGATACGTGAATGCAGACTCGAAGGAATCTGGGACATTGGTTTCATTGACCCGGATAAAGTTCATGTCAAGACCGTGGATGAAAATCCCGTGAACACAGAGGACGTTTTGCTAACGTTTTTAAGCGACAAAGTACCAAAAAGGAAATACTATTTCCTTACAACTTCGGGTGAGTTTTACCGTCTTCTACACATTCTATTTTGCTTCCCCGATATAAAGTGTAATCGATAAGTTCTGAATACCTGCGTATATAAACGTGCGCAGGTTCCACTACATTCTGCTAATCATTAGACTCGAGGAAGGAGAAGTTGAAGTCTGGGACTCACTAAGGAAAGATCAAAATGAATACAAAAGCGTGCGTCTAATGCTCAAGAGGTAATTTCAATCGCACTATATCAGCCTCTTTCGTTCATTTCCGGATATCAAAAGTATAAGTAATAACTACTCAATTCATTTTCTTTTCCGGACAGGGTTTACAGAAAGTTCAAAGCGGAAGAACGCGGTGTATGGCCAGAAAAGCTGGAGTTCAAGTCTAACAACGTAAGTACTACTACGTGTATCTTTCTAATACCATTATCATTCTCTTGATTATTATTTGATTAAATTATATTCTTGTATATATAGTGGTGTCTGCGACAACCACAGGGGACAGAACTATGTGGATACTACGTTTGCGAGTACATTCACACGAAGGTCAATGAGAGAGTCAAGAGTGTAAGAAATCGAGAGGTACGTGAACATCATACACAACTTTTATTTTGCCACCATGCATCAATTGTGTTTAGTTTCGATCATAGCTGATTTTATTTCCTTCTTTTAAAGATGTCAAACAAGCGGAACCAGCTCCTACCACGCAACCGCGTAAAAGCTATTGCGGAGGAATTGGCGGGATTCTTACTTACACATGTCATAGATGAACACGGTGAATTCTACTTTGACGAAAGACCACCTCCACCCCCTGCAGTCGATGCTACAAGGGAACCGCCGGCAGTCGATGCTACAAGGGAACCGGCTCCATTGTAATTAATTAGGAGTACTTAAATTTATATGTGACGAGAGTACTTTGTATGTGTATAATGACTACTTTATATGTGTAGTGAGTACTTTATACGCGATCTCCTCCGAAACCCTGAAAAATGAGCGAAAAGGAAAAAAACAGAAACCCTAAACCCCAAAAATAATCGAAAAGAAAAAAAACCAAAACCCCCTGAAAAAATAAGCAAAAAAAGCAGGAACCTTTAGTACCGGTTTGTATTACAAACCGGTACTAAAGGTCCTCAGGGTCGAGCTCGCCTGTGCGCCCACGTGGAGACCCTTTAGTACCGGTTTTATTTAGGTGCCGGTACTAAAGTGTTACCCCTTTAGTGCCGACCCTTTAGTACCGGTTGTGTGGCCGGTACTAAAGGCCATCTACAACCGGTACTAGAAGTGGGTTCTCTACTAGTGGTCTGTGTTGCATATGCAGACCACTAAACACGGAGCTCGCACGATACGACGGCGCGCGGTACAACGTCGCCGGTCGGCACTTCCGGTGGGACGCCACGCAGCACACGGTGGCCAGCGCCATTGCGGCTGCTCGGGCGCACGCCGCAACCGCCGGTGCAGCGCGTCGTTCCCAGGGCGTGTGCAGATGCCTACCACACCGTGTCAAGGAGGAGCGCCGCTCACCAACACGTGGATGAGATGCTCTTATACGGCTAGATCGTACGTAGCACCGAGCTCCACTCAATGGAATGCGTGGAGTGGTTGTGGATGGACCAGCACGTACGTTTTTTTTTTTTTTTTTTGAGAACCCACATATATTCAACAATATACCACGTACATAGTACCCAGTACAACAACGATGAACAGAACAACATACGCAGGGGAAGAACTCGAACAAGCCAGAGCAACATCGCCGGCGCCGAGGATGAAGATCGCCGTCAACCAACTAACCTCGCCCCAGGAGCACCACACACGAAGGAGAAAGCCACAAGAGCCGCCCGCCGCGCCGCGACGGAACCGAAGTCGATGAACGAGCAGGGCAAGCGCCCCACCACTCCGTCTTCTCCTCTTTTCCCCGGCCATCTTCAACATCGAGGCAGAGAGAAGTTGCTCAACCTGCCCAGCTTCGAGATCCGGCCACCAGATCTGCCACCACCACAGATCCGGCCGGAAGCAGACGAACTCGAGCGCCGCACCGGGCGTCGAGCTCCCGCAAGACGACGACCGCGCGACGGAGCACCACCGGAACTCCACCGCCGAAGAGGAAGGTCGCCGACACCCAAACGCCACCGACCGCACCGCCGTCTCCACAGCGCCGCCGGCGGGTACCCACTCACCCCATCTCTATGTACACGAAGAGATCCAGGGATCCCCCACCCACCCGCCGCCGGAGCGGACGGGGGGAGAAGGATCCCACGGATCCGCGACGGCGAGAGAGTGGCGACCAGGCGGTTCCAGAAAAATCGCCCGTCTACACTGTAGCAGCGAGGGTGGGGTACGTACGTTGAGGTTTTGGCGGCCGTGACGGGATGGTCTGTGGCCGCCGGCCGGTCGTGACGGGTCGCGTGGGTACAAGGGAAGCGTGCGCGCAAGGACATGGATTGCAAGTAGTACGCGGGAGCGGGAGGGAGACACGTACGTGCAGAGCGAGGGTCGGCCTCACCCAATCTCGCTCGTCTACATGTGCATGCATCCTCCCTCTCCCTGTGCTCTGCGCAGACACACACGTCTCTCTGCTCTGCCGCCGGGTACTACGTGATCCCTATCTAGCTAGCTAGCTAGAACACGCCGCCTTCATTTCATGTGCCCCTTCTCGCAAGGAATGTAGCATGGTACTCTCTCGGTTCTAAATTATTTGACTTGAGTTTGTCCAAATATGTACTCCCTCCGTTCCAAATTAGTTGTCTTTCATTTGTACAAAAATGGATGTATCTAGACATGTTACAAGTATAGATACATCCACTTTTGTACAAATGAAAGACAACTAATTTAGAACGGATGGAGTATGTATCTATACTTGTTTAGTGTCTAGATACATCCGTATTTTGACAAATCCAATTCAAGTAATTTGGAACGGAGTGAGTACTAGACTACTAGTACAAGCTACAGCTGCATCGATCGTCACCACTTGGGACGTTCCAAATTAATTGACTCAAACTTTGATACACACAAATATATCTAGACACTAAACAAGTATAGATACATTCGTTTTTGGACAAAACCAAGTCAATTAATTTGGAACGGAGGAGTATATATATATATATATGTATCCTTAACTCCTTCCTTATGTGGCACTAAGTGGTACTGACCATGAATGAACGAATGAGAGAGAGAGGGGGAGATAGAGATGAGGTGGCGCAGAAGATCCCGGCACGCGTGCTGCGAGTGCTGTCAGCGGCAATCATCATCAATTTGCCGGTCCCGTCGCGCGCGGGCGGGCATGCAATGCAACCAACCAAACGCTCTGTCCCTTTCTTTCTTCAATCCATCCCCACATTCTCTCTCTCTCCTCGCACGCACGTGACGCTCATGCCGTCATGCTCTCTCTCCACTAATCAAAATGAGCTAACCTTTCCGTTCTCTCTAATCAGTGCTAATGATCACTGCGTGCCTGGAATCCATCCGATTAGCCGCTTTATACCTTTCTATCTCTCGGCTCCTTCTATTCCTTTTGCCTATGCTCTCCTTTCACTTTCACACCTACCTTGCCCGTGTAGCTAGGCAAAGGGCCTATGCCTTTCCAAATTCCAACGGCGACGTTTCAGTTACCACGCACGTTACGCATGTGCCTACAACTCCCAACATGATGACACCCCTTAATTATTTTAGTTGGGTATACTTGAGTTTTCGTTTAAATATTTTCTATGATGACCAAGAAATAACTAAGTTAAGACACCACCGAGAAACTGTTTGATCGAATTTTAGGATTCACAAAGTGTAAAAGTGATGAAAAAATCTTGATCTTATGGATTTAAGTAGTTGACTGGTAAACCCCCTATATTAGTAGTGGATTGACCCCTAAATTTATCAGAAATTGGCTATATGGCCCCCTCCAAATAGTCTAGTGTTCAATTGGCCCCCTCGTTTTACCATTCCTGGCTCCGTCCCTGGCACAAACTTGCCATGACATTATGTAGTGCCAACAACCAACCAAATAATCAGTGTCGGTCTGTTGTGTAGATTATTTGTGCCAAACTAAGATTCAGTTTGTGATTGTTCAATTGTGGCATATTGCACTTATTTATATCTGCTGCGAAAAGTAGCCACCAAAATGGGGAATAATTGATTAAACAACATGGTAGAAGGAACAATAGATAAGTTACCATAATTAGTCCACCATAATATCGATCATATGTCAAATGCGGCCTAACACGCCTAGGCTGCCATAATCAGTGTTGCATTCTCGCTAATTTAACAAAATAAACCCACAAAAATTGTGTGGACCAATTGACAACACACCAGTCAACAAAATGAAAGAAAAATACGAAAACATATTCGGTAACACGTCATTTGCACACTGCAAAAACACAAGCTTTATATTATTTTTAAATTTGCAAAGTGTATATTCAAGTTGAATCACCAAATATAAGCACACACATGTTTCAACTAGTGCATATTTAAAGTCGTAGCCAACATATTTGCAAGTTCAAGGATAAAAAGAGTTTATAAAATATAAATAAATTGTCAAAACATATTTAGTACAAAAAATAATATGTTTGTGCGTCATAAATACACATATTGCACAAGCAAACAGTGTATATTGTAAAGCTCAAGAGACGAAACAAGGTTTGAAAAACCAAATTTATGAAGTAAAAAACCAAATAAATATAGCTATACTTTTACAAATGTGCAATTGATGTGGATGAAAAGTGCAGCTGCAGAGGAAAAAAAACCCGGCTAATTTAGCCAAAAGAAAACAGCCAGCTGCAAAGAAAAAAATACTGTAAAATACGGCAAGCATCAGCTAGTAGTAGGGGGACCAATCTGGCCCCGAGACATTCTCATCCATCATCTCTAGCTACACATATGGCCAGCTAGCTCTACACTTTTGTACCCCTTGGGAAAGTAACCTTTCTCTCCGAGTCGTAATCACTGATGCGCAGGTGATCAAACCATGCCACCATGGCAATGGCATGCATGTTTATGCAGCTCAGCACCGTAACCAGGCGGCCGCCATGGAGTGAGTACACTCAAGACGATCGGGAGCTTTTGACATGCGCGCTCGAGAGTCCATGCATGATCTAAAAGACGAGGCAAAAAAGACCCTTTTCAGCGAGCGAGCCATGGAGGCCGGCGTGGACATGTACGCTAATGATCGCGATCGAGAACTGGGGCGTGACCTGCTTGGATGTCTCCTGCCTATTGCAAGGGTAAAAAGAGGTTAAAAAGCTAGGTGAGTTTTGTTCCTCGGATCGTGTAGACTCGTTCACCGATCACCGTGCAATGTGCGTGCATGCTCACTCAAAAGAAGAGACTTCACACGGAGGGAGTTGGAGTGCCGTTGTCAGGAGTTAAACCATGTTCCAGAAAAGTTACTTTTCACAGCTAGATGATGTGCTTAATTATTCACGCGTACTAGTACTCCACTTTTAGTAATCATCATATGTAGGAGACGGTAATCGAGATGGAACGATCGAAACAAAGTGGTAATCAACCAGCTGAGTGTACTTTTTTTGTCAAGACTTGGATGGTTCTTTAGCTAGCAAGGTTAGATGCAACGAAAGTAGTAAGAGAATGTTAAGTATCTTTTGTCCTAAATAAATGACTCTGTCAAACTATCAGTTACTAATGACATTTCAAAAAACTTTCAGCCACAATCCCAAAAACGTCACACTAAAATGTGTTCTGACAATCTCAGAGGCTCTCACAATTCAGGTTCGTGAAATTTCAGAAGAAAAAAAAGCCATTGGCGTTGGCTTATCTGAGACTTTGAAATAAGTCATTTGATATATCGTTTTTCCTGTCTCGTAGGCTCTAAAGTTTCGCCACAGGCTCTGAAGATCTCATAATACGACATTCGTGTTGGTGTTTCTGACAATGTGAGAGACTCTGAGATTACAAAAGAAAATCGTTTATAAAAAGGGTCATTTGGGACAAAAGATGCGAGTGTTAATCGTGGTAGGTAGGCAAGGTTGTTATCTACAGAAACAAAATCAGGGACCAAACCAAAACAGTTGTAGCTCTGGAACCCTCTACATCGTACTAAAACTGTGGAAGCGAACAGTAGAGTGACTGGTGTGCACTGCACGCGATCGCAGTGTCACAGCCGAAAGCCTGAAACTGTAGAGGCCGGCACACGCTACAGTTACGGGCACTTGTCCCGCGGGGGATTCAGCTGTAGTACTACGTAATGAGAGCGAAAAGAATAATACAGTACCCAATTTAGCCTCGGGCGTCGCGCCGCTGTGTCGGACAGCGACGTTCCTGGTTTGAGCCAAAAGGGAACGACGGAGGAACGAAACAATTTGTGTGATCAGAATTCAGAACAGTGTGCTACGCTAGTTGAAACGAAAGATGCCATTCTTTTCAGATTGGAAATGTCGCGGCTTTGCTTTTGCAAGACATCCGCTGCTAAAGCCTGTCTCTGTTGCACAATACACTTTGGAATTCGAACTACAGTTTCGTTCGCACCGATAGTTGGCCATGTAGCCTCCGTTTGGGAAAAAAAAGTTGGCCATGTAGAGAGTGGTGGAGATTAGGATAAGATTAAGGCCCCGTTTGGGACGCATGAAGTAAAACGTAGGAATAGGAAAACGCAGTAATTGAGGTGTCATGTTTTCTAAATTCTTACGGTAACTAAAACCACATGAAATTTTCTAAAGCGTCGTTTCGATGTCACGTAGGAAAAATACAGTAATTGTAGACATAGGAAGATGAAAACATGAGGTGAGATCTCATGTTTGTTGTCCTCCAAAATTCTAATAGAATAGCTTATCCCGTAAGACTTTCAAAGGAATCTTTGATTCTTATTCCTATGTTCCAAACGGTACTCTAGGAAATTTTCTTATGGAAATCCTATGCTCCATAACCCTAGCCGCCGGGCCGCCGCCGGCGCGCACCGCTCGAGCTCGTCCTCCGCTCCCCCTCCTCTCTGTCCCCTGCCTCGCCCCCCGCGCGGGCGAGCAGGGGAACCCCATCCCGCGGCCGCCTCGACTCCCTTCTCCCGCCCCCCGCTCCTCGCCGCCGCCGGCCGAAGGCCGGGCGCTAGCGGTGGCGAGGCCCTTCTCTCCCTCGCTCGTGGGTCTCGGCGTGGGTCGGGCAAGACGGCGTGGATGCCGTGTTGACCGTGGGCGCGGCGACGCGGCCGCTTCGGCGGCGGCGTGGATACCGGTCGGTTCCAGGGCGGCGGCCCTCTCTGGCGTGGCAGCGGCGCCCTTGCGGCTGGCGTCGCTGCGGGTGGCTCTGGTCGTCGGCCTCGTCCTCTTGGGAGGCGCGTCGGCTGCGGGTGGCGACTGCGACCTAGATCCTTCCTCGTCGATCTGAGGTTTGGGCTTCTCTTCGCAAGGTGGGAGCTTGGGACCAGGGGAAACCCTAGGCCGGCTTGTCCGACCCGGTCACGGCGACGCCTTGGGTGCCGTTCTACCTCCTTGGAGGCGTGGCTGCGGTCCCTTCTCCACCCCCGACCCGGCTCCCGGACGAAAGTCCAAGATCTTTGATTGGGCGGCATCAACGCCCTGAGCGTCGTGTCCTCCTTGGACGCGCCGCCTGGGAGTCCTTGGTAAGGATGGCAATGGGTAGGGTATGGGGCGGGTAGAGCAATACCATACCCATACCCGTGTAGTAAATGGGTATAAAACTCTACCCATACCCGTACCCACGGGTATGAAACTTTACCCGTACCCATACCCGATGGGTACCCATACCCGTTGGGTACCCAACGGGTAGATCAAATAGTACACATGTAATACATAATTTTACATTCATCGACAACACATTGATAAAATAAAAACATTTATCTCAACTCAATAATATATATATAAGTACATGACAATTATCTCAACTCAAATTGACAATTGATGACAATTTTAACATAGCTTCACAAGCTCACGAGAATAAATGTTGGACCTCCACGGGTAAGGTTATAAACGGGCAGGGTATGTGTATACCCACGGTATGAGGTTGTACCCGTGCCCTACCCGCGACTTAAACGGGTAGGGTACGGGTACTACCCATGGGTATAAAATTGTGCCCATACCCTACCCATGCAGGTACGGTACCCGCGGGTACCCGTACCCGTGGGTAAAATTGCCATCCTTAGTCCTTGGGCTCGGGTGAGATGAACAGAAGGTGGGAGCTTTGGGTGGCTCCCATGCTTCCCCTTTCCTCTGCAGTTGCACTCGGCGCTTTCCTGTTGCTCTCTGGTTGCCAAGGGCAGCGATGTCGAAAACGGCGTGGTGCTCAGTGTCAAGGTATGGCGTGCTCCGGGGCTCCTTCGGATTCGAGTCCAGCATCTCTCCGCTCTCGGGGGAGCGTCTCTCATGTCCGACAGCGCCTTCGTCTAGGCGAGAGGGTTGGGGCTCTCTTCGGCATGAGAGCAGGAAGGTGTTGTTCTGCTCCAGCTCTTGGTGCTCCTCGCTCACGACATGATCAAGGCAGTGCCCCTTTGCCTCTCCTACGCGGTGTTCTTGCCCTGGAGTTGCTGCAGTCTTTACTTCAGCAAGCGGTGCTTCATGTTCTTAGTTTTTATGCTTGTTGTTTAGTGTAGAGTTGTAAGCTGTTCAGTGTGCACCCTTGTATCGTTCGGTCGCGATGGTGTTTGGTGCTTTCGGTTGTATTGGTGGTCTTGTGTAATCCCTGGCCGGTTGATGGCTTCGTTAATTCAAAGCCGGGCTCATCTCGAGCCTACGTTCTCATGCTCCATAATTCTAACGATTTTCCTTTGTTCCAAACGGGGCCTAAGGATTTTTAATGGCATAGGTCAACCCGGTTGGGAGACTTGGCACTGAAACTACGCTTGTTTGGATGTCACCTGTTTGGATGTCTCCTGCTGGAAGGGTAAAAAGAGGTTAAAAGGTGAGTTTTGTTCCTCGGATCGTGTAGACTCGTTCACCACCGAGTCACCGTGCAGTGTGCGTGCATGCTTACTTGAAAGAAGAGACTTCACAGTTCACACACGGCAGAGGAAGTTGGAGTGCCCTTGTCATCAGGAGTTGAACCCTGTTTCAGAAAAGTTACTTTTTCACAGCTAGATGATCTGCTTAATTAACCACGCTTTCTATCTTGCTAATCGTCGTATATATGTAGGACCTATGACAGAGATGGAAGGAAACAAAGTGGTAATCGGCCTGAGTGCACTTTTTTGGCAAAGGCTAGATGGTTCGTTAGCTAGCAAAAGGTTTAGGTGCAACAACAAAAGCATAGTACCCAAAAAAAATTAGGGCCCAAAACAGTTGCAGCTCTGGAACCCTCTGCATCGTACTACTGAGACTGTTGAAGCGAACAGTAGAGTGACTGGTGTCCACTGCACGCGATCGCAATGCCACAGCCGAAAGCCTGAAACTGTCCCGCGGGGGATTCAGCTGTAATGGCCAATTAGGCCTCGGGCGTCGCGCCCCTGCCTGTGTCGGACAGCGACCGTTCCTAGTTTGTGTGCCAAAAGGGAACGACGGAGGAACGAAACAATTTGTATGATCAGAATTCTGATCCAAAGCTCGGGGAACAATGCTGGTTGCGCTAGTTGAAACGAAAGATATCATTCTTTTCAGATTGGAAATGTCGCGGCTTTGCTTTTGCGAGACAACCGCTGCTAAAGCCTGTCTCTATTGCACATATACTTTGGAATTCCAACTATAGTTTCATTCGCATATCTTCTTGATTAGTGTCTACTTGGTTCAAATAACGCTTGGCCCCCGCGTCGTCCACCTCGGGCGACACGGGAGGCGAACCCTAGCGCCGCCGCCACCTCTCTCCCTCCCTTCGAGCTTCTCCCTCGCCGACGGCCGTTGCCGGGCTTTGCTCGCGCGGCGGAGGCGGCGGCGGGGCTTCTCCTCGCGCCTTGCTTCGTCAAGCCGGAGACCCCACAGCGCCGATGGATGCGGATCCGGCCGCGGTCGACCTGCTGGTCGGCGAGTTCGTCGGGCCTCAAGGCGGTGGCTCCCCTGAGCGAGGTGGGTGGTGCTCCGCCGCCGAGCTTGAGGTCAGGGTAGGGGCCCTGTGCCTGCTCGGGCTGGCCATGGCCACCACCATCTGCTCGTGGATCTGGAGTTGGTGCTCCACCACGGGGTTTGCCCGCCGGATCCGAGCTGGATCTGGTGGTTGCTGCTGCCAACGGTCCAGATCGAGGTCGTGGTGTCACGCGGTCGCGGTGGTCGATGTCTGCCTCCGGTAGCTGCTGTGGCTATTTCCGCTTGATTGGCTTGGATGTGCGTGGAGGTTGGATGCTGGGGCGGTGGTAGTCGCGGCGCCGAGGCGGGGGTCGTGGCTTTGGTGTTGTCTGGTGGTCATGGCCGCAAGGGCGGCGTGATGATTGGCGAGTGGTGACGTTGGATGTGGTTCGGTAGCCATCTCGGCAGCTGGCCATACTCGGTTTGGAGGCGGTGTGCTTGCGGGGGTGAAAATCTGCCAGGCTTTGTCTTGGCCGACGGCGGCGACGCCTGCGGGCGCCGTTACCTTCTTGAAGGCGACGTCGCGACTACCCTGCTCTCCCCCGATGCTCTGGGTGAAAACCTTATGTCGTTGACCGGGCGACGGCGGAACTTCGGTGCCGCTTCCTTCCTGAAGGCGTCGCCTTCTGGAGTCCATGGTTTGCCTCTCTTTCGGTGGTGGTTCGGTGGCGGTGTCGGTGGCTTGTCGGAGCTAGAGTGTGCTTTTTTGGTTGTGCGCATCTCAGCGGGGTGCAGCGTCCGTTGGTGCGTCGGCTTGAGTTCTAGGGTGAGCTCTAGCCCACCGACGCCGGTGTTTCGTGTCGGCCTAGGATAGGGGTCCCTTTGGAGACAGAGACTGGACCGGGCGGCGCTGCCTTGTCAGTCTGGAGGGGCTCCACCTCGTCGGCGTCTTCGTCTCTTCAAATTGTCTGATCCTGCCCCTTGTTGCTCCCGACCCAGCTTGCTTGGAGTTCTGCTAGCACTAGTTTCTTTGTACAAGCCTTGGGCTTGATCTTTTGTTTCTGTGTGTGGAGGTGTTTGTAAGCTGGTTTCAGCACTTTGTATCTTCCGCCATTGGCGTCATTAATTTAACGCTGGGCTACGGCCTCACTTCTCAAAGTTGGCCATGTAGCCTCCGTTTGGAAAAAAAAAGTTGGCCATCTAGAGTGAGAGATAGGGGAGGCCTCGTTCGGGACACAGGAAGTAAAATGTAGAAATAGAAAAAAAACGCAGTAATTGAGGTGTCATGTTTTCTAAAATTCTACAGGAACTAAAACCACAGGAAATTTTCTAAAGCGTCGTTTGGATGTCACATAGGAAAAATACAGTAATTGTAGACACAGGAAGATCAAAACAGGAGGTTGGATCTCATGTTTGTTTTCCTCCAAAATTCCAATGGAATAGCCTATCCCATAGGAATTTTAAAGGAATCTTTGATTCTTATTCCTTTGTTCTAAACGGTACTCTAGGAAATTTGCCTATAGGAATCCTTTTCTCCATAATTCTAACGATTTTCCTTTGTTCCAAACGGGGCCTAAGGATTTTTAATGGCATAGGTCAACCCGGTTGGGAGACTTGGCACTGAAACTACAAAAGCCCGCCGGACGACACATGCAAAAGAGATGATAGGAGGTCAAGACGCGCCACGGCTAGCTGCTAAAGTCCAATCATACTATCCAGTTGAGCACGGCTTGTGTGGCCGGCCTCGGCCTCTACTCACGTTCTGGTCAACACTACCAACGCTCCTTTTTCTCTCTGGGATGAATAGGCTTTCTCCTTTTCATCGACAGCTCTGATGGATGTGTAGGGTGTAGAGCTAGCACCTTCCACTTGTGGCTGCAGGGTTTGTGCTCGTAGTTAGTACGTACGCTATGACGTGTGATCGATCCGTTCTTCTTCTTCTTTCTTGAGAATTTTATCCATTCATCTGTTCATCGGTAGCTTTCCTTCTCCAGGTTTGCTGTTCTATAAAGATGGGTCTTTATCCATTTTCTTGAAGGACCATTTGCTAGTATGTATTACCTCTGTTCCAAAATATAGCACGTTTTTGTGGCTAAAATGGCCTAGCAAAACATGTTCTATATTGGAACGGGGTAGTGCATATCTAGGTAGAACCATCGTCTATCTATTGGAATTGGAATTTATTTTAGAGGTCGTCTGGTAGGTATCATTTTCATTTCAGGCTGGAATCATAAAATTTATTTTTGATTCCATGCCCAACCTGTTTGACTGACATCGAACTGAACATGTAATTTTATTTGGAATTCCAGTAAATGCCTATTGTATGTTATGTCAATTTTTATCTCTGACCTGTCATTTCACTTTCCAAATGCATCATTTCATTTCTGTCAAATGAAATGAAATGATGGGTGCCAAACGAGCTAAGAACTTACAGACATACGTAGATATGCATCGTACTCGACATGCCATTACCGTCAGCCACTAAACTTTTATATTTTTGCTAATTATCGCGCTTTACTCGCTGCTCCCAAAAAATATCGGGACTCCCTCCTTTGCAAATCCCATCGTCCCATCGGCAGAAATTTCGAGCAGGCCGCGTAAGAGCCCAGCCGAGATGCTCGTGTTCTCTGCTCGGCCCATTTCGAACTAAGGCTTTTTTCTATAAACTAACAACTTTGATTCTGCCCTCCAGCTCCAACTAGAGTTCGGCATATACCTAAAAAAAACGTACTCCTTCCACCTTCTAAAGCTGCACAACAGAACATGCAAGTTTCAATCTCAATAAAGAAAAACATGCAGGTCAATTACCATCTATATAGTTCACAGGTACGAACTCAGCTGCGCCAAGAGACAAATCACAAAGATATCATCGAGCAAACACAAGCTCATTTCATCATGGCTAACGCCTGGCATAAACATGACTGTACAATGAATGTTACTTCCCTCACTAGTCAGACAGTACATAAACCAAACTTTTCTAGAGAGGCCCTGCTACATCCACAAAGGAGCCAAAAAAACGAAAACCAGCAGCAGCCGCCTCGTCAGTCATCCGACGGCCATTAGACTAGTATAATAAGGTATGTCACAAAATCAGCAAACAGGCTGGCATTAGGGTGAAATAAACAGTTCTCCAGCTCCCCGGTTGCATTACTAGCGAGATCAGCATGCTTGAGTCTGGTTGCTACCCTGGACAGCCTTGTAGCACTCCAGGCTGCAGAGCGGAAGCTTCGTCTTGGAGTCGCGGTACTTGTAAGGGTTTGGGCACGACGGGCCTGCGCACTTCTCCCTTGGAGGAGGATAGCTGGGGAAATGAACACAAAGCAAGGGGTGTTGAGCGTAGGCATATAACAGCAAAAGAGAATCAAAAGGGGCAAATCAAAATAATACACGCCTGGAATCGCTATAGAGCCGTAGGTAACCTGCTAGGTTTGGAGCTAAATATGCTGGGAAGGCCCATCGTATCAGGGAACGTAATAACAGTTCCTTCTGGTCCCATGACACACTGGATGCAGCTTCTTTTGTATTCCTCAAATCTTTCTTGCTTTTCCTGCAGGAACGAATGAGAAGAAAATTTGTAATCACCAGTATATGTAGCTAGCAAGGGATGGAAGGACAGCTAATGTAGAACTCCCAAGAACTGTACCTTGTCTTCCCGTTCTTTCTGTTTCCTCTCTTCCTTTTTCTTCTCGGTATCAATCCCCAGTATTTTCCTCATTGCTTCAGCCTGTACAGTAGAAACTCAGTAAAATTGGCGCCCAGCAGAATAAGAAGAGAACCCAATCAACTAGAAGAAAACAGACCTGCTGTTCCCTTTCAGCCTTCTCAACTTGCATCTTACGCCTCTGTGCAACTTCGGCTTTTTTGGCTTGTATCTCCACGTCTGGAAGCTTCTCCTTTTGCTCTGCATCATTAAATACCAACGCCACTTAGCATTTTATCTGAGACACAACACATTAGCATTAATTAAAAAATAGTCATATTAACATATACTAGGAACTGTACTTCTTGATGTAGCGGCTGGTAATCCATCAGGATATTCAATCACACTTTCACCATGGCCACCCCTGCCAGCGCGCTGCCTTGTTGTAAGGCCAGGAGTTTCAACCTTTACATTCGAAGGTGAATCAGCTTCTTTCAGTTCATTAGGCTCATCCATCTCAGATTCATCCTCTACAATAAAATCATCGCCATCCTCCAATGTCAAGTTCTTCCTACCATCTCTGCTAGATTGTGACACTGTGAAGTCATTGTCCACTTCATATGGAGTGCTCTTATTTTTAGAAACCTTGGATAGCTTCTTTTTCCTGAGACCATCCTCGACATAACCATAAGCTAGAGGACTGTCAGTAGCTATGGGCTGTTCTGGTGTAGCTTTAGCAATTCTAAGTTTTTCCAGATAAAGTAATTCACCATCTTCGTCATCAGAATCAAGAGTACGCTTCTTAGGAACCCTTTTGCTCTTGCGAACAAGGTCAGAAGATGGTGAAATGTCATGCTTATCTCCACGTTTTCTATCAGTGCGATTACCATGAGTATCTTTGCTTGTGCTGTGATGTTTCTTCTCACCAGAATCCTAATAAAAGGAAGGGAGCAACTTAGTGCCCAACAAGTAAATGTAGTAATTCTTATTTACCATATCAGTCAATCAGCTACCTAAGAGGAAACATAACAGGGCATTTGAAAATTCTTGGACAAGAGAGTTGAACCAACATCAAAACGACATGGATTCATCAGCAATTTAGCATATACTCCACTGCAGCAGAGAGTACCATTCCGACATCCGACAAAGACTACCATTCCGAATCCGACAAAGACTAACATTGAGTGGAGTAGAGTTATTTCATTAAGCTCCAATATACGTACATTCTACTATTAAATGACGGGGAAAATCATCTCATCAACTACCTACAAACAATACTAAACTACTACTTGAAAAAAAGACAAGTTTTAAATATCTGATAGAAGTTCTGTGCAATATAATAAGTAATTCTTATTTACCATATCAGACAATCAGTTACCTAAAGAGAAACCATAACAGAGCATTTGAAAAGTCGTGGAAAACAGAGTTGAACCAACAGCAAAACGACATGGATTCATTAACATATACTCCACTGCAGCAGAGACTACCATTCCGACATCGAACGAAGACTCGATTCCGAATCTGACAAAGACTACCACTGAGTGGAGTAGGGTTATTTCATTAAGCTCCAACAATCCAACATACAAACATTCTACTGTTAAATGACGGGTATTCTCAGCAACTACCTACAAACCACTAAACTGCTACTTGAAAAAGCAGACAAGATTTAACTTTCGGATACCATGTTTTCTGCAATACTAAGCCGTTACTTGAAAAAAAAAGGACGAGTTTTAAATTAAATGCCTGACAGCATGTTCTGTTTGCACACAATTTCTTTTCTGCCAAGTAGAAACAACAAACCTTATGCTTATGGCGATGAGAAGAGCCATCCGACGTGCCAGGAGTGCCACTGTCACCAGCCTCTTGGACAGGTTTCGTCTGTACAGTTCGGGTAAGTCCGCTAACCTTGAGCTTTACTTTTCTTATCCTATTTTCTGCTGGCACATCGGTGTCTCCTGAGGGAAGTGCAAGAACACCTTGGGTACTATGCTTCCCATCCTTCGACTTGCTGTTCCTATTGTGGCCACCATCATGATCCACCTCAGCCCTCTCCTCTCTCCTCACCTTCTTTGACACATCCTTCCTGTGTGGCCCGGAGCCCCTGATTTCAGGGCCGTTGACGTTGAGGTACAGCTCCTTCCTGCGGTGGCCGCTGCCCTCGGCGCCAGCCTCATCATCCGGAGAAATGCTGCTCCGGGACGGCAGGCACGAGATGTCCTTGTACTCGGAAGCAAGCTGCTCCTTGGGCCTCGGCTTCCTTGACGCGACGCTCCTGGGCCTCTTCATCACCGTTCGGAAGCTGCGTTCAGCGGAGGGTTCCCGAACCCCTCCATCGCGGAACGCGCTTATCTCCAAGAGAATGTTCGCCGGGCGTGATACCTGCGTGTAATACAATGCGACATTACAATCATTGCAAGATATAAGTACAGATCGCAGCTAGCCAACAGATATGATCCAGCGAACATTACAATCATGACATGATATAAATACATATCGCAGGTAGCCAACAGATATGATCCAGTGAACCTAGGTACCCATCCACGAAAACAGCTATCTATCAAGAGTCGTCAAATCATGAGAACATAAACCAACATCAAGAGTCGTCAAATCGTAGCAACAAACAGCAGCACACCTGGCACCCCAACCCCGCCGAACATGAAATTGCAGCAAGAGCATACACTAGTCATACATACAGTGACGAACATGAAATTGCAGAAGAGCGTACACTAGACACACTAGTACATACACACAGTGACTCACTGAGACCGAGAGAAACGGCGGCGAGCAAGTTGAAGCACACAAGCACCTCGAAATTGCAGCAACAGCAGACACACTAGTACATACATACACCGATTGACTCACTGAGACTGAGAGAAACGGCGGCGAGCAAGTCGAAGCTTACAAGCGCCTCGAAACCCCGCCCAAAACGAGCCTCTAGCCACTAGGGGGGAGCACGGGCACGCCGGGGAGCAACTCCGTGGATTCAAATCCGCGCGTGCGCCCAAAAACCCCTCAAAACCCCTCACCGCGAGCAACCACGCACACACGCGGCGCAGAAGAAGAAACCAGACGTCCCCCAAGTCGACGGCAACACAAGCAAGCAGACCAGCCACCCGGCCGCAGCGGGCACGAACCCTAGAACATTCGGGACTGGGCTTACCTCGGAGGGAGCGCGGACCACCAGCGCGGCGGCGAGCCGGGGAGGGAGAAGGGCGGGGGAGCTAGGGTTAGGGTTTGTGGCGAGAGGGTGTATTTGGGCTTGGGCCCATGAGGAGGATTGGTGTTCCGTTCCGAGGGTGGGGAGGGGGGAAGGGGGTGGAAGAGGGAGGCAGCGGGGGGCTCTCCTCGTTGTGGGCGGGCGACGCGTAATTTCTCCCATCTTCCCTCTCCTCTCTCTCTAGCTTTGCTTTGGCCTGGCTTCAATCCCCCGCCAGTGTTCTCGCTATGGTCTCGTCTCCTCCTTCCTCTGCCGCTTCAGTTCGCGGCATGCGTGTCCTTCTTTGCGACTTTTTGCATTTACGCCCCCCTTTCTCTGTCCCTGGTTCCATCCATGCGGACCAGAACTTAGGTTGACCTTTTTTCACCCACGGGCGACTACACCTTGTGAGGTTTTTTTTTAATACTACTGTAGATCACTACACATTGTGAGTTGTTGTTACTCATCACACTCACACACTGAAATGTGGTTGCTAGTGTGAAGGCTCCATACAATGGATCATCTTTCTACCATACGCTCTGAGCTTGAGAATATAGATCGTCTTCTTATGGCCCACCAGGTCGGGCTCCGCGACGTCCTTTTTCTATGTGTGCTCGCTCCATGGCGCTTACGGAGGTGCATCGGCGGCGGCGGCCCATCAGCTGTTCATCATGCGCATCACCAATGTTTATTTCAAGAGCGTGATCTTAAGTTATTTACGTCAAATCTCGCGTTTTATCAATCTCAGTGCTCTAAAGAATAGTATTATTATAGCAATCCCAATACCCTAAACAATAAATCAACCGACATAGCTATAATATCCTACCGGTATCCATGGTATCAATGATCCGAAATTTCCACTAGTACTCTCGCTCCTTTACTCTCGACTCCACTAACGGTAATAAAGATAATTTCACAACAGTCTATTTAACCGCACTCACCCTTCATTATACTCTCTCGTTTTGAACACCTTTCCATTTTGTCCCAAGGAAAACAACAATTTGTCATTTCAGTTAAAAAATGAAGCAATTGCTTCCAATTCTAGAGTTTCACACGACCGCCACTGAGGTTTGTCCTTGGCCACGACCTCCAGCACATGAACCTATTTCATGCTTCTACTGCACTAGCCATGTCTTCTTCTCCTATTTGTGCTTCTTTTCATGTGTTTGTGGACATGATATAGATTGGCGGTGCATAGGAGGACAATATAGTGGAGAAGACTGAAGATTAAAGACCATCGATTTTCTAATTAAAATGTGTACTGGCTTCAAATGGTAAATTGTCCCTCCTTCTAGTGTGGTCTAACCGGATGAGTCCATAAATGGTGTAGAATTACAACGTACAAAATAAAACACGACAACAATCTCATTGCATAATCATATGGAAATCATGGCTAAGGTTTCATGCCCTCATGAACACAAAGAACTAGTCACAACGAAGAAAGATGGCGACGATTAGATACATAAATATGACACAATATGAAAGTATAAATTTACCAACAAAGAATAACATGTTATTGAGCAGTAGCATGAAAACAACATCGAAAAGCTACTTAGGGTCTCTGTCTACATGAGTTGTGAGGGAGACGAAGCTAGAGGCGGTGTTGCTAGTGGAGATAATGAAGATGGTACTCCCACGCCGAGAAGGCGGTGGTGCAATATGGTAATGATTTACCCTTCTTGGAGTTAGCAGGACAGAAAAATCTACCTCCTCCTATGTAAATGCTCCCATCTCCATTGCCTAACATGTCCTTCTTTTACATTCCTACCAAAATATTGACCCACGATATTACCATAAAAATCACAATTATTCCATCTAACTCAGTTGCCACATATCAACAACAAAAAATTATGCGGTCACGATACACGCTATGCTCTCAACTCCACCATGGTGACAATTAGAAAGCTATTTTCATGACCGCGTGTTCAATCCCCCTCTCGTGCCAAATCACTTCTCACTATGTTCCAAAAACAACAACAACTTATGGCTTACATTCGAGGAAGTGTGTGCTAGCTAGTAGATATATGGTTTCTTCAAAAGAGTTCCAAAACGTTTTTCTAGGGCTTCGAGTAGTAGAGCGTCGTGAGGGCGACTGTGTCTTCCTCGACGCTAGTTTCTAGGATTTTGGCTCGGTCTCCCATCAATCTCTCCCGTTTTGCTCGATCTTCTGGTTGTTGAGCTTGGCTGATTAAGGGAGACCTTAGCGTCCTTTCCCACCCTTGCTTCACGCTGGGAGGCTTGTGGGAGGGACGTGAGGGCGGCCATGGGTGGATCAAGATCAAGTCAACCTGGACAGGGTAGTAGAAAAAGACAGTGGAGTTGATGATGATCAAGTTGGATCTGACGGAGTAGAATAAGTCAACCTGGATAGGGTAGTAGGAAAAAGACAATGGAGGAGATGATGATCAAGTTGGGTTTGATGGAGAGGAAGAAGGATTTTCCGGTCGTGGACGAGCCAGATGTCATGGAGGAAGAAGGATTTATGTGCTATTATCGACAAGGTCCTCTATTGTATGGTTTTGTATGTCAATACTATAGCAAAGGCTTTGAGAACGGCATGGGGCACCAGAGGGGTTTATCGTTTAGGCAGGTGAGGGATAATGTGTTTGTGGAAGATTTGGAGGACAAGCGAGATATAGGGCTGTGCAATGGAAAACGAAAAATATTTCGGCACAAGCTACGCAACAAACAAGATCTATCTATGAAGATACAAGCGAATAACAATTCAAAATCTAACTGTAATTTGTTACTAACACCGTTGAAGAGGAAGAGATGTTGATGACGACCTTGAGGCATGTAGAAGATTCTCTCGGCTCAGTCTAGCGGAGAGAATGTAGCCGACTCCCGTGTCCAGCCTTCTGAATCCAACAGAGCGAGAGTCAAACGTCTTTCGAAGGCTCACCCCTCTGAGAGTTCGTACACGTCTGTCCGATCTGGTTCAGCAGAGCTTCGCTGTTCAGGAGCTTAGTCTCCACCGGTCTAGATCCAACACGAGATCTAGATCAGATCACAGAGGATGGTCTGTGGGCTATGGGTAAACATTATGTGGTTCTTGAGGTGTTCAACATCTGTTTGCGACCCTCAAAACTGAAATTTGATCGTATAAGGATCTGGACGAGTGTTAAAGCTCCCTTTTAACCTCTTGTGTTCGCCATGGCCACAGAGGATTGCTTTCGAGGTGGGAGAGGTGGTGTGGATAGATGACGATTCAAACGGCTATGCCTAGGGCAGGTGTCTTGGTGAGACTATGGATAAATGTGCATGAACCACTAATGAGGTGGGTTCAACTAGAGATTGTTAGTTCAAAATCCAAGGGGCTGTTTGAAATCCATTATGATAACTTGCCATACTCGTGTTTCCCGGGTGGAAAGCTGGGGCTTGCAGAGCTTTATGTGCCCAAATCCTGTTGGTACGGATGACTATGGCCGGCTGCCTGACAACACATACCCACTGCTTCCTTGACGCCGTCAATCACATAGTAGAGATGGGGGTACCATTATTCGACGTACCAAACAAAGAATGAAAGAAGGTTGAGACTCATCAATCACCGGCGGCGATGAAAGATGGAGCTAGGGTTTTCTAAAGGAGAAGCTGTGAATGTTGGTTTGTTGTGAAATATTATTGATTTGTTGTGAACTACTCATATATAACAATTTTTTTACTTTTACCTGAATCACATGTATTTAGACGTTTTATGTTGGTCCACTCATTTTTATGTATCTCACCGTCCCAGTTCATTAAAACAAAACAACTTGTCTCCCTTTCATCTCTCTTTCTCCCGGCTCCTACAACATTTCGAAAAAAGAGGCGGCCTAAATCCGCCGACCTGCTGTGCCACCGTCACTGCCGGCGCGACTCAATCCCACGCCCCACGCCCTCCGAGCCCCCTGGCTCTCACGCGTCGCCGCCATTGCCGTCCCTGCTCTTCCTCGTCGGGATATCGAGGTCCCGACGTCTCCGCCCCTCTTCGCAAGTAAGTCTTTGCCGAGGTTTTTTCTGATCCAGCGATTCGTCAATATCCGCTAGGGACCTTCGCAGCTTCTGGCCGCGCACCATCTAGATCCGCCCCTAGTGCCCTAATCCGCAGAATGCTGAGCTGTGGTCTATATATATCGAAGTAATTTATCGGTTCTCTGGGTGTATACAACGTCGTCATGTGCTTTTTATCAGTATAACCTAAGCACAGTACATTTTTATGCCTGACGTATCAAGCGACCGAATGATTGCAATTTTGGGGCTTTTATTTGTTTAGGGAGCCTTCCCTTTTCTTCTCAGCATCTGCGTGGTTTGATTCTGTCAGAATGCTGAGGCAAAAAGTGAAGCTTGCCCGTTCTGAAAACTGTGGCTGTATAAGAGGAATGTAGTCTTGGACATCATAATAGAAACTACAATAACGACTCCATGATTTGGTAGAGATGTCAACCTTGAGGCTTTTCCTTGTAAAGTTTTGCTACTAATTAAGAGTTATTATGTAGAGAATGGTAATCTACTCTTGTGTTGTGCATGTATTCAGAATTTCAGAAATGTAGGGAGGAACTAGTTAGTTGGGCTCTAACACTGATCGCCTTTTTGGCTTTAATATTATGCCCTGCAATCATAAAACTGCTACATGAGCTTGCATTATGCTTGTTACGATGACCTTACTACCTTTGTAGGTTACTCACGACGATAGGGCTATGTCAGATGAAGAAGGAAGTGAGGCCTCCCCATATATTTTATGTGTTATTGACTCGTTGAAGAAGAAAATTACAGCAGACCGTTTCACTTCCATTAAGGTGCCTTGAAATCATTCTCTACTTCTCTGAGTATGTTCTAATAAGATAATCTCCTTGTTGTTTTTTCTGATTGTTATATATTTTTTCCAGGATAGGATAGAGGATAACAGGATTAAACTCAGCACCGTTACACAAAGCACTAGCAATTCTTCAAAAATCTGGCAAATAAATACACCAAATGGCACTGGCTTAGTCTCAAATTTGCTGACAAGTAGGCAAGACGATGTACTTTGTTCGGTGCATAGTCATGAAGTACCTACTGCTGAGGATGATGGCGTCAGTTCTGAAGAAGAAAGTTCAGATGACACATCAACTGTTATGTTCGGTGGAAAGCTCATCAGGCCAATTCAACTACCAGAAGTACCGAAAATTCCGCCTTATACAACATGGACATTTTTGGACAGGTCTGTTTATAATTACATGCACTTCTCAACCTCTCCATATCCCTGCTGCGTACAAAAGGGTTTCTTTATTGACGCATCATAGGGTTTTCTTGAGACAAAAGATATCTCGTGGTTTCATGCAGGAACCAGAGGATGTCGGAAGGCCAATCTGTACTTGGTCGTCGAAGGATTTACTATGATGCAAATTGCGGTGAAGCTTTAATTTGCAGTGACAGTGAAGATGAAGCTGTTGAGAATGAAGAGGAGAAAAAGGAGTTCAAAGTTTCTGAAGATTTTCTTATTCGGTAAACAGACTTGGGATATTTCCGTTGTTTTCTTTCGCATTAGTTTGCCTAAGCCTAGGCTTAAGGGAATGTTCGGTTCATGGCCATCCTTTGCCACACCTTTTTTGCTAAAACTGTGTCAAGCCACAAAAGTGCGGCGAAGAGATTATTCACCACAAGTTAGGAAAAGTTTGGTAAAAGTGGAGTGTATGACAAGTGGGATAGCCTACTAAGAAAGTGTGGCATACCGCAGTTGTGGTATTGAAACAAAACTTAGCATAATATTGTTGCTACACATAAGACAAAGTTTGGCGAAGTGTGGCTATGATGAACCAAATATGCCCTAACTTCTGCACCTATTTATGATTGACAGATACACTGATTTTACAATCACGGTATTTCCAAATGAATGTTATTTCACTCAGTTTTCTGTGAAGCACTAAATTTGTTGTATTTGTATTTTCCTTCGGAGAACACTTTACATGAGGGTAAACAAACAGTTCATAGTTTTAGGACACATAACCACTTAGTAGCTTCCAAAAAACACTATACTTTAAAGGATTGCCACATTTCTCTTTCAAGAAACATAATATACCAAGATTTGTATATTTAAGTAATGCAAACGCAAGATATCGCTTAGCTAGTGCCACTTTTGTGTTTTTCTAACACTCTCCCTTCTCACCTGAGGTCGCTGCAAAATGTTCAATTGGGTTACATAATCAGAATAGCCTAGATTGGACCTCCAGAAAAGTAGCTTATACTACTTCAGACGGGATGCAGGCTTTGTTTCTAGCATATTGTTCAAGGAGATCAGCGGTAGAGTTTACGTGGTCTAACTATAATCTGAGTAATCCGTTGATGAGTGTACACCTTTAACCTTGATAGATCAACAGTAGATTTTGGCTTCTGCTATGTGCCCTATTTCTCTAAATGGGTGATTTGATGATTTGGTGTACTGAATTACGCTCCTCTGCTGCTCTATGTCAGGATGACTATTCAAGAATGTGGCATGTCCGATGCAGTGCTGGAAACCCTGGCACAATGTTCTGATATGGCAGCTGGCGATATAAAGGCTAGTTTTCAGTTTATCATCATTTACTCTCAACTTTTCCATCCGGGCTTCCCGTTTTCCAGTTCACATTTGCACTATTGACAGTTAACACATATAGCCCTATTTACAGGCTAGATATGAGATCCTACATGGGGAGAAAACTGAGGGTTCTCTTAAGAAAGTTTCTGAACTTAATGCCAAAGTGGAAGATGTCTACCGTGATAAAGATATAGATACAGCATTGGATTCCTTTGACAATCTCTTTTGTCGGCGATGTCTAGTATGTTCATCTCATATCATCATGCGATTTCTGTAATGCCTCTGGTTTGCTTATGATTATTCTGGTCATCTTGACATGGCAGGTTTTCGATTGTAAACTACATGGGTGTTCTCAAGATTTAGTATTTCCTGTAAGTTTGGAAAAGTTCAAGAGTTATTTCCAAAATTGGGTATTTTTCTAATTTGTACCTTCTTTGTACAGACAGAAAAGCAACCGCCTTGGATCAGCATAGATGATGGTATACCATGTGGCATTCAATGTTATAAACTGGTTAGAATTTTATGTGTATAACTTCTGAAAATCTGCTTGTCTTGTGTGACAATTTAGATTCTGAAAATTGTCTTGTTTTCCAAACCAATTTTGTCAGGCCTCCAAACCAGATGCTACTATTGCAACTGATTGTGACATGCATATTGATGTAGAGGAGCCAACTCACTCATCTGATGACACAAGGAACCAGTTGGGCTCAAATAAGAAAAAACATGGTTCTAGTGGAAGGAAGGCAAAGTCCCAACAGAGTGAAAGCTCTTCAACCCAAAGGGTTGCCTCAGAAAGCAGCGATTCAGAAGTGCATCCAGTAGGCAATAAATCTCCGCAACACTCACCTTGTCAATCAAAAGTCAAAATTAACCCAAGAGGTGGAATCAAGAAAATTACTACTAGAAGAATCGCCGAGCAAATTCTCATGAGTGTGAAAAAAGGACAGAGGGAGGTGGCACCATCAGTTTCTATTTTTGGTGAATTCCTTTGGCCAAGGGATATGAGGCTTAGATCCGAGACACGAAATGGACACAAGGATTCAGTTGCATCCTCACTGCAAAATTCTCCAAATACAAGTTCTCGGAAGAAGGATGTGCCGCAAATGGAGAAGAACTCAGGTTTAGTGGGAGATCGTAATGATTTGACAGAGGAAGCAAAAAACGAACATTCAGCAACAGATGGCCATGATAGTTCGAGGATAGAAGATGTTGATGAAAATATATGCAGGCAAGAAAATAATGGTAGATCCTGGAAGTTGATTGAGCAAGGGCTTCTAGTGAAAGGTTTGGAGATATTTGGAAGGAACAGGTTGGACCTTTCTCCCGATGACCAACTTATCAGTGGTATCATTAACTCTCACTTAATGTTTCATGTGTTGCTTATTGTTATACAACCACTCAAGTGAAACTTGTTGTGTGGCTTTGCGTAATCCACTAACCTGTAAACATTTTTCTGAACTGAGTAAAAGTCACATGTGAAATGTTTTAGTCCGTCACTCGGAAGCCTTTGACCATGGTTCCTTACTGAGTAAACAATTCATTCCTTTTACGTACAGTTTTCTCATCATCCTACAAGTGGGGAGTAGGTAGTGTGGATCTGAAAAAAATGTTGGAAGGAGATTATATGATCATTCTGTGACTAAAAGTTATATGTACCATGGCCATCCGTAAAACTGTATATTACGAAAATATTTTCTACTTATGACATTATCTTTATAGTGCCAAGGCATATAATTCTACATATATTAATGTTTTTTTATTTCTGAGCACAGAAGTTTATCATTATCATAGCCATAAGTTTACCCCATTCTCCATAATCAATAGCAACACTGAACCCATGGGTTTTCTTCATGCAGTTGTTTAATTGCTCGGAACCTTCTTGGTGGGATGAAAACGTGCAGCGATGTTTTTCATTATATGAATTATATTGAAAATACCAGCGCATCTGGAACTCTTAGCAGTGCTGATTCTCTTGTTAAAGGATATATAAAGGTAGGGTTCAATGTGCCCCTCTATTTTTTTTTCACCCTGATGGTATCTTATTTTAGTGCATTTTTTTCGCCCTGATGGTATCTTATTTTAGTGCAACCATTGTTGAAATCTCAGGGGCATGAGTTGCGCGTGAGATCACGGTTCTATAGAAGGCGGGGAAGAGTCCGTCGTTTGAAGTACACCTCTGCAGGCCACCATTTTATAAGGAAAAGGATTACAGAAAAGAAGGACCAGCCTTGTCGTCAATATAATCCTTGTGGTTGTCAATCAACATGTGGGAAACAGTGTCCATGTCTCGTAAACGGGACATGCTGTGAGAAATATTGTGGGTGAGTTAATTATTTTCTCTTGCAAGAAGTTGCACTATTACGCATAAGTTCTATCCATCTGAAGTATGTGCATTTTTTGCACATGTTTGTTATGGAGTTCAAGTTAATGCTATTGCCAATCTCTCCCACAGTTTAATCTACTTTTGCTGGTATCATAGATTTTTTGTTGGTTTGGTCGTATTGCACGTGAACTAGGAATGCTTGTCCTTCTGGATATTAATAGCATTGCTCATGAAAACGCTATGGTATATCTACACATGTAGTTTGATTTCATATTTTTTGTTTAGTATAATGATTGAATCTTGTAATGGTGAGTTCTGTATTGTAACTCCTTAGCATGCTTCAACTCTTTATAGAGAACACCCAAGCTAGTATTGGATTCCAAAAATATTTTGTAAAACTGCATAGTACATGGATACTTTGGTGTTATTAGTTAGTCTGCGAAATTCCAGTTATGAATGGAACTAACTGTAAAAACACATAAACATAAAGACATGCAAACTATTTGGATATCCTGATCCTGCTGTCATACTTTAGCTTTTGGTGTTGTTGCTTGTGTGGAAGTTTATTCCCTTTGCATTCCAGGTGTCCAAAAATGTGCAAGAATCGTTTTCGAGGTTGTCATTGTGCAAAGAGCCAGTGTCGCAGTCGCCAGTGTCCATGCTTTGCTGCTGACAGGGAATGTGATCCTGACGTGTGCAGAAACTGCTGGGTAGGGTATGTGTTTGCTAAATCTGAGGAACCTTTCAAGGAACTTTGTATTTAATTGACAATTATCTGTGTATACAAAATTGCATCGTCAAGACCGGTTCATTTTATTTGCACTTCTACAATTTCACCTGTACCAGAGTATTCAAAAAATTAGCACCTGCGCCTCTGAAATTTGCCATGATGCTTCTGTTACTACCAGATATTTGGGAATTAGGTAGTGCATTTTACATCACACGCAGTAGCCGACAGAAGTAAATCTGCAGGTGGTCATTGCCAAATTACAAGTATAGGTGGTAGTTCGCAAACGCTTGAAGGTATGGGTGACGCAAGTTTCTCATCTGTTCACAAAGAGCTTCACTGGATGAAGAAACTATTATTAGAACTGCACAAATGCTCTTGCTTGGTTATACGGTAGCATCTCAAGATACTCAGTTCTGCAGCTACAAGCTTAAACAAGGGGTTTGATAAGTTCATAAAAATGGTTTTGTAGCCATCGGCTACAGCCGACAATCATCAAGCATAGTTATTTGACATGCTTACCACACTTAACTTAGTGCTTATCTGTGCCAGTACGTTATTTTCGTTAGCGCCTTGAGACGTGGTTTGCAAGTTGTTCAAGCTTAAGTTATTGTTATCTCTCAGCCACAATCTTTGAATGAATCATGAGTGCATTGATTCGTTCCTTTTCTGACCTACAGGTGTGGTGACGGTTCATTGGGAGTTCCCAACCAAAGAGGCGATAATTATGAATGTCGGAACATGAAATTGCTACTTAAACAACAACAAAGGGTAAAATTACACACTTGAGTTTATCACATCTTATGGACATCTTGCTTATATTGTCTGAGTCGATACTTGAGTGATCATTTCTTTGGTTGGTCCTGTCGTGTAACAGAATAAAGATAATCACACATCTTTTGTGTGCAGAACTGCTGGCTCAGACTTCTAATTCATTACCCAGTTGTACTTATGGATAGTTTCATCCGACCATGATCTGAATCGCTACATGTGATAAACATGATATAAGTGTTTACGTCTCTTTGAGCCCGTTCTCATTACTGTTGAAGCTGGTAGTATACCGTAGTAATATAGCAATGATTTAATATTCTTTAGGCACTGATTCCTTATGAGCGATGGCTTTTCTTGTTTATGGTTAGTTCCGAACCAGCTATGAATTACGATATGAAAACAAAATGATCCAGGTTATTATCGTCTATAAGTGTCTCTTTCGAACATAATGTTGTGCTCATGGCATTGAGTTTTGATTCAGGTCTTACTTGGGAGATCTGACATCTCTGGCTGGGGAGCATTCCTCAAGGTAAAACTGCTCCTTCCACCATCCTCTCTCCATCGCTCCTCCCTGTAGCCTCCCTCATTGTGTTTCTCAAATCGTCCAGAATACCGTTGGCAAGCATGAATATCTTGGCGAGTACACCGGGGAGCTCATCTCCCATAAGGAAGCAGACAAGCGTGGGAAGATATATGACCGTGAGAATTCATCGTTCCTTTTCAACTTGAATAACCAGGTAGGGTTACCAGTCTCAGTCTTGAAACGTTGAGGTGGGCTGATCACTAGATTTAGTTTGTGATTTTTTCCTGAGCTGAATTATTGCTCGCTTTACTGCATTTTATATCTGATCCAACAAGTTGCTTTGGATGCGCAGTCTGTTCTGGACGCCTTCAGGATGGGCGACAAGCTGAAGTTTGCCAACCACTCCCCTGACCCAAACTGCTACGCCAAGGTGCTCATGGTGGCGGGCGACCACAGGGTGGGCATATTCGCCAAGGAGCGGATCGGCGCGGGCGAGGAGCTCTTCTACGACTACCGCTACGAGCCCGACCGTGCCCCGGTATGGGCTCTGAAGCCCGACGCCCAATCGAAAGATCCTGGGCAGCCTTCTGGCAGCGGGCGAGCGAAGAAGCTCGCCCACTGACTGTAAGGGAACAGAACACCTACATTCTCTCTGACGTGGGGACTGAAGTTCGACCGTTAGTTAGCTAGCACCTTCGGCTTGACCTGATGATTGGTATTCCTTGGCCCCTGATTGACTCTGTTGTTGTTGTATGAGAAGGATCCGTTTATATCAGAACTTGATGGAACATGTATGAACTGGTTTGCTAACCAGTGAAGGTGGACATTCCTTTGCCCTTTGAAAGTCGTTGGTGTTTCCTAGAGAAATGCTTATCGTGCATGCATCCACACTTAATCACGTTTGAGATTAGCACGCCTTTTATCAGTATTCATCCTCTTTTAAAATGATCCCAACATTTCGGTTTATTTTTTCTTTTGCACCAAAAGTCTGATATATGATCTGTTTTACTTATTTGTGTTCCCGGGACAGTGATTTCGATTTTCGACTGAAACAAGACCAATCTTGAATCTATTTTGACAATTTCAGAAAATCGCCTATTGAAAAACCTGGTGAAACTCAATGAAACTGTACAACGCTAGGCTATAGTTTGTAGGATTCATTTCGTTTCATGTCAATTTACTGTGTTGAGATACACAACCAAGAATTTTTTTAGAGAAGTTTTTTGTTCTGAAGTGGTAGAAGAATTCTGTATTGTGACCAATCTCCATCATTTTAGAAAAATAGAATATAAAAGATTTGAAGAGCATAAGAAACATCATGATGCGCCATACCACACGAGGGAGCTCGATAAAAAGTCACAAATTAGTTCAAATTGCGTTTCATGTTGGATTTGTCTTTTTTATTTTGTGTGTATTTTGAATTTGGTTCTGAAAATTATAGGATTGTAAACGCACATCTTGTGAACGCTCATAAATTTATGTTGGAACCTTTAGAAACTTATAAATTTGTGTGATTTGGTATCACTAGATATGCTAACTGTGAGGAAGACAGCGCGAGGAAGATAATCAAAAGCTAAAAACACTTATTTGGATACTTTGTTGGTTTACAAGGAAAAGTCTAGAAAGGCAAAAGTAAAGGCTAGCCAAACACCCCCGGAGACACGCACGATGAAGTAGATTGTTGGCAAAAGATGATCCATGGCCGGCCTCCAGGTCAGTTGATCAACATTGCAAGGGCAAACATATACATGCTCCATCGACACTGTAGTTGACAGGATGTGCAATCCAGGATAAAGGAGTCTGGACGCCGTGTTCCTCGGCGCGTAGATTGACGGTGGCACCGGCGAAGGCAATGTCGTGCCGCCGGCGCAAGGCAACGGTGGTGCGGGCTTACCTACCTGACCACTACCGAGGTGCTTATGAACCGCCGATTCACAACTACGGCCGTGAAGGCGCCCATGTACCGCCACCGATGAGGGCCTCGTCGGCCGTCGGCGACCACGACATACATCCCGCCGTAGCTTCTGCTACTGCTGCTGTTCTGCTTTCCCTAACGGCCTGACTAGACCACCTGCTCAGCGTACGTGCTCGGAACTACTGTTGAGATCTGGTCCATTTTACACTGACTGCTGAAAGTAAATGTGAATAGAGAGGGCGGGAAGACACTGATTCAGGTATCTGAATAGTCCGACCATGGTCTGTGGGACTGAATTGATGTTTTTTTTTGAGGGAAGAGACTGAATTGATGGTTAAATCAAGCTTACTGGATCTGTTTGTTTTGAGATTCTAATTCTTCGTAGCTGGCTCGGAAGTAACCGTAAACAAGAAAAGTCATCTCTATAACAAATATCAGCGCCTAAAGAATATTAAGTCATTGCTACTATATTAAACCAGCTTCAACAGTAATGAGACTACTACTAGCTTTCGCATATCAAACAGCAAGTTAGTACTTGTACTTAGTAGATAGCACGAGTCTAACGGTAGGAGTAGTACTTGTTACTAATCGTCATCATCCATCTTCACGAAGTAGGTGTTGCAGGGCGCCCCCGCGGACTCGCTTAGCAGCCTGCCGTCGGCGCCGACGAGCAGATCGCAGTCGACGCGCATGTTCTTTTCGAACAAGGGAAATAAGTCGAGGAAACTGAGTTTGATCGGCGTGGCGAGCCGCAGGCGCAGAGGGAGGCGGCCACGGCCTGCTCGAAGGGCGGCCGAGAAGGACGGCTCGTCTACGACGTGGAGGAAGCGGCTGATGGAGGTGGTGTTCATGCTGGGCTGGTACCAGCTGCTGTCGGCTTCGTCGTCGTCGTAGTCCAGAGTGTAGGCGACGGCCGCGCCGTCCAGGAGGAGGGAGGCCCGCGGGGAGCCCTCGTAGGAGCCCTTGTAGTAGATACCGTAGTGGCGGTTGGGGTTGGTGTCGGACACGTTGAAGTCGACCCACCCGCCGGAGACAGAGAAGCCGGCGACGGTGATGCGGGGTCGGTGCGGTGCGGGTGCAGGCTGCCGCTGCGCCCGGCGACGAGGAGGACGAATCCGGCGAAGAGGAGGACGGCGCAGTAGACGAAGAAACACCCGTGGGAGCTCCTCCGTGGCGGCGGCGGCATTTCTCCGGCCGTTCGTACGTGCCCGCTGCTGCTGCTCTGAATTTACTCGTGAAATGGCGGGACTCGATCTTCTCTTCTGCTTTGCGCTGTACATGCGACATGCATGCCCATTGCCCCGAACATCTATTTCTACCGGCGTGTTGGTGTCTGGTTCGATGAGTCCATCCCATCCCAGTCCGTGCAGCACCTGATGAAGCAAAGGTCCCAGCATAGCGGCTAGCTCCTGTAGCCCAGCGCGCGGCGCCCACGGAAGGAATCATCTTCACTGCCAATGTATCACCTTTCAAGTGCAGCGCTGGTGCCCTTAAAACCCAGCAAACTGACATGCTGAGGTTTTCTTCTGTGATTCCTTCCTTTTATATCAACTAGTAATAAGGCACGTGCAATGCACGTGTCTTTCGGTTTTAAACCTTCAAACGGTTTTCTGATTATTATTAATTATATTACTAAAGCATTGTATGCATTGTCTTTGGATGCACAGTTTGTTCTCGACGGATGGGCGAAAAGCTGAAGTTTGCCAACCACTCCCCCGACCCAAACTGCTACGCCAAGGTAATCATGGTGACGGGCGACCACAGGGTGGGCATATTCGCCAAGGAGCGGATCGGCACGGGCGAGGAGCTCTTCTACGACTACCGCTACGAGCCCGACCGTGCCCCGGTGTGGGCGCTGAAGCCCGACACGCCTAGAGCGAAAGACCCCGGGCAGCCCTCCGGCAGCGGGCGGGCTAAGAAGCTCGCCCACTGACTGTAAGGGAACAGAACACCTACATTCTCTCTGACGTGGGGACTGAAGTTCGACCGTTGGTTAGCTAGCACCTTCGGCTTGACCTGATGACTGGTATTCCTTGGCCCCTGATTGACTCTGTTGTTGTTGTATGAGAAGGATCCGTTTATATCAGAACTTGATGGAACATGTATGAACAGGTTTGCTAACCAGTGAAGGTGGACATTCCTTTGCCCTTTGTAAGTCGTTGGTGTTTCCTAGAGAAATGCTTATCGTGCATGCATCCACACTTCATCACGTTTGAGATTAGCACGCCTTTTATTAGTATTCATGTGTATTGAAGATAACATGCGCATATTTTTAACCCGTATACATATATAATTATTATGTCCATTCCATCTGTCAGCTTTTTCCATGTCACTGACAACTTTTCCCCTTCAATAGGTCTCCTCTCTCATCTAACCATCCTCTTTTAAAACGATTCCAATTTTTTCGGTTTATTTTGTCTTTTGCACCAAAAGTCTCATATATGATCTGTTATGCTCATTTGTGTTCCAGTGACGGTGATTTCGACTGAAACAAGACCAATCTTGAATATATTTTGACAATTTCCGAAAACCGCCTATTGAAAAACCTGGTGAAAAAAAATAGTTTATGTCAGAATATTTAGAAACTTATAAATTTGTATTTTGAGAAGTCATATCATTGCATCATGTGAGATTTGGTATCACTAGATATGTTCTCGCTCCTGGTCCTTTTCGTTACCGCTTTGAAATGAGATGCTAATCGTGAGGAAGACACCACGAGGAAGACGGTCAAAAGCCAAAAGCACCTATTTGGATGCTTTGTTGGTTTACAAGGCAAAGCCTAGAAAGGCCAAAGTAAAGTCTATCCAAACTGTTAGAGTATGGCATGTATACGATTGTTATGATAGTTTAGGATAGAGATAGGATCTGTTTCCATACGGATCTAACTTGACTTGTACTTCAAGATGATCCTGTACGTCTATATATACTCGTCCATAAGGCTCAATAATACATTCACCAATTCCGCATATCTCATAATTCTACACAAACACCCCTTCGATGAAGTAGATTGTTGGCAAAAGATGATCCACCGGCAGTTCCTTCCGTGCGCGACAGCGCTGGGCTACAGGAGCTCGGCCGCTAGTCTGGGGGGTTTGCTTCATCAGGTGCTCTAACACCAAAGGGCAGGTATAAATAAACGGTCGGAGCATGTACATGTACAGCGCAAAGCAGAAAAAGAATATCAGTATCCGGCCGCCACCTCACGAGCTTCAGATTGAGCAGCACCAGGGCCAGGCACGCACGAACGGAGAAATGAGCACCCTCTGCAGCGTCGTCGTCGCGTCCCCCTTCGTCGTCGGCTTCCTCGCATGGATCCTGTGGCTCAACACGCCCCCGGACGTGCCCCGCTTCACCGTCGCCTCCCTCTCCATCTCCGGCGGCCACCACGTCGCCTTCAATGTCTCCGACCGCAACCCCAACCGGCACACCGGCATCGCCTACAAGGGCGCCGCGCGGGTCTCCCTCCTCTTGGACGACAGGACCGTCGCCTCCGGTGAGGCCTTGGGCGCCGACGGCTGGTACCAGCCCAAGAGGAACACCACCTCCATCGCCGGCGTCCTCGACGTCGTCGTGGACGAGCGCTCCTTCAACGCCACCCTTGTCGCCGGCCGGCCTCTGCGCCTACATCTCGCCTCGGCGATCAGGTTCAGGGTGGGGCTCAACGTCTTCCTCTTGCCCTACGTCCACCAGGACATGTACGTGGAGTGCGATGTGGTCGTGGGTGCGAAGGGCAGCCTGCTCCGCGAGTCCGTGGGGGCGCCCTGCCAGACCTACCTCTCCACCGCTGGATGACCATGATGATTACTGAGTAGTTACCAGTAGAGTCTACTCCTACCAGTAGTTTGATGCTATCTGGTAGTAGTACGATTATCTAAATAAAAAATAAAAATAGTACTAGTCTCATCATATTTTCTAAAAGAAGTAATAGTCTCATCACTGTTGAAGCTGGTATAAAGCAATGGTTTTATACTCTTTAGGTACTGATTTCTTATGAGCGATGGCTATTCAGTCTTGAAATATTCAGGTGGGTTGATCACCAGATTTAGCTTCTGCTTTTACCTGAGCTGATTCTTTTCCCCCACACTACGGGAGAGATGATCATTGCCGTGTGCCTATTGCACACGGTGAAGCCCAGAAAACACACGGCAAAGGCTTTGCCGTGTGTGGCACACGGCAAAGAGTACACGGAGGAGAATTGCACGGCAAAGAGCTGCCGTGACTGCGCCATCCGCTCTTCTGTTTGGCTCCATTTTATTTGCCGTGCGCCTATCTTTGCCGTGTGCTTTCCGTAATCTTTGTTGTGTGCTATTCTTTACCGTGTGTTTTCCGGAGTCTTTGTCGTGTGCTATGCTTTGCCGTGTGTCGACACACGGCAACAATTTCTTTGCCGTGTGCCCGACATCTAGCACACGGCAAAGAGCCGGGCACACGGCAAAGCCCTGCTCTCCCGTAGTGACGTCGCCACAAGGGCAAAAGAACAAACAACCCATATATTAACCGTATTTAACAACATAGAACCAAAATCACGGCGTGTATCCTATTTTGAAACTACGTGCATACTTCAATTGAGTGTGCAATGATGATCATTGCTGTTCACTATGATGATAAAATTGAATAACAAGATTTATGCCATCACTCTAACTTTATTATATAAAGTTAGTTTGCTACTAATTTCCGCCGCGGCGCACGCATAATCATCTAGTAGTAAGTACTTGGTTCTCCTAGGAGTTCAGTGATCATGAGTTTCATGCTCCTTGTTACGACTTTATTTTTAAGAATATATATAATCCAATCCCAGGCCTAGCAGACCATGGTGGGAATATTCAGATACCTGAATGAGTGTCTTCCCTCTCTATTCACATTTACTTTCAGCAGTCAGTGTAAAATGGACCCGATCTCAACAGTAGTTCCGAGCACGTACACAGAGCAAGTGGTCTGGTCAGGCCGTTAGGGAAAGCAGACCAGCAGCAGTAGCAGAAGCCACGGCGGGATGTATCTCGTGTTCGCCGACAAGGCCCTCATCCGTGGCGGACCCGAAAATAGTTTCACCTGTGATGTTTTCCTCCAGCTCCTAGAATTCAGTAATGCTACACCTACGGGAAATTTCTTACGGGAGAGAGGCTACGGGCTGATGTGTAAGCCACGTTGGACGGAAAATTCGAAGAAAACAGGCGGAAAGAAATGTTGACCCACGATTTATGAAAGGAAAGCAGAGAAGTTAATGGCGGTTTCCGTGTTTGGCCTGTACTGGTCCCGCCGATTCCGGTGAAGAAGAGCTCGCCGCGTCGGACGTCGCCTCTCGAACGAGCCTGCGGCGGCGCCTCGACACCGTGTCCGGCCATCACAAGGGAGGTCGACTGCCGCGCCGCAACGGGATACCAGGCTGCGCCTCTCGCGTGATCTCGCAGCCTCAGAACCTTGCCGCGCGCGTCGCCGAACTACACGAGATGGAGTGCTACAAGCTCTCGTCTTCACCAGCGCCCAATGCATCCTCCGGCCGCCGGCCTGGCTCAAATGCAAGGAGGCGGGCGCGTTGGTGCTTTGCGAGCACGCATGGTCTGATGGTCACCGAACTCACCAAAGGAGCTACGTCCGCTCTGTGAAGAACGGCGGCGAGTTATTTTTCTCGGTAAATGGCCCTCGTCCTTTTCATGGCCATGAGCAGCACTTGATAGCAAAATCTGGCTGTGCCGCCGCGCCGCCTTGACAAAGTGCTCACCGCAACCCGGTCTGTGTCCAGCGGCTCGTGGTCGTGCCGCAGCCACCAAGAGCTCGACGCCGCGCCAGCCTGCCACGAAGAGGTCACCGCGCCGCCGTCTGCTTGCAAGAACTCAACGTGACTCCGCCTGCGGCAAAGAGCTCGCCCTACCACTGCAGACGAGAACGATACTCCGTCGCCGGGAGAGGGATTGGGGATTTAGTCGCACTAATTGCTTGCCTGAGATTTTTTCCCCTTAATTTTCGATGGAGGGGAGTTTCTGTTCCACGTCGGCTCCACGTCGTGAGACTCGTCAGCGTGTAGGCTATTCCGTAACCTCAAACGTCCGTAGGTGTAGCATTATTGCCTAGAATTATATGTGAATCTATGGCTTTTTAAAATGCACCGAGATGTAGCAATCCTGCTTCCTTCATCATTTTGTTCATTTACATTTTTAAGATCCTGACGATACATGATTGTGGGATGTGAAGTTCATTTTTACTAATGCATTTGATTCATGATTCTATGATGTAACAATGTAGCGACATGTGGTTCATGATCCCGGTGATCTTTTCAAACGCGCCTCTATTCCTGTTAAGCAGCATGTGGTTGATGATACCGATGACATTCATCTGCCTCCTAATAGGTTTCTTCTACCTCTAATTCACTCCTGAATTGTTTTCGCTACTAAACAACTGGATGTAAATATGTAGATGCAAAACTCCTTTTGTTTTTTATTTCTGGTTTGGCTAATTGTATGTTCCTAAGTTTTTCATTTGAGCCGGAATCTGACGGATGTAACAAGTCAGGGAAATCATAGTTCTTCAGAACCAGATTTTAAGACAAACAAGATGTAAATCAACATCGAGTTGGGCAGGAGATGAGGTAACTTACAGGAGTAAATTTCCCTTGCAAGGACGACACCCCCTCCCCCCCCCCCCCCCCCCCCCCCAACCCCACCCCACCCCTGGCGGCGTGATGTTGTCACCGGCCAAAATATCTTGTGGATTCGATGTATTTATCTAGGGTTCCATGACGGCAACATCGTATGGAGAGGGGGGGATTATTCCATCAAGAGAAAATGGGGTGGGGGATTTTTACAATATAAGCAAGTTTTCCAGTTACCAAAAACGAAAAGGGGAACCTTGTTGACCTCGTTGTACGCTATATCGAGACTGACCTCGGTGCAGTCGTGTCCCATGGTATATCTGTTGTTGATACAATTATTCATATCTTACAGAATAAATAAACACATTATTTCTCTCAAAAATATATTCATCATGCATGCAAGTGATGCAAAGCACTCCAGCACCAACTTGAGATAGGGTTCTAAATTTATTTTTATTTGTGCCGGAATTTGACAGATGTAACAAGTTAGGGAATCATATATATTTTCCTTGCGAGCCACCCCCCAGGCCACGTGATGTAGTTACTGGCTAAAATATCTAGTGGGTTCGATGTATTTATTTAGCCTTCCATGACGGCAACATCGTATGGAGAGGAGGGGATTATTCCATCAAGAGAACATGGGCTGGGGGAGTGCACGTGCATGTTCCCGCGTGAACGCACCTCCATTTTTTTGCTATTTCAGCAAATTTTGGGGTTTCCAAAAATGTAAAGGGAACCTAGTCGGGTGACCTTGTTGTACGCTAGATCGAGAGTTCGAGACTGACCTCGGTGCAGTCGAGCCCCATAATATATCGGCTATTGATACAATTATTCATATCTTACACAATAAATAAACACATTATTTTCTCCCAAATATATATTCACCATGCATGCAATGATGCAAAGTACTCCAGCACCAACTTGAGATAGGTTTCTAAATTTTCAAACTTTCTGACGATTGCAAAATTACATTTACTTCGAATTTATTTGCTATATTTTGGACCAAATTCAAATAATTAATCTCATACGTATGGTCACCACCGTCCGTTCATGAGAACGAGAACGCATGCAGAAAACACCAATTTTCCAGTAAGGTAAGCAATTAACGTATTCCTCAATAATCTTCATCCTCGCTCACACGAGTTTCCTGCTGCCATAGCCTGCCGGCTGCCACCCACCCTCTGCCCCCTGGATCTGTTGAAATCAGATCGAGTTCCCTGCTGCCATATTCATCACCAACTCGATCCTCTTCTGCATCCTTGAACTAGATCATATACCCATGGCGTGATTCAGTCCGGCCACCAACCATTTCCTAGTTGTTCTTGGAAATCCCAATCCACGACGACCATGGCATCGCCGCCTCGTCAGAAAAACCCTACGCTTCTTCGGGAGGATCCGGAATATGCCAACTTTGCAAGCACACCAGATACAGCATCAGATCAGACTGGATCACACAGCAGGAATAATCAAACACATGTTGGTTCTCCACTAATGGTTGCGGTGCACACGGTTCAACGTTGAAAATTATTTTTCAACCTGAGCATCCAAAAAGATATCACAGACTCATTGAAGGTGCAAATTTATACAATCAATAATCCATCAAAAGCAACCATGTTAGGAGACAAGATAGTAGAATGTAGAGTGGTGACAGCTCACTCTGCAATGGAGTGTTTCTGAAAGGCATACAGAGGAAAGTTACATGACTAAACGGTTGCCACCTTGTACGCTATGCACACCCTAGTAATCTTATCAGAAGCACCACAAACAGGTTCTTCTTTTCTTGCAGCACCACTGCATATATATATGCCAGAACAGAAAATTTATCGCTTATCACGCCTCCAACTTAGGTTCTTCAACATCAGCTTTAGAAGCATTGGGATCATCGACAAATGTGACACCCTCAAGATCCAAGGAGCCCCCTGTCATCGGGTGAATGGGGTTCCTATCAAGCAAGAGGTGCCCCAACAGATCGCCAGTACCTACAAAACATGGTATATTTTTTGTTTCACCGTTGCGCCATTAAGAAAACCGCTCCGGGGGGAAGCGTTTCTAATTCGCGAAATAGAACAAACAATGCTACTTGCAGATTTATTTTCTTGTTGACATTTGGTACTACTAGAATTGGTGCAGCAGATACTACAATAAGCGATGTTTCCTCCAAACTCCAAAGAGGAATATAACTGAAAATCGACCTTCGAAACATGGTGAAACAACGCTAGAATATATTGTCTGAAGGTATCGTTCCATGTCAACTTGCTGTGTCGAGATACATACAACCAAGAATCCAATCCAAGACTGTGTCTAGATAAGTGCTTTGCTGTGAATTTTGAGGTGATTTTTGTATGGGACAAAAAAAGTTGCAGACCTGATGTGTGTCGACATCATTTAAAAAAAAATGAACAGATTTGAAAGCGCACGAGGAACATCATGATGCACCACAACAGCATATCACATGAGGAAGCCTGACATAGAAGTTCAAATTTCGTTTCATGTTGGATTTGTTTTGTGTTTATCTATGTGCAATTCGAATATGTGTAAACGCACATCTTGTGAACACTCACGGATTTACGTCGGAGTTCTTAGAAACTTGTAACTTTGAATTCTGAGAAGTGATATCAATTGTGTCAAGGTGGTATCACTTCATTGCCGCTTTGGCTGCCTCCACCAGGACGTCTCCAAAATAAAGTGCTCACCGTGAGGAAGACACAACGAGGAAGACAACATGCATCCAGTTAAAAGCCAAAAACATCTATCTAGAGGCTTTTTTTATTTACAAGGCAAAGTATAAAAAGGCAAAAGTAAGGGTAGCGGTGCAGTACTTTTTAGGTCTCAAATTTTGTTTACCGTTAGATTTGTCTTTTGTGTTTATCTGTGTGTTATACGGAATATAGTTATGAAAATTCTACAGATTGTAAACGCATGTCCTGTGAACACAAACAGATCTAAGTCAGCATTTTAAGAAACTTATAAATTTAAATTTTGAGAAGCGGTATTATTGCAAAAAAAAGAAGTGAATTCCACCTTTTATGGAGGTGATGTTTTGGCTTGTAGGATTAGATACTCCCATTATTAAAAATAGAACTTTAAATGCAAAATAATCCAACATAAATTTCGGACAGACACCTGGATATTTTATAAGTCTTTTCTGTGTTTCTGTGTGTTATTCGAATATAGTTCTGAAATATTACAGAGTATAAGCACATGTCCTGTGAACACTCACAGATCTAAGTCGAAATTTTTAAAAACTTATAAATTTAAATTTTGAGAAGTGATATTATTTGAATAAGAGTGAATGACACCTTTTATGGAGGCGATGTTTTGGTTTGTAGGATTAGATACTCCCATTATGAAAAATATAATTTTAAATGCAAAAAAATCCAACAAAAACTTTGGACATACACCCGGATATTTTATGCTCGCGCATAAAGTTTTGCGGAGAAATGATATATTTGTGGCTTGTGTGTAAAAAACAAATTTGGTGTTACAAAGCAACTTATCACCAGACATTTATTTTTATCTTTTTGACACATTCCACAAGAAAATGTCTTGTTCACGAAATTTGTGTGGAAGAATAGAATATTGGATATTCACCTTATTTGTTTTTCTTTTGACATTTTGAAGCACAATTTTGAACGGTGGGAGCAAATTCTCCTATGAATAAAAATATATTTATGGCCTTTTACCCCCTAGTTATACATTTGTGACACTGAATACTCATCTAGTCAAAATTCGTATATATTACCACTGAACGCATCTTCGTTGGGTAAGGTGTGAAGTGATGAACGAGATTCGGAAATGCAAGAACGACTATGAGGAATGGAACAAATTGACAAGACAAAGCTGGATATGATCACCAGTAATTGGTGGCTCTAGGTTGACGAGGGAATATCTCCCCGGCAACAGTGCCAGAAACAATGCTTGTACGTCACACGTCAGTTGGGAACCCCAAGAGGAAGGTATGATGAGTGCAGCAGCAAGTTTTCCCTCAGTATGAAACCAAGGTTTAATCGAACCAGTAGGAAAATGAGGTTTGCTTCGAAGGTGTTGGTGAAGGAGTGTAGTGCGGCGCAACACCAGGGATTCCGGTGCCAACGTGGAACCTGCACAACACAATCAAATTACTTTGCCCCAACTTAACAGTGAGGTTGTCAATCTCACCGGCTTGCTGAAAACAAAGGGTTAAACGTATCGAATGGAAAATGATGTTTGTTTGCATAAAACAGTAGAGAACAATGATTGCAGTAGATTGTATTTCAGATGTAAAAGAATGGACCGGGGTCCACAGTTCACTAGTGGTGTCTCTCCAATAAGATAACTAACATGCTGGGTAAACAAATTACAGCTGGGCAATTGACAATTGATAAGTGCATATAACATGCATGTGTGAACTGTGGTGTCTACTATGAGATTCATTTGGGCATTACGACAAAGTACATAGACCGCTATCCAGCATGCATCTATGCCTAAATAGTCCACTTTCCGGTTAACATCCGTACCCCTTCCAGTATTAAGTTGCAAGCAACAGACAATTGCATTAAGTAATGTGCGTAATGTAAACAATACATTCATCCTTGAATAAAGCATTGCTGTTTTACCCCTAGTGGCAACAACACATCTACAAACTTAGAACTTGCTGTCACTATCCCAGGTTAAATAGAGGTTGAACCCAACTATCATGCATAAATACCCCCTCTTGGAGTTACAAGTATTCACGTGGCCAAAGCTTAAACAAGTAACGGAGAGCATGCAAGATCACAAATGACATAGACATGATAATATAATATTCAGCTCCACATAGGTATCAATATAAGTCAGATCCCAGCAAACACAACATGTAGCATTACAATAAGATGATCTTGATCATGATAGGCAGCTCACAAGATCTAAACATGATGGCACAAGTGGAGAAGACAACCATCTAGCTACTGCTATGGACCCATAGTCCAAGGATGAACTACTCACGCATCACTCCGGAGGCGGGCATGGCGATGTAGAGCCCTCCGGTGATGATTCCCCTCTCCGGCAGGGTGCCGGGAAGAGCTTCAGAAACCCCCCGAGTTAGGGTTGACGACGGCGGCGGCAGCGAATATGTTCTGGATGAAAGGCTCGGTGTTTTAGGGTTTTCGCGTCTCGGGGAATAAATAGGCGAAGGGGTGATGTCGGCGGACCCCCGAGGGGCCCAAACCACAGGCAGGCGCGACTGGGCCCACTGCCGCGCCGCCAGGTGGTTTGGCCACCTCGTGGCTCTCCTTCGTCTCTCCTTCGGACTCCGTGTACGTGCTGGAAAAATAGGGACTTGGCCTTTTGTTTCGTGCAATTCCGAGAATATTTCTAGAAGTAACTTTCTGAAACCAAAAACAGCAGAAAACAGGGAACTGGCACTGTGGCATCTTGTTAATAGGTTAGTCCCAGAAAATGCATAAAAGTGATATGAAGTGTATATAAAACATGTAGCAAATGGTATAATATAAGCATGGAACAGCAGAAATTATGGATACGTTGGAGACGTATCAGTAATGCACTCCTACATTTACACAGTTTTTCGCGCCAGAACGGGTTAGCACGTCGGTCGTACGTAAGAATACATTCAAAATACTAAGATGCGGTGAAACTGTGTTCAACATTTTCCAGATATGAGTATTGCTATAAAATTCTCACTAAATGGGGTTGTATTTGTCCGGCGCACAGTTAGAGGGTAAAAATTCGAATTCACTATTGTAATAAATATGGGAGGTGCCTCCGCCGTGGACGGAGCTCGCCTATCTCCAAATAAAAAAAGCTCTCCGTGAGGGGGAAGACACCATGAGAAAGACAGCATCCATCAGTCATCAAAAGACAAAAGCACTTATCTAGATGCTTTTCTGATTTAACAAAGCAAAGTCTAAAAAGCCAAAAGTAAGGCTAGCCAAACATGAGCCATTGGCAGTGTTTTTGAAAGGTGGAGATGGAAATTCCTTCCTTCCCTGGGCTACAGGGCTAGGCCGCTAGGCTATGGGCCCTTTGCTTGCTCGAGCCCAGCACTAGTGCACGAGTACAAAGAGATTAGAGATGCTTGGCGGGGCAGGAGAGCAGCCAAGAGCAGGAGAGAAAATCCAGCCCCGCAATTTCACGAGCTGAGAAATGCCGCCGCAGCAGCAGAGGACGCCGCGGATGAGCCGCGACGGTTGGACCACCCTCTTCTACGTCGTCCTCAGGGTCCTCCGGGTCACCATCTTCGTCGCCGGCCTCGTCTGGGTCAACCAGCTCCCGCCCCAACCCAGCTTCACCGTCGCGGCCCTCTCCGTCTCCGGCGGCCAGGTCACCTTCAGCGTGTCCGACGGCACCCCCAACCGCCACTACGCCATCTCCTACAAGGGCGCCACGCGGGCCTCCCTCCTCTTCGACGGCGTGGCCGTCGCCTCCGGCCAGGCCAACAGGAACACCACCTCCATCACCAGCGTCCTCGACGTCGTCGACGAGCCCTCCTTCAACGCTATCCTTCGCGCAGGCGGCGGCCGCCTCCCTCTGCGCCTGCAGCTCGCCACGGCTATCAGCTTGACGCAGCTCAACGTCTTCAGCTCCATCGCCGGACAGGACATGTACGTCAACTGCGATCTGCTCGTCGGCGCGGACGGCAGCTTGCTCCGCGAGTCCGTGGGGGCGCCCTGCGGCACCAACTTCTTTCTGCCTCTGCCCGCTGGATGCTATCTAGTTAAGAGTACTAGTCCTCATTTGTTGTTGGATTTGCCAAAGCAAGTACTAATAGTAATCACATTACTGTTGCTGCTGCCATTAATACCAAGGGGATGGTTTAATCCAGTGTAGCTCTACAGCGAAAATCCATTGTAGCTCCTGAGTTCCACTGATATCGCTTTCTTAATTTGAAAAGTTATGTTTAGGTCTTAAAATATTCTGAAATAAACTCATGATCTATGCGCAAAGCTTTGATGGAATGCACGTTTGTAGCTCTGCAATCTAGCAATGTATGCCAACTTCGCAAGGACCTCATCAGACAAAGCACCAGCCAAGAACTAGATCATACGGGACTACGGGAGCATATATGTGTTGGTCCTCCACAAAGGGTCATGGTGCACTCGGTTCAACACTTAAGATTATTAGTCAACTAGAGCATCGGAAGAGATGTCACGGATTCATTGAAGGTGCAATTTATCTTATCATAGGATAATTACATGGCTAAACTGTTGCCACATTGTACACTACACACACAGAAACATAATCTTATCAGAAGCACAACAAAAGGGTTTCTTTTTCTTGCGGCACTACAGCTTATCACGCTCCCAATGAAGCTGCTCCTTAGGCCTCGGCTTACTCAACGCGACGCTCCTGAGTTTATTAAGTACTCCCACCGTTCTGTTGTACTAAACCTGAGTCAATTAATTCAGAACGGTGGGAGTACTTCTTCAGTTGCATCCACCACGGGGCAGAACACGTCTCTCCAAATGAAATGATAACCGTGAGGAAGACGAAAACAACTTGAATGGATTATGATGGTATAAATTGCACCTTCAATGAATTTGTGAGATCGTTTCATTTGGACTAAAAAAATCCATTCAAACTAAACCATATTAGGGGACAAGATTTAGACCGGAGAATGGCAACAGACTGACAGCTAACTCTGCAATGCATCATTTCTAAAAGGCACACTCCAATGAGTTTCAAGGCGGCGTCAAATCGACGTTTTTATAGTTTTCAGACCCACATTTTCCTCAAGGCGGCGTCTCAGGCTCTCTCTCCCACTAGCAGGATTGAGCGGCGTCTGGCCGCACCAGGCGAGCGACTTTACAAACAGTCGATCTGAAATGCGATGTCCGGAGGCCGTTGCTAGAAACAGCGGCAAGTTTGAATCAAACCTAAGATACCTGCGACCCATCATAGAAGGCAGATTGGAACCAAAAGTTCACGTAACGGGCAGTTCACAAATCAATGGTGATAAGGCGATATTATTTTAGACCCATCATGTTTTTTCTTTTTTTGCGAAACACAGTACAACGCAGCTCACATAGAGATTGACGAAGTCACCATAGACCAGGGACGGATCCATGTTTTCAAATTTGGGTGTTCAAAAAAAAATTGGCTACTCTATAAATGATTCAAATAGCTACAATTGAAACTTTTTTTTACCATATCTAGATAAATCATTGTTTTTTTGCAGATATTAGAGAAGAAATACTACACAATCACAAGATAATAAGCTTAGATTGGTGTTACGTACTTATTTTGCTCAAATCTACAACACCATTAGGACATATACCTATTGTGCAATACATATATAATTTTCATTTCCAAAAATTTGGGTGTGCATGCACACCCATGATCCCATGTGGATCCGTCCATGCCATAGACGTCTTGCTGTCGACGGAAATGTCGCCTCCCATTGAAGAATATTCCGCCTAAATGAAAAACATCAATGTCAAATCTAGGATTTAAAATGTGATGTGCTGGGGTACAACCACCCTCCTAACCATATTGCCACAGGCAAGTTCTTGACCCGTCATGTAATTTAGTTATGTCAATGAAACAAGATATAGAGTGGGGGATTTCTTTGTCTTATCGGTGTTGGGATACATTGTGTTATGAGATCATATCTTAGGTAAGAGAAGACGGGACTCATTTTTCATTTACCTCTCCTCCAACTTGGCAATTATCTTTCGTGACAACACTAAGATATAACCATTGTACATGCCATTATAGCTAGGAAATGACATGATATAATACACCAGTAAATTAGTTTGAAGTCGTAGCTCTGTAGAAGCAAACCCCATTTCCATCTACTTTTTTAAATAAAATGAGGCAATGCTGTCCGTTGTGTTCAAAATCTCCATCCTTTTTCTTGATTCCCCTGGGGAGTGGGGATGTTTGCGAGCCAGCTGTTGGCGTGAGCTAGCTCATCCATTGATTGGATCGACCGAACTTTCCGTACGCACGTCCCTTTTAGCTAGCTCAACTAGACTCCATTGATTGGATCGATCGATTTGAAAATCTAGTGCTCCCATACTTCAGGTTATTCATATGGCGGTGCACTGGATACAGGTCTGGGCATTCCTATTACCTGCGGACCAGCGGGAGCTTATGGTGTTGGATGCACAAGACTCCTGGCGGTGGCACAGGAGTTTTTCTCCCCACATACATGGCAGCATATTAGGCGACTTTTGTAGTTTCTTTGCTGCTCCATTATCATTTATCATTTGTTTTAAGGCTTGTTGGCTTTATTCATGAGTTTCGGACATGTAAACTATACTTTTGAATAATTTGTAATAAATGGCTGTGTGCATCACTCGATGCAGAGGCCGGGACATCCCCATTTCTAAAAAAAAACTTTAGCTAGCAACAAGACTAATCCTCTTTGAATTGCTTTCGTGATGTTTATAATACATTAATGTTAACTTGGAGCTTTTATCGGGCAATCGCTTTGCTGGCTAGATGGACGGTTCAAAAAGATTCCAAGTACAACAAATTGCCCTTTGTACTAACTATATTAGTATTTAGACTTATGCTAGCAACTCTGCGTATTTATTCTAGTTATCCACAAATATGACCTCCCCGACAGTTTGAACATTCTAGGCCAAAGGATAATCAATAGAAAGAATTTCAATACAAGAAACATTCGCATAATAAATTTAAGGATATCTTTGATTTAGAAGATTTTTCATGGCATTTAATTCATGTATGGGTTGTTGGATTTATAGAATTGAGGTCAATCTTTTTCCGCTTGATATTCATTCACGTAGGGAATCTATTGTGGCACAATCTCCACAAGAAAATGTGAACCTTCCCCGGTAGTTTTAGATTCCAAATCATATTCCATGTTGGGTTTTGTTCCGACGGGGCAATGGATGAACTTGCATCCCTGCATAGCTTATGATCACTAATACTAACCCCTAACTAATAGCAGAACTTTACGTAAAACATCCCTTTCTTGTCAAAATGTCAATCCATCGTGTCCACCATTACCTATCAAAGAGGGATCGACAATATTCCTTTGCTTCTAAATGATCAAATGAATTAATGATAACCTCCTCGTCCCACAAACCAGTATGATCTATCAGATCACTAACTCATAACTCCCCCTATGAATGATACGGGCAGTAAATCATTCTCGTTTGACCCCTCGGTAGCCATGGATCTTTAAATACGTCGTCTATCTCGTCGCCTGTTCTCATTCTCCACGATCTTGACTACACAACTTACACACGAGTAGTATGATGATCCCCTCTAGGTCTCTTATCTCAGTTTACCTTGTGTAGCACATCATGCTAGGCAGATGTTTATTCACCATGCATGGGAGATACCGTGCATACATCCATCTTTCATCATGTTTGAGATTAGCACAACGTTTTTTTAGTATTCATGTGCATTGAAGATTGCATGCCTATTTCTTTTCCCTTAGTTCACATGCTCTCACCCACCCATGCTCTTTTCACATGATCACAAAGTTTCAATTTAATTACCTTTTGCACTGAAAGTCTGATTGGTGATTTTGTTTTGTGTTTCGGTAGGACCAATATTGGATTAAATCTGACAGTTTTCGAAAACTGACTTTCCATACCGTTTAAATTGTATAACACTACCATATAGTTTGTAAGATCATTTCATGTCAAATTATTGCATCGAGATAAACAACTAATATTCTTTTGCATAAGTGCTTGTTGTGATCTAGTAGAAGATTTTGGTATTGACAAAAAAAGGTTGTATATGTGATGTGTGTCATCATCTTTTTCTATGTAGAATAGAACATATTTGAAGCACATAGAAAATATCATGATGCACCATACCACACGAGGAAACCAGATAAAAAATTCAAATTAATCCGAGTTATGCTTTTTAGAAAATTATCTACACATTTCAGGGCGGTTGAGGTACAAATCTTTCCCTTCCGGTGCCCCTGCTGTCGACACGAGTGCTCACCGTGAGGAAGACAACATTAAATCAAAAGGCAAAAGCGCCTATTTAGACGGATGCTTTTTTAGCTTAGAAGGCAAGTCTAAAAAGACAAAAGTAAGGCTATCCCTGACATTCTCGGAGACTTTTTTTTGTTGGCAAAATGATCCATGAGCAGTGATAGGGTCGCAGTGCAACGTTTCAAGTGTTTTAGGAACATGGCAGCCGTTCTGATTATTAGTGAGAAAAGAGTGTTATGTACAAGAGTTCGAACATAGGACAAAACCCTTTACAAGCCAAAAGAGGACCATGCTGGCTTCTAAGGCCACGCTAACGTGGTTCTGCGTTCAAGTCAAAGATTTAAGCAGAGTCGAAGCATCTATTATATACTAAAAGCAAAATGAGGGAGTTTTTCGAGGCACCACGTTAATCCACATAGACTGAAATGATAAGATTCATCGACATTAATTTTAATGGCTCAGATTTAAAGCTGAAACGTGTTACGCAAAATTGTCACGTACCACATCATAGAGACGCACGTACAAACATGTGTTACGTGCAACACAAAACGTGTAGTACAATTTCCTAAAAAAACGAGTAGCACAAGTCCTTATCCAATACGTGTTGGACCAGGACTCTTTGTAGATTTATAGCTGTTTCTCCGTCTCGATAGGAGATATGCATGCGTACATTCAGCAGCAGGAATCAGCACATCAGGGGTATACTAGCTTTAGATTTGCGGCCAATTAACGCTGAAAGTATAAATGATCAATACATAATTGAGTGTATTGATCTATAGATGTGCATGGTTGAGTCTAAAATATAACCAGCAAGTCTCTTTACTAAAATATTCCTCATAAATCTGCATATTAATTAGGAAAACTATGAACACCCGATTGTCTACTACATTTAATTTAAGAATTTTGTCCATGCGGTTAGATCTTGGGCCATTGATAATTTTTAACAACAAACTTCACCAATTCATGTAATTATTACTACTCAAGCACAAGTGTAATATAGTTGCACGCTTTCAAAACACAACTTGACCGTTTATTTATAGTGCAGTCTGAAATGTCTCTATTCAATGCTACAACCTTTAAACCATCAGAGAGAATATGTAGGTAGTTATAAAGATAACAATTGGATGCGCTCTAGCCATGAAATAGGTCATTCAGCGGGTCCTAATCCAAATGTAACTCCCATATCGATTTGATATATTAATTTGAAATCAACCGATCAAGCTGCCGATACTTTTGATAATCTAGATGGTGTGGTATTTTTTTCAACCGATCAAGTTGATACTTTTGATCATCTAGATTGTTTGGTCCTAATAGGATATCTAAGTCTGGTTTGAGACTAAGGAAAATGTATTTGCATCTCTAATGTTTCACTATGTCTAGCTTACACAATTCTAAGAAAGAAGGTACCTGAACTACACAACAAAACTTGAATTCGTGTTTCCCGCATGTCGGTGCCTGATTTGTTGTTACAGGAGATGGTCATAGGAAGAAATTCAAACGATTGACGACCCATAGTGACACGTGTCCATTCACGAGAGAGAAAACTCATTAAACCTCACATCTATATACTATTTGTTAAAAGAAATATGGTCAAAGAAAGGGTTATGGTAAAATTCTTCATGAAAAAATAAACATTATAATGCCAATTTTTTTATGAGTATACCACAACATTTTTTTGCATAACATTAAAATATCACAAATAATATCCGGACAACACGTCATAAAAAGTTAGGTGTGCAAAATTTACATGTTAAATTGATTTCATTGTGTTGCTACTCAAAAGTGTTTTTTTATGGTTTTGATTTCTATCACATAAAACACATGTTAAATGAGTAATTGTAGGTCAAAGCATCGGTCAAAGGAAACAAAATACGACTTACATTTTGGAATGGAGGGATTATCACATAAAATTAAAACATGACACTAGATCATGTATCTATAAAATGGTGTCAGAATGTTTATCCATCACTTATTTAATATCATGTAGAGATGATAATTATAGATATCAATATAGATCTGTATTACATAATCAGCCTTGAGCACTAAATTAAATCAAATTATTATTTTTCCTTATTATGGTATATTTTATTTAGCCGAACATTTGGAGTTATCTACATTATTTCGTATTGATAGAACGTGATTATACGAGAGAGCATAAATTATACCTCATCCAGTTTCAAAATGCTAATGACGGCGCCCTCGCATTTGCGAGGGCCACCATGCTAGTTTGATTTAATTTCAGTTGGGAACAGAGCATAGCACTAGTCTCTCTCTTTTGTTATCTGCTCTCTCTTGCAGTTGCCTTGAAAAAGTTGAGAAAAAGTAGGATATAGATCACTGGATCAGTGCGCTGCTGGGAGACTGAATGGATGAAAGTAAAGGCCATCCTTACCAAGCATTCAGAAGAACAAATTCCTTCCGTGGCAGTGTGCGCTGGGCTACAGAAGCTAGGGCGCTAGGCTGGGGGCTTTGCTTCATCCGGTGCTGCACGGACTCGGATGGCACAGGTAGAAATAGATGGATGCTCGGGACATGTGCAGCGCAGAGCAGAAGTTTAGTCCCGCCATTACGGAGAGATGCCGTCGCCGCCGCCGCAGCAGCAGAGGACGCCGGGGAGGACTGGCGACAGGGACGGGTGGATCGCCGCCCTCTGCTACCTCGTCACTGGAGTCCTCGTCTTCGCCTGCTTCGCCGCCCTCTTCGCCTGGATCAACCAGCCCCCGCCCCGACCCCGCTTCTCCGTCGTGGCCCTCTCCGTCTCCGGCGTCAAGGTTGCCTTCAACGTGTCCGGCAGCAACCCAACCGCCACTACGGCATCTTCTACAAGGGCGCCACGCGGGCCAACCTCCTCTTCGACGGCGCGCTCGTCGCATCCGGCCTGGCCTCCGCCGAAGACTGGTACCAGCCCAGCATGAACACCACCTCCATCGCCGGCGTCATCGACGTCGTCGAACCCTCCTTCAACGCCACCCTTCGCGCAGGCCGTCTCCCTCTGCTCCTGCAGCTCTCCACGTCGATTAGCTACGACCTCTCCTCCGTCGAACAGAACATGTACGTCACCTGCGGTCTGCTCGTCGGTGCCAACGGCAGGCTGCGACGCGAGTCCGTGGGGGCGCCATGCGACACCTACTTGGGGCTGTTCGATGAGTAGTTACCAGTACTGCGCGCTCCTATCGTTACACTCATGGAATACTAGATTTGCAGAAGCTAGTGGTAGTCTCATTACTGTTGAAGCTGGTTTTATATATTAGCAAGCTGGCAATGATCTAATTTTCTTTAGCGAAAATTCCTTGTAGCTCCACTGATCTCGTTTTTTTATTAAAAAAAGTTAGGTCTCCTAAAATTCTGATATAAAGTAGTACGGACTAGCACTATATCCACAAACAAACGTCACAGGTATCCACAAGATGCACATTATGTAGCTCTCTAATCTAGCAATATATGCCAAAGTTGCAAGCACATCAGATAAAGCATCAGAGCAGACAGGCTCACACACAGCAGGAATAATCATATTTGTACTAGCAAATACTGATTAGTTCTGCTATGGTTGCATCTCATGTACTTGAAGTGCCCGTGTAATCCCCCATCTCGCCCCCGCGCGGGGCAGGGGGAACCCTAGCGCCGCCGTGGCCGCAGCCCCCCCACCACTCCTCCCTCCTCCCTCCCCCGCTGCCACCATAGGCGCGGCCAGGCAAAGCCTGGGCACGGCCGACGGCGGGGGGAATTGGCCGTCCTCGAGATTGACGGGCCAACGCGGGTGGGCGCCGCCGATCCTCGGGTGTGGCGCGGCCGCCGGTCGCCACGGCGACGTCGAAGCCTTGCATCGACGGCGTGGCAGACGGCGTAGATCCCGGCCCTACAGGCGCAGAGCGGCGGCTTCCGGCGTTCCGATCCTTGTGAGCGGGGCGTGGGGCGGATCTGACCAGCAGGGTGATTCAGGTGTGCCGCTCACTTCGGTGGCGTGTCATGACCAGGATCTTGCCTCTGCTCGCATAGATCTGAAGGTGTTGATGATGGCCGGTGAGATCTGAGCTCCGAGGTCGGAGCCGACGATGGCGGCGCCCGTGGGCGTTGTTACCTTGCTGAAGGCGTCGTCGCCGTGATTCTTCTACCTTCCGCCACGATGTTCCGGGGGAAACCCAATATCTGGTGCTACCGGATCGACGATGGCGGCACTTTCGGTGTCGCTTCTCCCTCTTGAGGGCATCGTTTTGGAACATGTGCTGCCTGGAGTGGTCTACCGGTGGAGTGGAGCTTCACCTTCCATGACGAAGACGACTGGTCTTGGCGGCGTGGTGCAGCAGGGACTCGACGACGGTCATGTTATTGTGGACTTGCACAGGGAGGGGGCGTAGCCAGGTGTCATGGTGGCATCGGCGGTAGGCCTGGCGAGAGTCTTTGCTCCGATCGGCATGCTGAATTGGGTTGGAGGAAGAGGATGGAGGTGATTTCCGGAGCGTGTGCACAAGGCGCTATCTCTGTGTTGGCCAGGGAGCCGGCGATGGTTGTAGCTGGGCACATGGTCCCGTTTCACTCTATCGTTTGTGCTAGTTGTTACTGACGGTGGATTCATCTTGTATTCGTTCATTGTAAGGCTTTTGACGGCTATGTTGAATAAAATAAATAAAGCGGCCGTATGCATCATTTTGATGCAGAGGCTGGGGTGACCCTTTTCTAAAAAAATGTACTTGAAGTGCCCAAATCCTTATTCATTAATCATTTTTTTCTCTAATGAAGGGGATGGCAGTAGCTCATGCCTGACTATATACTCCACAACAGATAAATTTGAGTACCTGTTTCTGAGATTAAATTTGTAGCTCATGCCTGACTATGCATAAAGGGGAAAATACACAAGCCACGAGTAGAGTACCAAAATCGAGTTGTATACTTGTATTTGGCTTATGCTGGCCAGAGTTAAGCTTAGACGAATTCGGATCAGGCTTCAGCGCTACCAACCGGAACCAACAACAACAATAAATCGAGGTGTATAAAAGATGGGTCTCTCTAACTCTCAATCGAATGAGAACTAGCTTAGTTTTCATTCGCATGACGTCATCCATCCTAGTTGCAAGTTAAGGTGCAACTCATGATTAGCACGAATCACGAAATAAGTCAAACGGTGTGGAACAGTTGCAAGTCAACTCGCAACTCAGCCGAATGAGAACTAACTTAATTCTCAATCGCATGACAAAAGATCTCCCGATCGATCGCTAAAACAGATCCAGGCCGTGGGCAAAGGAAAAACAGAAGACATAGAGCAGAGTATACTACGTACATGGCTGCAGTATCGTCGCTGCCCCCTGGCCTCGGCACGAGGCCATGGCTGGTCCAGGGGACGCGCGGGGAGCGGCTGACGTTCGTAGACTCGTCGGACGGGAGCTCGGCAGCTCGCTCGCCATGGTCCTTCCCGAGATGCAAGGCAAGACGTGCCTAGGCTGCATCCACAACGGCGACTGGCTTCTGATGCTGGACGAGTCCAGCGCCGAGTGCTTCCTCCTCCGCCTCTCCGACGAGGACGACCCATCCAAAAAGATCCCGCTGCCGCCGCTGCACGAGCCGCTGGACTCCATAGAGACGTGCGCGACGCTTGGGGCGTCGCCGGCGCAACCGAACTTCGTCGTGGTGGTCGCCATTGCACGCGAGGTGGAATACACCGTAGAGAGGTTCCTGCTCAACTGCCGCCCCGGCGATAAACATTGGGCCGAGCTCGAGTCCCCGCCGCTTAATTTCGCAAACCGTATGATCAGCCACAGAGGACAAATCTACTGTTTTGGTGCTTCCGACACGCTCTTCGTGATAGGTGACGACGACGGCGACGGCATGGTCCGGGCGCGGCTGATCGGCACTGTCGGTGGCGCGAAGGAGGAACACGACAGGGAGTTCATGTACTACGTCGTGGAGTAGTCCAGAGATCTGTTCACCATAGTCATCGAGAAGTTTGGGGTGTTCGTCCACGACTGCACAGTCACCAGCATCGCGGTGTACCGCCTGGATCTCGAATCCATGATGTGGAGGAGGGTGCATAGCATCGGCGGCGACCGTGCCTTCCTCGCCTCCGGGCATTACGGCTTCTCCGTGTCCGTGGGTCGAGGGGCAGGGGGTCTGGTGCCGCAGGGCAACTGTGTGTACTTCGTGTTGTCGAGCTGCGACTGCGAGAGACTGTACAAGTTCTGCCTGGACGACATGACCAGCAGCTTCTGTCAGATTCTCCCCCAACCTACCAAATCTTGGTGTAGAGCATTCTGGGCCGTTCCGCCATTGGCAACAGTAGCGAAAGAAACTGAATTCTTAAACACTGATCCACTTGCGCTTGAAGTGGTTTGTGAGCCCATCCTGAGTTTGGAGAAGGAGGAGCAAGCGGCATCTTTGAACACACGGCAATGGCAAGACCTGTCACTAAAATTTCTGGAGTTGGTCGTCTCCAGGCTATCATTGGTGGATCGTCTCCGGTTTCCGGCCGTCTGCAAGTCATGGAGCATGGTGTCCAACCCGGTTGAGCAAGCCAAGGTGTGGCCTTGGCTATAGCTGGCCAAACGTGCCGGCACGGCACGGCACGGCACGTCCGGCGACGGCACGGCCCGCGGACGGCACGGCACGCGAGCGGCACGGTTGCATTCGTGCCGTGCCGTGCCGGCACACGGGCTCCAACTCCGGGAGGAGCACGGCACGGCGGGCACGTCGACGGCACGGCGGCACGGCACGGCACGCTCGGCACGGCACGACGAAGGAGCGACGGCGAAGGCGCAGGAAGAGGAGAAGGTGCCGGATCGTCGGCCGGTGGTGGTCGTGCTCGCCGGAGCGACCTCGAGGCGGTTGAGGAGCGCGTGGGGGCGACGAACGGCGGCTCGCCAGCGGCGGGCGGACCAGAGGGAGGTGAGGAACTGCAGGGAGAGAGGAGATGGAGGTGAGGCACGCTTAGGGCACGAACTGGGGCGTGCCGTGCCGGGCCGGCCCACGTGCCCTAGCTCGGAGCTGGGCACGAGCCCGTGTGGGCCTCGTGCCGGCACGGCACGTGACGAAGCGGGCCGGCCATCTCGAGCGTGCCTCGGGCCGGCCCGTTAAGCACGGCCCGTTTGGCCAGCTATAGCCTTGGCTCATGCACTGCTCCGGCCGAGACGGGGTGTGCAAGTTGTTCGACCCTCTACGCTGCAAGGAGTATACCATACGGGTTGAAACGTTGGGAAAGTACGTGGATGATGAACACGACGAGCATATCTTTCGATTCTCCAAGGACGGCAGGGTAGCCGTGTCGGACAACACTGACATCGACGACATCTTCATCATAAACCCGTTCACCGACGACGTCGTGGAGGTCGCCATGGTTCCGGGGAAATACAACTACATGGGAATGTCGTGGTCCTCGCTTGACCCGACGTCTCCAGACTGCGTCTTCTTCGGCGTCAGCAGCAGGCACGACGGCAAAGATGTCGGGGTCCATACTTGGCGGCATGGCCAGGACGACTGGGTCAAACGTGGTCACGAATAGTATGAAGGAGTGCCGTTCCCTGTGGCATATGCCAATCCCGTCTTGTTCCATGGCAAGTTCTATTGCCTCGGTAGAAAGGGTGATCTTGCCACGTTTGAGCCGACAAGCGACACATGGACGATCTTGGAGAAGCCTAAACGATCAACCTGGAGATGGACGACTTCGGCGACGACCACGAGGGGAGAGAGTTCTGCTACCTGGTTGAAGTGGGAGGGAAACTGATCTCTCTGTTCGTGCGTAACGCTAACGAGCCGCCGCGGGTGTTCAAGCTTACGGAGGATGAGATGGTCTGGACGGAGGTGCAGGACATTGGTGGCGCGGCCTTGTTTCTGTATTTCAGGGTGTCGTACTCCATGGTGTCGCCGGAAGCCGGGCATGGCAACAAGATCTACTTCCCGAGGTATTCTGAAGATGGAAAACAAGCGGCTTTCTATGACATGGAGACCAAGGTGTACCACCCATCGTTCTACGGTTTGAAGCAACCATTGCAGAGTGTGTGGGTGGTGCCTAATCTACGTCCGAGCATCTAAGCCAAAATCATTTCTCTTACGTAATTTTGGACACTACGCTGGTGTTGATGACTAACTAATTACTCGTGAGTTGTACATGTTCGGTTCATCAAACAACTCATATAATTCTTAGCAGCTTGTGGCAAATGTCGTCCATATCGCATCTTCCTCATGTTATTTGGGAACCATTTACCCATGGGTTTACAAAGTTGCGATAATTTTAATCACTCTGCAGTTCTAAGGCCTTGTTTTTTTTGGCTTATGTTTCTGTTTTTAGATCCAAAAGCAAAAACCCAAACAAACAACATCAAATTGAAAAGCACTTTCACAAGCCCTGCGGCGGAATGCACTAGAAGAGCGAACAAGCGTCAGACGCTGCTTCCTGCAGCTTTTCCACTCAAGTCTGTAACCGTTATTCTTGATTGCCCATTCCAGTGCTCGAAATTCCTAGCATATTGCCACAATGAGCCTAGGTGAGTGCCTTTCCTTAACGTTTTCTTCGCTTGGCTTTGCATGCGCATCAACCTATACCATGCTAGTGTATTTGCATGTAGGTCAAAAACATATACTACATCTCACACAAATATATTTCAGTTTGAACTAATTTATATATGAAATATGTGTGTGTCGATAAGTAGGTTTCATTCATGTGATCGGTTTTGAGTTTTGTGGGTTGTACCTTCTTAATTTTAGACCAAAGCTTGTACCATTTTAGATGAATTTTGTCAAATTCACCGCACTTGGTTTACCGTTTAAATTTTCCTTTCACGAATAGATCGATCTCGCCATTTTCCACAACTTTTGTGTTGTAACCTTTTTGTCTCAGCGGACATATGCATGTTTACAGTCTCCTTGTTGAACCAAATTCACGGTGTGGTCGTGTTCGTTGCCCCTCCCCGCCGCATAGCTCCATTAGAGAAGCGACAGATATTGTATGGACGACCGTTTAGAAATATGTGATCATTTATGGGCTTTCGGATTATGTCGTGCTCTATGTTTGGAATTATTTGAAAAATAGATAAACTGAGATAATGAACACTTATATAACATCTTAACCACTCGGGGCATTCCAGGCATTTCACCCCAACCAAAAGCAACAGCTGCCGACAACACTTTTGCCAGACATCAAATCTTTGCTTAAAGTATGCTTACAACAGCTGCTTTTTCACATCCCACTACAGCTGTTCTCTCAACAGTTGCATCTCAAACAAACAGACCCTAAGCCCGGCGGTTGTCAAAAGCTAGCGGTAGTAGCGAAGCATCCATCCTTTGTGAATTTATTGGCGAATGGCTTCTCCATTTTTAAAGAGCTAGAATGGACAGTTCAAAAATAATTTAAGCACAACAAAATTGTTCTTATACTATTGGTATTTTATACTTATGTTTGATGTTTTCGTGGATTTATTCTTGTTATCCAATAATTTGACTGCTCGACAAATTGGACACTCTAAGCAGAAGGAGAATGGATGGCATGATTTTTCACACAAGATTTTTCGTTTGTGGGTTGTTTGATTTATATAACTGAGTTACAAATGTTCTCTAAAAAATACTCTATGTTACATTTTACTACAAATATATTACACCCACCCATATCTCTTGAAATATGTTAACCTCCAAAGAAAGAACCCTTGAATAGATTTTCTTTTTTAGCAATTAAATTTTATGTCTTTGATTAGTAGGATTCTCAAAACGCAAGAATAGGATAAACGAAGTATTAGACTGTCATGTCCGGTTGAATCCTACGGGATTTAGAGCCTAGGGGAATTAAGTCAAGAAGTGTTTAAATTGCAGGAAAAGTAAAGGAATTGTAACATGAGATTTGAGTGAATGAAAATTTTAAGTCAAAATATAGTGCAACGCAAATCAAACGAAAATTTGCTAAGTATTGAATCCTATATAATGGAAAAATCACCCTCTATTTTTTCCGCGTAGTCTGGAGATAATTGCACATATTGATAGATTGCAAATTTACAACTGTGATATTAAGGAGTAAGGACTAAGTTGAAAATTGTTAATTTGGAGAAAAGGGTACTATAAAACCCATTTAGGAAAACTGCTAGCTTGCTGTTAAAAAAGGATAGTATTATGACCATTTGTCAAGGTAACTTTTTTGAATGTACTCTTGCCTCACATCTTCTAATATCTCATGCATGATGTTTGTAAATGCCCGTGCCGATTCTCAAAGTGTACCACGCGCGGGTATGTACGGTAATATTTTGGTCCGGTCGAAACCGTAGCTCAAAACACTTGAATTAATTAAACAGTGAGGTACAATAAGCAGCAACCGGGTTAATTATGTCGGACCGGTAATAAGTGTGGCATTTAATACCGACTCGATCGCATTTGACATCGGGTTAATTTGCCCGAGAGAGTGTTCTGTTCAGCGACATGACGTGGCTCATTGTCGCGAGATGATGGCAGTCCTCGCCTTGCTTGATGACCTAGCGATGTAAATCTACCACCTCATCTCTCTCTACATAACTACACAGCACAAAAAACAAGGCAGCTACCCGCCCCTTCCCTCTTGGGGCTCAGTAATGTTACAGTTTTCCCATTCATCACATTTCGCCGGCCACTTCTCTCATTTTGCTCACATGGCCAGTCAAAACTTATTTGGGACCAGGGGAAATAAAATCAATATATTTATACTCGAATTTCATACTGAATTAACTTTATCAAACTATAATGTTAACGAGTTGTTTTGTATCAAGTTTCATACTAACACCACATTTGGATGTTGCTAATATTTATTATATCATTCTTTATTATACTATTTCAAAACGAGTTGTTTTGTATCAAGTTTCATACTAACACCACATTTGGATGTTGCTAATATTTATTATATCATTCTTTATTATACTATTCCAATGTCTAATTAAAAAATCATCATGGGATTTAAAACTTTTATTGTATAAAAATTATCCATGTATTATGTTTTCATATTTACATAACTTATAGAGTGTATAGTCTTATGTGTTTATACATGTGTGTGTTCGAGTCTATTTCAATATCCTTAATATCATGGTAGATATCTCTGCAGTATACGGTATAATAAATGAATATAATAGTTAAGAACATTTATCTCTGCAGTATACGGTACGATAGGTAAGAACATTTATATAAACATCTAGAGTATAATTCATAGTCTTACAAATTTGGTTTGGTGATACGCTGAAATAATATGCTTTGTAGTATCGAAATATCAATTTACAATAATAAGCTGACAGTCGATGTAATTTGTGGACTTGGAACTCTGTCCTACGTTTGTAAATTTTTGATAAATGAGAAAATAGAAAATTAAGGACTACGGGTCTTCCCTACTGTTTTGCACTTAAAAAAAAACTGATAGTCGATGTGATAGCTACGGCCATGCAGGATATGATTCTTGATTCCGCGCTCTGAGCAAAATGCATTCATCCTTCTTGTTCTGCAGTTCGCTAAGGAAGGCAAGGTGCTTAGAGTTAGAGAGGTGCTTACTAACATAAACTGTTTTTTCTTAAGCGCCTATGCAAATGACACACATAAGAAAAATCTGAAGGATTGAAATACTTCAAATTCCTATGCCATTCCATTGAATTAAAGGATCCCAGCGAATTTCGGCGAAAACACAATTTCACAGGATTCAAGTGGTTGTTATCTCTAGATTTTTTTTTATTTTTTGATTTTGAATGGGATCTCTAGTTTTTCTTGTTCCCGCGTTGTTGCAATAGTGCAAATAGGACAGGTTAACCAAAACACTAGACGAAACTATTTACGGCAATAAGCACACAATACTCAGCATCAACTGATGAAAACAATACTTGGCATCAATTACAAACTGTTAGATCACAGACAAATCTCCCCTGATATTTGTAACATGATTCCTATATGTAAACCTTGAGATTGATTGCGAACTCACCAACACGTACACATGTATACCGGTTACACGCACACTTGTTACAGCAGGGGTACCCAACAGCGACTAATGTACAAGCACTACAGCAGAACTAGCGTGCCGTCCCACCGCCGGTGATGCGCGCGCCAGTCTCTCCCTACACCCTGACAAAGAAAATGCTGAGCTCGGTCCCACCGGCAGCGCCGGCGCCGCCGTCCCCGTCCGGGCTGACCATGTAAAACGATTCCGAGTCCTTGCTCCCGGTGACCCTGTCGAAGCCGGCGCGCATGTACGCCACCTCGCCGTCTGCCTCGGCCGCGCCGGCCGCGGGCGGCTCATCGTCCACCACGTCCCCCGGCAGCACGCCGGCGCCGGCCGACACGGTGCTGAGCAGCTGCATCACCGCGAGGTCGCCGTCCGTGGCCTCCCGCCTGACCGCGTACCCGACGCGCCGGCCGTTCACGTACGCCGTCCACATCGCCTCCTCCAGCAGGCTCACGGCGCTCCCGCCGGCAGCGTCGCCGCCGTCCGGAGACTTCTTGGACTTCTTCTCGCACTCGAGCGCGATGCGCACGTGGCCGCCGGCGGAGATCTCCTGCATGAGCTTCCCCGTGGGCACGCCGAGCTCGAGCACGAGGGTGGGGAGGCTCCCGGGCCGCTCCTGCACGGCGAGCGCGATCCGCGCGCGGCGGTGGCCGTAGAAGGTGCCGGTGACACGCGCGCCGCCGTCGTGCGGCTTGTTGCCGCCGTTGTGGCGCCGCGGGAGCGCCGAGGCGGGGCGGCACGCGGCGGGGGCGAGGATGGGGAAGGAGCGGAGCAGCGCGCGAATGGCCCGGAGCGCCCGCGACGACGGCTTCCGGATGGCGTCGGCCGCGGGCGCGCGCTTGTCGGAGGGCTTCCGGAGCGTGATCTCCGGCCGCGGCGTGCGGGGCGTGGTCGGCCGCGGCGTGGACGCGGCCGCACCCGCGGCGTTGGCTGCCCTGCTCGGAGGCGTGCGGGGCGAGGCGGGGATGGCGCACTGCGGGGTGGACGGGGACGCCGGCGCGACGGCCAGGCGGGTCGGCGTGCCAGCCGTCGGGGAGCGCGGCGGCGTCGTGCGCGGCATGGCTTGGTGGCGAGCCGCAGCGCGCGCGGGAAGACGAAGGGCAAAGACTGGATGAAGTGGCAGGCGAGTTCAACGAGTTTCTTCTTCTTTGAGGGCTTAACCATGTCCAGAGCGCGACGTGACGGCATGCACGTCTGCCGGAGCACGACGTGGCGGCATTACCCCGACCGTCGCACGTACGGGCGACGAGTGTAGCGGTACGGGCGACATGCTTGCGATCTGCTAGCGATGATTAGTTCGTGCGGTTTGACCAGGGTGTGACATGGTGACGAGGAGATCATCACTTCTGAAGATATCGTTTTGTTTTTGATATCTCATTTCGGGTTCGGTCGTGCACTCCACTCGCATTACGTCCGCATGTTGACATTCACATTGATGGATATGTTTCTTTATATTTCTTCCTAGTATCAGACATATAGAGCAGATCCGTTGCCAGATGTTGTATGTTCATCCTGAAGCGCTGCGAGCAGGACGTGCATTACTTGTTGTAAAAGTAGTGAGACGGCTGATTATTTCAATCAATAAAGAAATGATACAATCAGAAGAAATGATACAATTTTGGAGCGACAAACAGGGAAAAAACGGAGAGCAAAGATGTATGCAGCTGGCAGATTCAGAATGAGTATAAATAAATGACACAATGAGAGATCCATAATCACCACACCAAAACACAGTACATTCATCAAACCGTAGATCCACATTGACATCATTCTCCTGCTTCCAATATTTTTCTACAGCATATATGTTGTTGGAAGGGCATTACAGCATAGGTGGTACGGGCAGGTCTTGCTGAGACTAAATTTCACATGCTTACAACAAGTGAACTACTACATCAACTCCTCTGGTGCTGATATTGTTTCCAGGGCTTCGGTAGCCTCATCGACACGGCACAGTGCTCGAGAAGCAAGCTACATCTCACCACACTCGCTGATAAGGCAGGCAAGCTTGGGTCGGTTGTTTGGTCCAGTTGCGACATTTTCAATCTTCCGCAGAACGAGCAGACCATCTCCAAGCACCCTCTGAAATGACAATGGAAGGCGTTATATCAGGTCACGTAGTGCTACCCTTTGAAGGCAAAAGGAAATCTTAAAGTCTAGCACGATAATCACTTTTAAATTGCAATCGATCAAATAAGGTACACCTTATATCGTGTACAAATGTTGGGGCAAAGTATACATCATTTTAATATTGAGTACTCTTACCCCAAAAACCACGTGCTTGTTGTCCAGCCATTCACACTTTGCACAGGTCAGAAAGAACTGCAAGCACATGGTAGAAAAATGATCTATTATTCTAGCACAAATATACAATAATATTCTAAATGGCAAATAAAGGAAACGGAGGATGCTACAGGCAAGAAAGGGGGACATCCAGATATGAACATATAAGAACAAGACAACACCGCTATATGATTGCAATGAATTGCTACAGAACGCATATAAACAGTCATGCAGAAGGGGAAAGAAGTAATAAATCGATAAAAAGATGAAAGTACCTGAGATCCATTAGAGTTTGCTCCACTGTTGGCCTGAAAGGATAAGGTTAAGGATGGCAGTTTAGATCTAGAAGATTTAACTTAAAATACATATGCCTCAAACATAATAATGAGAAGTCACTGTGATTGTCTGTTAAGAAATGAAGACGAAAGCACTAGTAGTCAATTATATTGAAACACAACTGTTCTAGTCTTCTAGAGCTGAATAACAGACCCAAGGTGGATGTGATTTTATGAAGTACCCATTAGAAAAAGAACCCACGAGGGTAATTAAATCAATATTTCCATCATAGTTATTTGAAACAAATCATCATTCACCATGACTTAAAATGCCTTACCATGAGATGACACACTCTGGTTTGATGTACATCTAACCAAACCTAACCTATTACAAATGTTGAAAGTGAATTGTAATAACTAATAACATACATGTTACAACACCTAAAAATTCCAAATTTAGACGATTTACTTCATATTGTGCACAGTACATCCATAATTAAGTACACCATTTATATCGCACAAAGAAGGTACATGGATAGAAGAGAACAGATAAAACGTGAAATTATACAAAATAGAAAGTTTAAAGTGAATGCAATAGATCTCAAGCAAATGAACATTCATTTGAAAAGTAACAACTCCTGGCAACAGCTCCAATTCAGAAAAAAAGGTGGAGAGATGGAATACCATGGAGAGCAAGCCAGGCCCAGTATGCTTCGCAATGAAATTTTCATCATCAAATTTGGTACCATAGATGGACATGCATCCACTACCATCACCCTACAGGATATGAAGGAACTTTAGTTTATACGAAATAAACCATACAGTTGGTGATTCGGAAGCAAATCACCATACTGCATATAGGCTCAAAGCAAGATGCATCATTTTATCAAATAATTCAATAACTGAAGTTCAGTCGTATTATCAATGTATGTAAATGCCACAGTCCAAAACAGCATTAGCCAAAAGATTATGTTAACTTATACTGTTGATGGCTGGAGCCAGTAGCATGTCACGAACCTTCATGAAGTCACCTCCCTGAATCATGAAATCTTTGATCACTCGATGAAACTGACAGCCTTTATACCCCTGAGGCATACCTGACTTCCTGCAAAATCAGAATTTGAAACTAAGAATAATAGTACACCATATAGTACCACTAGAGCAACCATCCATATTTGCACAGTTGAAATTGCTAGTTATGTTTTATTTACATAGCATCCTGAATGAAACAGATAACAACCACCACTATCTCCTAAGTATTAATGTAATTACACATTAAAAAATGCATTCTACTGACCAGCAATCGACATCAACTGAACAAAACATCAGACCGCTATGGCACCAGTAGAATAAAAGCACGGAGCAAAGTATCACAAAATATTCAAGTGGAAATCCCTCAGCACGTGTTTGCACTCTGCAAGCTAAATTTGCTCACCACTCATAACAAAAAGCAGAGGTCAAATTAGCAATTGTTCCTTCTTCCAATCACTTTGCAGGCAAACTAATCTCCAGTTAAAATAACAAAGCTACCGACGACATATACTAACACAAAGTTAAGCACCGCTCTACTGTCAGTACCTGACGAAGCATACAAGGGTGTGAGATGTTCAGTTATCGGACGGCTCTCCACGCTTCACTCGAACGGCCAAGATGAAGCGTTGCGAGCGCAGCCTTACTGTTACTTTAGTCTTGCCTTTATTGTACTGTCGTCTTGCTTATAAGCCCAGCTGCGCCTGGCATGTATGTCATTGCTATCTGTTGCTTTCAAGCATAAAACCAAAATAATATACTCTATATACGAACCCCAAGCCAGGGTATCCGGAAGTAATCCAATTCCCGAATCGAGATCTGAGTTCTTGAGTGATTTTTGTGTGTGATTGAGTATTAATTCGTGATGTTGAGCATGTCGATCCCTTCCGGGACCTGACAATTGGTATCAGATTCCAGGAATCCTCGGAGGCGACTCGATTTGTGGGAGAAGTAGGGTTTGGATCTCCTGTAAAATCCCCTTCCTTTTCCTCTTATCGCGGCGGCGGGGTGTGTGGTCGACGGAGGTGCGGGTGGCGGTGTGGTCATCTGAGACCGGGTCGACGGCGGCGGCTTGGCGGCGGCGGCAAAATTCGGGCATAGATCGTTTCCCTGTCAAGGTTGCTCGAGAACATCCCCTCGAGCAGTAAAATCCCTGTGACACAGGAGATTCGTGTGCTTTGGCGGCGGGACGGCTAGAAGGCGGTAGGATCAACTCCGAGATTCAGGTTGCTGAAATTTTTTCAGTGTGAAATTCCTCTTCTTCGTGAGCCAGATCAGGAACAAGATGGCTCCCAAAAGCAAGGCGAGTGTGGATGGCGAGGAGGAATTAAAGGCTCTTCGACAAGAGTTGGTCGACTTCCGCAAGGATACGGATGAACTGAAACTCGACGTGTCTCAAATGAAAAGTGATATAGCTCAGTTGCATCACAGGCAAACGGAAGTGGTTGAGGTGGTGGAGGGAATGCACACTTCAGTGGAAGAAATTGGTACGCAGTTGAAATCCATGGCAAAAGCAATACAAGCACTACGTCCACAGCAACCAGCATCAGAAACTGTAAATGAGAAACAAGCTGAAGGCACTGTTCAAGAACAACAGAAATCACCTACTTTTCAGCGGTCTCAACAGCAACATACTGCGCTAACTGAAGAACTGAAACAAAGGTTACTGTTGGAGAAAGAAAAGACTCAGTACCTCGACAGCTTGACACTGCAGCAACTCCCACCTCTTAACACTGGTCGGCGTTCAGCTCCTCCAGGGTTCGCAGGCTTCAACAAGGAGAGGCCACCAACACCAAGGGCTGAGGGTTTTCAGGTACCTACTCCAGCCTTCCAAACAAACAACAATACAAGGCTGAATCAGTTGTGGGACGGTTATACACGAGATTATGAGAAGGAAATGCGTATGCAATTCTTCAAATCCATTACCAAGGGTCCTCGCATGGATTTCCCACGTTTCGATGGTACCAACCCAGTGGGATGGATACGTCAATGTGAAAAGTATTTCCAAATGGCTGCAGCTCCAGAAGAATATAAAGTCCATTTGGCACAACTCTATGTTACAGGCCCAGCAGATGTGTGGCTCAGACGCACGAAACTGCATAGGCAGCAACTCTCTTGGACACAATTTACCGAGGAAGTCATACAAAGATTCTCTGGCCATAGTACTTATGAACTGGCCGAAAAGTTCAATAACATCAAACAGAATTCGATGTCAATCAAGCAATATACAGAGATCTTTGAGGAGCTAATGGCTGACATTCGGGAAGAGAATCCAGACCTAGCAGAAGACTGGTTTGTCAGATGCTATGTTAATGGCATGAAGGACTCTATTAAATCTCAGCTTCGTCCTCTCAGACCTGCATCCTTAACCTCTGCTTATTGGCAAGCTCACGAAATGGAACAGTGCCAACTGAGTAAGAAGTCATTTACTCCACAATTTCAGAAATTCAGTGGTACCAACACCTATAAATCTCAGCAACAGTTCACTCCTATTGTCAGTAAAGTTCAGGAAACAACAAATCCAAGAACCAAGATGAAAAGTGACTGTTGGAGGTGTGGAGAACCCAACTGGCAACCAGGTCATAAGTGCAGACCTATTCCTGTACTTAATTTCTTGGCACAAGCATTGGACCAAGAACAAAGAGAGCACCTGAATATACAAGAACAACAAGAAGAGCTCGAGGAAGCAACGGCACAAACTGAAGAACAAGCAAATCCAAAACCAGCTAATTGCTACAAAATTTCACTGCAAGCTCTAGGAGCTCAACCATCAAATGCAACACCAACAGTCCTAATCAATATCAATGGCAAAAAGGCTACAGCATTGATCGATTCAGGAAGCAGCAATTCATTTATGGATTTACAGTTCGCAATTAAATGTGGATGTACATTACAGCAAGCTGATACGAGAGAAGTCAAAGTTGCTGGAGGTGGCATCTTGCTCTCGGATTCAATGGCACCAAACTGCAAGTTCAAGAGTGCTACGTACAAATTTCAGGAAACATTTCGAGTACTCAACTTACCTGACCATGAGGTCATTCTAGGCTGTGACTGGCTGGAAAGACACAGTCCCTTTACAGTGGATTTAAAAACTTCAATGTTGACAGTTAAACTGTCTGATGGTAATGCTGCAAACTTGCCAATTTGCAATGCATTATCAACAATAACAGAGATCTCATCGGAGGAAATGCAGAAACTGTTAGATCAAGGATCAGTGGGTTATGTGTTACATTTAAACACTATCAGTGACTCACCAAAAACAACTGCTACAATATTACCAGAGTTACAGCAAGTGTTGGACAATTTCTCTGAAGTTTTCGACGAACCATCATCATTACCACCTCATAGGCAATGTGATCACTCCATTCCTCTGAAACCTGGAGCAACACCACCAATGTCGAGACCATACAGGGTTCCTCACAAACAAAAGGATGAAATGGAAGCACAGATTGCTGAATTGCTCAGGAATAAGGTAATACAACACAGCCAAAGCCCTTACGCATCTCCAGCTATATTAGTCAGGAAGAAAGATGGCACGTGGAGGTTATGTGTTGATTACAGGAAGTTGAATGCCTTGACAGTCAAGAACAAGTACCCAATACCTGTCATTGAGGACCTTCTCGATGAATTACATGGTGCTAAAATTTTCAGTAAATTAGACCTCAGGTCTGGATACCATCAGATAAGGATGAATCCTGATGACATTCCAAAAACAGCATTCAGGACTTATAGTGGGCATTATGAATATCGAGTTATGCCTTTCGGACTATCAAATGCTCCAGGAACGTTTCAAGCCTTGATGAATCAAATCTTTGCTGAACACCTAAGGAAGTTCATCTTAGTTTTCTTCGATGATATTCTCATATACAGCAAAGACATCAAATCCCACAAACAACATTTGAAGATAGCTCTGCAACTGCTGTCTGCCAACAAACTGTATGCCAAGAAGAGCAAGTGTGTAATTGGCACCAGTCAAGTTGAGTACCTGGGCCATGTCATATCAGGAGCTGGGGTTTCTACAGACCCTGCAAAGATAGCAGATGTTGCTGATTGGAAAACACCAGAAAACATCACAAAATTGAGAAAATTTCTAGGTTTCACTGGATATTACAGGCGATTCATTGCCAACTACGGTATAATATGCAGACCCCTTTACGACTTGCTAAAGAAAGGTGCATTTCAGTGGTCTCCTACTCATGAAGCTGCATTCCAGACACTAAAACAAGCACTAATTACCGCTCCTGTCTTGGCCCTACCGAATTTCAACAAACCTTTTATCCTAGAAACCGATGCATCAGGCAGTGGTCTCGGAGCAGTAATGATGCAAGAAGGCAGAGCATTGGCATATTACAGTGTAGCTCTTGGTCCTAGAAATAGCTTGTTATCAACTTACGAAAAAGAGGCTATGGCAATTATTGAAGCTTTGAAGAGATGGAGACATTATTTCCTTGGAAATCAAATGATCATCCGCACCGATCACCAAAGTCTGAAATACATGACTGATCAAAGACTTGTTGAAGGTATCCAACATAAGCTCATGATGAAACTCTTGGAGTATGATTATACTCTCGAGTACAAGAAAGGCAAAGAGAATGCAGCAGCTGATGCATTATCCAGGAAATTTTCTTCAATCTGTTCCATCTCATCAGTGACTCCAACATGGATATGGGAAGTGATCAATAGTTATTCGGCAGATGAGCACACAACTAAGCTAGTGCAACAATTCCTTATAACTCCTCCTGAACCTAGTTCTGATTACTCCATGCAAGCTGGCGTACTGAGGTACAAAGGGAAATTGGTATTGGGAAAAGATGTTACCTTACAGCAAAAATTACTGGCAGCTTTACATCAGTCAGCAATTGGGGGACATTCTGGGATAAAAGCTACTTATCAGCGCATCAAGAAGCTCTTTTATTGGCAAGGAATGAAAAAGGATGTGGAAACATTTGTATCTCAATGCCCAGTATGTCAGAGGTCCAAACATGAAAATTGCAAATACCCAGGCCTGCTAGACCCTCTCCCTACCCCAGACATGGCATGGCAACACATCTCACTGGATTTCATCGAGGGTTTGCCAAAGTCACATGGTAAGGAAATAATACTAGTGGTGGTTGACAAGTTCACGAAATATTCACACTTCATTCCATTGTCACATCCATATACAGTACATACAGTAGCACAGGCTCTGATCGACAATGTGATAAAATTACATGGACCTCCAATGGTCATAATTTCAGACAGAGACAGGATATTCACTAGCACCCTCTGGAAAACAATCTTCAAAGCTTTCCAAGTGGATCTTCGATTTAGTTCTGCTTATCATCCTCAGTCCGACGGGCAGACTGAAAGAGTGAACCAGTGCTTGGAATCCTATCTCAGATGCATGACATTTCAGGAGCCTAAAAAGTGGATTGAATGGCTCTCATTAGCTGAATTCTGGTATAACACTTCCTTTCATACAACTTTGAAGATTACACCATTCCAAGCCCTTTATGGCTCTCCACCTCCTCAAATCAGTGAATTATCAGTTCCTGGTCCAATAGATGTTCCAGCAGCAACATTTCTAGAAGAGAAGCAAAACATGTTAAATCAGCTCAAACACAACTTAGCACAAGCAACGGCTCGTATGAAGAAGTTTGCAGATATGAAAAGAAGTGAAAGGGTGCTCGAAGTTGGAGACATGGTCTACCTAAAAATGCAGCCTTACAGATTACAAGCATTTGGCCTAAGAGGACCAATCAAGTTGCACAGCAAATTTTATGGACCATTTCGAGTGATCCAGAAGGTGGGCAATAGTGCTTACAAGTTGCTCCTCCCTGATGGGGTTCAGATCCATCCTGTGTTTCATGTGAGTCAACTCAAAAAGCACTTGGGTCCTACTGTCATCGCTAGTTCGGATTTGCCTTTGGTGGACTCATCCGGCAAAGTTCATACAGCACCAGCAATTGTACTCCAAGTTCGACAAATCCCAAGAAACAACATCCCGGTGGTGCAATGGTTAATACATTGGGCAAATCTGACAGCTGAAGAAGCAACTTGGGAAGATGCTGATTTCATTAAACGCATTTTTCCAGCATTTTTCAAGGAAACAATTGAAGCCTGGATGCATCCGTCTTCAGATGCTTGAGGACAAGCATCTTCCTGGGAGGGGGCATTGTCAGTACCTGACGAAGCATACAAGGGTGTGAGATGTTCAGTTATCGGACGGCTCTCCACGCTTCACTCGAACGGCCAAGATGAAGCGTTGCGAGCGCAGCCTTACTGTTACTTTAGTCTTGCCTTTATTGTACTGTCGTCTTGCTTATAAGCCCAGCTGCGCCTGGCATGTATGTCATTGCTATCTGTTGCTTTCAAGCATAAAACCAAAATAATATACTCTATATACGAACCCCAAGCCAGGGTATCCGGAAGTAATCCAATTCCCGAATCGAGATCTGAGTTCTTGAGTGATTTTTGTGTGTGATTGAGTATTAATTCGTGATGTTGAGCATGTCGATCCCTTCCGGGACCTGACATCTACAACAAACTCATCCAAGGAATCTAAATGTTTCAAGCGGGAAGGGAATTCAGAGCAGCACAATTAGCCTCAGAAGTAAGCCTATCTGCAACAACAGTAAACGAATCGCCGGGAACGCCCACCTGTGCTCGCCGGTGCAGAACTGCCTGCGACCAAAAACACAAAAACGAAGCAGAGATCCGTCAGAAAACGAACGCCGCAGCAGCAGAAGCGATTAAGCGGAACCTAGGGTTTAAGAGTGCTGCAGCGAGGGCAGTAGTACCGGAAGTTCTCGGCGGTCTTGGGGACGATGTCGGCGAAGAGCTCCATCTTGATGCGGCCGGCGGGGATGGACCCGATGGTCACGTCGAAGAACACCACCGGGTTCTTCGGGTTCGGCGGCCGCTGGTGCCACTCCACCGACGACACCGTCGCGGACGGAGGCGTGGGCCCCGCGGAGATAGCCGACGCCATGGCGCTCGGGGGCCTGCTCGGTGGAAGCTTCCGGAAGGTCCGGGAGCCGAGCGGAAGAAGCTTCGAGTTTTAGTCGAGGGAGGCCGGCGGCGCGCAGTGGAACCGCGAGGAAGACGGAGGTGAACGAGCTAGTAGTATGCGCCAAGATTCGTGCTACAAGATTCGAACGTTCGGGACTCTCGCGTCATACCCGTCACACTGCCAGGTGGGCCCGTCGACCAGTCCGGGGCCTACACGGCAGTGGCTATCCGGTCCCGAGTCAGGTCGGTAACTATCTCCCTGATAAGTTCACCGGTGGAGAGAGGCGGCTACGCAGGAAGCAAATCGTTCCCAAATCGATTAGGCGAAACACCGAAACCAAACCCTAGAAGTCGATCTCGGCGGCGGCTATGGCGGCGGCGAGCCTGCGGAAGGGGAACGCGCGGCTGCCCCCGGAGGTGAACCGGGCGATCTTCGTGCGGAACCTGCCGTTCAACATCTCGAGCGAGGAGATGTACGACATCTTCGGCAAGTACGGCGCCATCCGGCAGATCCGGCTGGGCAACGGCAAGGACACGCGCGGCACCGCCTACGTCGTCTACGAGGACATCTACGACGCCAAGAACGCCGTTGACCACCTCTCGGGCTTCAACGTTGCCAACCGCTACCTCATCGTGCTATACTCCCAGCCCAACAAGATGGGCAAGAAGATGGACATCAAGAAGAAGGAGGAGGAGATCACCAAGCTCCAGGAGAGATACGGCATCAGCACCAAGTCGTCCCCGTGAGCAGAGTGGTGCCTGTAGAATCGAGGATTTGTGAATCGATCCTGTAGCTTGTGCTTCGCCAAAGTATGTTGTCGTTTTGACGCTCAGTTGAATTTGATGCAACTTAAGTAAATTGATTGATTATGCTGCCGATATCTGTGACTTGTTAATTAGTGATGTCTGCTTGGAAATTGTGATATGTATCTTTATGATGTGATGATTGCTCAGATTATGATCCGTGGATATTAACTGAAATCAATTTAGAGAACCAATCTATAAAACATTACTAATAATGTGTATGTGCATTGTGATTTTTGATGTTCTGGCTACTTAGAAGGGTGGAGGGGAATTTTGATGTTTGATGTTCTCGCTTTGTGCTTTAAGGCTGCTTGTTTGATGTGTATGATTGTTGCCTATTGATTGTACACATCTTTGCCCTTCAGCAAAAGATAAACTCTAGCGACGGATCACCTGTATTACCATGTAGCGTATTATTGTGAATTCCACCTTCAATGGCTACTCTTAGATGCTAAGGGTGATGGTTTATTAGTATTGCTTGTTATGGTTTGCCAGGGCTGGTTGTGCTACTATGTTTACTTCTTTTCATTAGTCATTGGTTTCTTAACTGGTGTAAAGATGCCTAGTTCAAACCCACCTTCCTAGCGTCAACTAGCCCGTCATATTGTATACTATCGTGAGGTCTGTCATGCTTGTGTGATGACCGTTTATTAGTTTGTAGAGTGATCTATGGGAGACAACGAACAACCGAGAGTTCTTCGAGTTATTAGAATCTAGTGCTTCATAAATCCTTCTGCTTGCTGTTTATCAGGAATCATGTTTGTGTGGTCAGTAAAGTGAGTACTATTCATGTAGGACATGTGTCTATTTAGGTGTCACCCTCTTATACAGTCCATTAGTTTGGCTTTGAAGTGCCAACTTAGTTAGTTTAGGTGGTCACCAACCAATAATGGTTAACCTAGCTGACCTACCTCTCTGAAGCCTACATGAGAAACTTAACAGTCCTTGCCTGGTGTTGTTAAAGGGATCATCACATTTCTTCCTGGAATGGCATGTGAAACATGAACGATAGCTCAGCTGCAACCTCTCCTCATATACCTCTACTTGCATGATATATGGCCACCATATAGCACTGCATAATGAGAGAGGCTGGCTACCCAGCAAGCTATATACAGAGGCAGTGAGCATACTTCTATCTGGAATAAGGAGGGGAGAATATACAGGACTGGCCGGGGGTGTTCATTCCGCTGGTGTTGTTCATCCTGCTCTCGCCAAGCCTCCTCTTCCAGATCCCTGGCAAGTGCCGGGTTGTCGAGTTTGACAACTCCCACACCAGCGCCTGTCCATAATCGTCCATGCCATCATCTTCGTCTGCTTCGCCACTGTCTTCCTCGTCGCCATCGGGGTGCACATCAAACTCGGCTCCTGACCGGTCCTCTGAATCCATTCTAACATGTGTGGGCGTGTCTTTTCCTGTTTTCGCCATCCATAGGTTCAGTATGTGTTGAGTCAAGAATTCTTTGGAAGTTCAGGTGTTCTTATGTTCCTTTATGTGGTGTCAGTATGTCATTGTGATCAAGAATGAAACTGGTTCCTTGCTTGTAGCTAACTCGCCTCTGGAAATAAAGTTCCATTTTTGTAGCTCATTTCCATGTTCAGATTGTTTGCATTTGTTTCTCTGCAACTGTTCTGATGCGGTTGCACTGACTGACGTAACAAGTCAGTTATGGCATTGGATTGAAACGAAGATCGGCAGAGAGTTTGTTGTTTGTTTCCTTTCAGAAGAGAAGTTTGGTGTGGAGTCGCAGCAATGTGGATGTGAGTGTCGCAGCCTTCCAGGAAAGGAACAAAGAGAAGAGAGAACCCAAGTCCAGCTTGGAATTGTCTTGAACATTCTTCAGTACATTCGTTCAGTTCGTAACTGAGCTTGGATTTGGTGGACTGTATCGTCTTGGCTACTCTATCTAGCTTGCTTGCTTGTACCCAGTTGTGAGAAATGAGCAGGCAGGCTGCATCATGTTTTGTCAACATTAAGCTACTGACAGTGACATGTGTAGTCTGCAAACATACATAGATAGGCAGTCAAATGTACAGTAGTAAGCAGTACCTGTGTATTACGGGTGGCAAATTATTTTACTGATGTGCCTGTGTATCTTTTATTGATGACATTTATCATATCCATTCTGGGATCAGTGTCTCTTGATTTGTGGAGTGTGATTCTCATCTTGGATTCGAGGACTACATCAGAATTCGGTACACTGACCAATGATGGGTTCAGTGAGTTCTCTTGTTTCAGTTGTACAGTATATGTCTTCCATTTGCCAGTTAGCGCGGTATTGTCAGTTACATGCATTTACTGTGGTATACATGTTTGAAATCATCTATATGAGGAAATTGTACTGTACATTTTGGTTTGTATAAGGAGGTCCGATTCCCAAGTGCTTGGTAACAGCATGTAACATTGTTTGTTTGCATAAAAAATCTACTGCTAAATTTCATGGTTTGTTCACCTAAGAATGATGGCTGGAGGTTTGTTATCAATAATATCAAAATCGAAAAGCAGCTTCTGCTGTTGAAGTTCTTAACTAGCAAGTTCTTCAACAAAAAGAACAGGGCATTCCTTTCTTGGTAAATTTCTTATGATAAAGGTATTACAGAAGTCGTACATTTCCAGCGTTTAGGTGGAGATATGCGTGTCACTAGGTGCTTCACAAGCTTTGTACTCTCCCCTGCATGAAATGGCTAACAGCACTCTAATGAGCTTAAAGTTGTGCTGCTCAACACAGCTCTACAGAAAGCAAACACCGCTGCAGCTTATAAAATGAACATAACAGTTTGATGCCCCTTGGAAAGAGAGATACAGAACTAAAGTCCTCTTGTCAACAAACAAGTTTACACATGATAGCATATACAGGCACACCGCAGCAAAAATAGGATGAACAAATGAGCAAGCAACATGGCTAAGAGAGTCAAGTCAAAGCAGCTCTCTTTGAATCAAACGTTTCAAGACAAAAAGTAATAGTGCATGCTGATATTATTACTCCACAAAAAGAGCAGTTTAGCAGCTCCGATATCTGATGCATGGCGATATGCTATTTTTGTTACAGGATTTCTTCGACTGGAAACTCCACTTAATATCAAAATACTAACTATCGAGTATTCATCGTCCGGCAAAGAACACCAGTAGAGTGGACACATCATTTATCACCATTCTTGAGCAGGGCAGCTAGACCCAGTGGCCAGTTAGACTTGATTGCCAACTCCTGCCTGGCCACCTTGGATGCCCTACACAAAAGCAAATATGAGAACACCAAACATGAAATTAGGTAACAGGATAATCCTACATTCCTACGGAAACAAGTGGTTAATCAGCAAAGAATCCAGGACACGGACCCAAGAGGAGAAGTGTGCTGGGATATTGTTCTACACCCAAAAGAAACTATTAGTAAAGGCGATCTGTGGTGAGTCCAAGTGTTATGTTGACTGAAGTTTCGTTCTCTTTTGTCCCTTATTAATATTTCATCTGAGTAATGAGATCATCATACCATATATGATAGATGCAGTGTAAAAAGGGTGCTCAAGGACAGTTACATGTACACAGCAAATAATCATGCCAACTCAAAGGAACGAATTTAGCATCGGAATCACTATAAGGAGCAAAGGCCACAAACAAATGCAATAATATACATAGGTAAGTAAGTTCACAGCACAAACTTGTCAACACTGTCCTATAATTTCACAGGTGTAACTTAGCCAGTAAGTGGCTACACGGGGTACCGCTTTCACTATGATAGTATGATCAGCTCGAACAGTTTTGGCAGTACTTGGCAAACCAAGGAGATTTAACCGATGCTCATAGCTTCATACAGATTACTCAGGGCAGGGTAGACTCTTAGGCAATGTTAAATTCAGCGTACATGGCAGTGTTAGACTATTAGGAAATGTCAAATTATGTGTACGCATATGCGCGCTTACGTGCTCAGCGACTGCCTTGCGCCTTGCTTCTGGCATGAGCGGCTCACTACGCGCTAGGTGGAACTAGGTGGTGAGCTCAGGGGTTAGGCGCACGATTGAGCACGCGTAGGCGGAGCTAGGTGGAAAAAAAGCGGCGGCTGCACGTTGGAGGACAGCAGGCAAGAGAAGAGAAATTGGGTGTCGAGGGATGGAAAAAGGGAACAGGCGGCTAGGGTTAAAAAATTCTATTGGGTCCCGACTCCTGACCTGAGAGAGGGGAGAGAGCTTGGTGGCACGTCCTCATCTCTGCCACCTCCAGCACCGGCCACCGGTCAAGCTCCCCAACTCCACCTCGTGCGAAACCTCCAGCTCGTCCCCTTCTCCGCCGAGGCGCCAACCTCTAACGAGTCATCGTCTCTTCTCGCACGACCGCTTCCTCTCTGCCCTCGATCTCGGCACAGGTACCCCGTGCGCAGCTGGTGCTGTGTGTGTGCGCGCTTGTTGCGGTGCCTGTGTGCTGCTGCCCTGCTGCCCTCTGTGCTAAGATGTGTGCGTTTATTCGTGTGTTTAGATATGTTGCCGTGTGTGTGTGCTGCTGGCCATTTGATTTAATTGTACATTTTTACTAGATCTGTTGCTGTGCAAAGCATTTTCCTTAATATTTGCTGTTTTAGACTTAAGTATGCCCAGAAAACAATTTATGGATTTCCTCTATACCTCCCCTGTTTTCTGTCCGTACACCGTCCATACAGCTTAAGCGACGCCTAGGCACACGTAAGCGACAATTACACTAAGCAGTGCCTCACAGCTCGTTAAGCGCTCAGCGCTTTTCTGAACCTTGCTATTACGCAACACTCCACAGGCTTAAACCCAAAATGCTTACAATGATTGAGACGCCAAGCAGCATGTTGGGTAAAATGCCATCGAAGCTGAAATCATTGCACATGTGCATTTTTTTATGAGCTAGTATTGCCTTGTAAAGAGATTTTAGTCAGTATTGTAGTGCAAAATACAAGATGGTTTGCTCATCTCTAGTAGGGACAAGGCCTAGCTTAAAAATCCCCTCATTTCCTGGTGTAATTCTGTGGTGCCTATGCTCACAATTATGTTTCATTATGGATGAGGATCAAGCATCGGTCCAATCACCTGCCTCTAATTGGCATCCTGAATATGGCGTACACGTCACGACCAACCAAATCTTGTCAGAACCTAGCGCGCGCTCTCCAGATGCGGGAATAATTAAAAATTAGGACGCGAAACGCAGGGAGGGGTGAAATCCCGTCTTACTCGGCGAAGGCGGCGGCGGAGGCGGTGGTGCCGGTGGGCGGCGGCGGCGGGGGCAGGCATGCGGCGATGGTGGAGAAGCCCTGGCGCTGCTTGTGCTTGAGGTTGGATTTGCACTGGATGAAGACGATGCCCCGGCGCTTCACCACCTTGCAGAAATTGCACATCCGCTTCACGGACGCGCGGACCTTCATCTTCCTATTCCTCCTCCTCGCGTCCTGCTCCCGAGCTAGGATCCGATCACCGAGCAGCGTATCGGGTTTTGGTTCTCGTCTTGGTTGTTAGGGTTTGGTTCTAGGGATGGATATTTCACGATGGGCCGGGAGGGTAATACTGGCCCGGGCCCATGGGCACTGATTTGACACATCTTGATTTCATTTGAGTAGCGGTAAATCAACCATTTGCCCTTTTGCTAAGTCATTCCCACCCTAGCGCCACACAAGCTGACCACAAAATACACGAAAAAATTGACACGTCTTGATTTCATTTGAGTAGATAGGTAAATCAACCATTTGACGTATTTTGATAACGTTTTTTCATCGATAGTTGCCAAATTGTCAATACTTAATTGTAAACAGCATCGAGTTGTCAAATTATAATACTCCCTCCGATCCGGTAAAACGTTCGTAAGAAATCAATAGAACATGTACAAACGTACGAACGAGTTGTGACTCTTTTTGCGGATCGGAGGAAGTAACTTATTTGCCCTGCCAATGTACGTCGTTCCAAATCAATGCGAAGTTGTGTATACTACTTTTAGTGAAATGATATCACCTCTTACTTACTGTAAATACTCACTCTTTACTTTTGCGTAACATTGCAATGTGTAAAACCATGTGAAGAATATCAGAGAACCACGCAATATTATCTTAACAAGTGTTTTTTCTTCATTTGACAACTGCGGTATATAAAATGACAATGGGTGAGAAGAAAAAAATCTTTGAAACATAGAAAGATATTATCTATTTTTATTCCCTCATCGATAAGATGAATCGCTAATCAGATACATGGTTTAGTAGATAAATCATTTTAAATATTTGCAATTTGCAATTAATGCGATAACGTGACAAATTCTACATTGATTTACATGTGCTCTCCCTATCAACCTTGCTCCCTATAAGTGTGGAGCTCCATTGGACATCCGTCGCAAGGAAAATTAAACAAGGACATGCTCCATGTCAGGAAATTGTATATTCTTTCGGAAAATGAATCCCCTGCATGATTTCTTGTGAGTATCTAGGTAAATCAACCATTTACACTTTTGCTAAGTCATTTCCACCCTAGTGCCACAAAATTTGACCACAAAATACACGAAAAAATAAAGAGAATCTCCCACTTCTAATGATAATCATAGAAACAATGTGCTAGTAATTGATCATCTGGGTATTCAGTTTAAATTAACTAACATCGACAGAAGCTCTAGTTTCCACTGGTTTCTCCGATTGCTCCAACGATCATTAATTGATGTGAGGGGTCTACATGTGCAAAGTCATCAAGTGCAAGATATTCGTCTATGTCTAGTTCGTCTTCTGGGTCATTGGCGGCTGATTCCCATCAACGTTGTCTCCACCTCCGCTGTCATTTGCCTCATCGGCATGTTCCTCACTTTCATCATCCGTTTCATCCTGGTCTTCCGTATTGAGCAACTTGCAAATCACCCATGGATCAAGCTGCAACAAAACGAGCCAACTTTTCAATGGTGACCATCCATAAAGGATTTAACAATAGGTCAAGTGACGAAGTGAACGGGAGGAATACATTGTACATGATGATCAAACATAATTAAGCAAGCAGTAGGGATTAACATGGAAAACACTAACTAATTATGTAATTAAATGTGTGATTACTTATATACCAAGAAATAGATAAAAGTCTCGGTTTCTTTGAGTAGAATTGATTCTCCAAAAAAGTAGTAGCATCAGGAACGTATGATATCATAAAATCTAGCTCGAGTACTTGAAATCATGAACATGCATGTGAATTCTTTCAAGATGTCAAGTCAGTTCTAATTTTCCAATGAAATGCATTGCAAAGTTTATCCGTATAAAGAACAATTATAAGAATTTCAATCCTTGAAAAGTAGTTTGGAATCTGTTGATTTTCGAGAATACTCATACTTAAAACAACATACCTCGTGTCTAGCTTCTACAGTGCCTACTACGCGATGCGAGCTACCTAGACATGCCGTACGTTGTGATGCTGTGATATGATCTACTACTATACCCTAAAGATTGATCCAGTTCTCACCACCAATGCAAACTCAATCTTCAAACTCCCCCATGAGTAAACAATATGTTTGGCCAAAAAACACGCAAACTACTTGTGAATTACCTCGCGACAGATGAATCAAACTGGGCTAATGTGTAATGCACGTATTTAGTTACCAGTTTGGACGGAGGCTTGAGTTGGTACTCCTCGATGCGGTACTCCTTCAGCTTCCATGTGGTCTTGTCCCCCTTGGGTTGGCGGCCTAACATGAACGTGAGAGAGTTCACTTTTCCGATCCTGATGTTGTTGAATAGTATGGCGGCCTCCTCGCGTTGGACTTCCAGTAGCCTACTTTCCCCACAGACCGATTCGGCCGGTATCCGTTCGGGTATTTCCGGTGCCTCGGTGAGAACACGTACCATGATTTGTTGGTGGGTTTTCCCAATGTCTCTGCAAATTAGAGAAGTTTAATAAGTGTAGGAGTACTAGCAAAATGTTTCAAAACGGAGTGAGCATCGATCAATGCAGAGCAACACCGAGTACCCTGGGGACAAATACCTTTGATAACGCTGGGATGGTCCGTGAAGATGTTGAAATCCTTGATGAAGTCCACGGGCATCCTGTGACCGAGGTACTTCCGCCTGAGGTAGCCGATGATCTCGGCGTCCGACGGACTGAACCGGACTCCCGGTATGTTCCTGTCCGCGTACTCCACCACCTCCTCCTCCACTCCGTCGCTGCCGGCGACCACGGCTTGTTTCTCGCGCTCCTCTATCTCACAGGCGTTCCGGGCGATGGTGGCAAACACGGTGCCAGCTGGCTGCTCTGACGGCGCCAACTCTTCTTGTCCGGATGCCGCCGCCGTCAGCCGGCACGCAGCTGCCACGGCGTTCTTTGCGAGCTTGGCCTTGGGCTTGTGCTTAGGCTTGGACTTTGGGGTGCTGCCGGGAGGCCGGCCGCGGCGCCGGCCAGTAGCAGGTCCTGCAGGAGGCAGTGGCGCGTCCGGAAGTATGTCGTAGTGAGCGGCGGCGTGCACCCCAGCGGCAGGTCCTGCAGGAGGCAGTGGCGCGTCCGGAAGTATACCGTAGTGAGCGGCGTCGTGCACCCCAGCGGCTTCTAGATATCCATTGTACTGGCTTCCGTGCATGGTCCCCATGGCCGGTGGTTGCTGGTTGAAGTGTTGCCACTGCCACGGTGGCTGCATCTCCGGCGGGGCAGGGATCGCCGGTTGCGTGAAGGGAGGTGCATGTGGCGGTTGGACAGACATGAATCTGATCAGGTCAGATAGGCTGACATCGAAGGCGCGGTCGCTGTTGAGCTCGGGGATGCCGAAATCGATTTGTGGTTGCAGCTCCCATTGATCGTGCTGCTGCAGCGGTGGCGGTGGCAAGGAAGAGGATAGGGTTGGATGTTGCGAGGAGGAGGCCGGCAGGATGGGCGCCTGAGCCAGTGGTGAAGCGCCGGGCTGGTCGGCGACGCCATCGTCTTTGTCGGTGCTACTTGCCATCATTACCCTACAATACAGAGGTTACAGCAGTATTTAGCACATGAGAACCATGCTATAATATCGCATCAATGTGGAAAAACAACAATGGGATGCTAAGATTAGTTATACATCTAGAAACAGAAGATGGGCACTTTGAACTTCGAACGGAGTATACGATCGAAGAATTTTACTTCCTAACAAAAACACAACATGGAATGAACTGAACATAGCGCTGAGAAAACGGAAATTAGGTACAGGAACTTACCTGCCGAATTGGGGTTTGCTTGCTCGTGAGATCGATCGGGTAGATGAGATTTGTCCAGAATCGGAAGGTAGGTAAATATAGTGCGACATTATACAGAGTTGTAATGTGTTGCGATGGCCTGCATCGGTGTTATCCACGTTCTCGTTACTGTTCATTTTATGGGCCTCTTTTTTCCCACGCATCAACGGGAATCCCATAAAAAAGGCCCACCTAAACGCGATCAAAGGTTTTATAAATACAGTCTTTTATTTAATTTACAATACATGGTTAATCGGAGTCATTACAAGAATTCAACATCGTGACCTCAATAAGACATAGGCCGCCATATTAGCTTCTCTAGGACCATGTTCGGAAGTTACTTCACGAACTGTATCACTATCAAATACTAGCAGTCCTTCGTGAAAGTGTATCTAGTGCCATCAATATAATTTACAATACATGGTTAAGGGACTAATTTGTTTGTGACTATATATAGGAAACAATTCACGTGTGATTGGTTTAACCACGTAAAAAGTTGACGCATCTTGATGAGAAGAAATAAGATGAAGACGTATCATAAGGAGGTCAATTTCTCAACATAGAGTGAAAACAGGACGAGCAAAACATGAAAACTCAAAGCCAAAAGTTTAAAATCTTAGATGACGCTACATATTTCAAACACGCCAGAATCTTCAAACAGAATCAACAATGAAAAATCTTTACCAATAGCATAGTGTTTCTTGATTCATCCTCCTTTCTCAAACGTTTCGGTTGTTGTGTTTTTCCTGGCATTGCCAACACAGTTACAGGTTTCATTCCACTCTTCCCTGGATCAAACATATTGACCATGTCAGCCACCATTAAAAGGTTGGTTCTTATTTGCCCAGGCTAGAGCAGCCCCCGGGTCATCATAAGCTAGATTCACACGATTAGGCATATCCACATCATCCCTATGTAACATCGTTGATCATCAACACACTTGCTATTGACCCGAAGATCCTCCTACGAGTAGTCATCAGAAAAACCGTGATAGGACCCACCTCTCTTTACCCACTGGCGGGTTCCTCCCTACACTCGAGCCACACCCGACCGAGCCCACGACCCCACCCATCATCAACTAGAATGAAGTCACCCCACTCCAGCTTTGATTCGTCATGCTCTCTCGTGCCTCAATCTTGATGTCAATGACCAATCGATTGACACACACCCTCTGGGAGTTTTATGCTTGAGTTGACACCTTTTTCTTCTTCTTATTGTTGGTGATATAGACAAATCAAAGTAGTTTCTTGTTTACATCAATCTTCACCCTGATCCGACCAAAATTACCAAAAAAAACTAGTAGGGAGCTTTACTTGAACTTGTGCAAATCACCCCAATGGTCTACACATTCCCCTTGATCACAACCTCAACCAAGTAGTTATCGGGAAATTTCATGACTCTAGCCCACATTGTCATCTTGTCCAATACAAACATCGTAGGGTTTTCAAACCTGGAAAACCATGATCTGATGAGAATATATATTCCAATATCCAAGGCATCTGAAATGGATGTTATCTTCGATCTTCCTCCATATCACTTTCTTAGACGGATTCCACGTCGATCTCATATTAGCGTTTAGCGCACTAGGGTTGAGATCCCTCCTCCTCCCCTGGTTCAATCTGCTGAGAAGATCAACCACTGCATCTTTTCCTTTCTTCGCAACACCGCTAGGTTCGTCGTGATAGCTCATGGCTTCACCAGTGGAAACATGGGCATTAGTCCCGGGTGGTAAAGGCCTCTCGTACCGGCTCACCACCCGGGACGCCGCCTCCGGGACTAGAGCCCCCCCCCCCCTCTAGTTCCGGGTGTCCTACGACCCGGTACTAGAGGGCGATACGCGGGGCCGCAGCAGAGCCAGTGGCAGGGAACCTCTAGTACCGGGTTGTAATACAACCCGGGACTAGAGAGTCCCCACGTGGCAGCTTCGTGTTTTTTTCATTTCCCTGTTGTATACTACGATTAATCTTGCAAAATATGTGGTTAATTAATTATAAATCAGAAAAATACATATAGCATATCAAAATATTCATAAAAGAAAGCTTTATGAGAATTTGATTATTTTTAATTGATTAATGTAGATCACAACCGGGACTAGAGCCCGTCTATTTGATTAATTACATAGAGATCATATATAACAGGGACTAGAGCCCGTCATCTATTCGATTACATGGAGATCATCGCCGGGACTAGAGCCCGTCTATCCGGTGGCATTGTATTTTCCCTTTCTGTCTATGACATAGTTCATCAAAAATCCCGCAATTTCCTCGCAAATTGGTCGAAAGCGGTCCTTTAGTTGCAGCTCCCTCCGCATTCCATCCATCTATAAAAGAAGGGAGATCAATATGAATATCAATCATCATAACAGAAATTATGAATGACACTCAACACAATTGATGGTTATAATCTAAAATTGTGAATATATTTGTTCACTTACTTCGATAAATGTCGATGGGTTCCGCTCAGAGACCAGCTGGCGAATCCACTCGCAGACGTAATATCCACACAAATTGGTCCCCATTGGCTGCCTTTCCAAGTACTTTACGAGAATAGATTTCAATCAAATACTAATCAAGCATGGTATGACGATGGTATTGAAATTTGAATTAAAGAGATGCGCGAACCTAGCTCGTACTACTTACTTTGGGGTAAACAAAACTAAGCTCCTCTTTAAAATCACCAGATGTACTCTTTCGGAAATCTTTCCAAACCCTGCCGACAAACAAATGAATAAATGAGTTATTAATTAGTTTCTTGATATCTCAGGAATTGAACAAAAGAGACCGATATAATACGATAATGATTGAAAATACCCTTGGAGCACATCTTGAATATATTTGTACTTCTCTTCGGGCCACCGCAATGAGTCGCGGATTTCAACTTCTGCTCTATCAACTTCAATGATTAGCAGAATGTAATGGTCGCTCTGCACGTTTATATATGTCAGTAACTAATCAGTTACACTTAACATCGAGTAAGCAAAAACCAATGTGTACAAGACAATAACACTCTTACCTGAAGTGGTAAGGAAACAATATCGTCCTTTTATAATTTTGCCTCACTATGGACCTAAGCAAGTTGTCCACCGTTTCCTTGTGGTAGCGGCCCCGTAGCATTTTTTCATTAACTCGGGTTGGGTCAATGAACCCAATCTCAAAGATGCTTTTTCTGTCACATTCATCGCTCTTCATTCTGCATAATAGCGTAGTGAGCATAATTAGAACAGGCAATGAGTACCGAGCTAAGCTATAGACTTTATTTTAGAAAATAAATGAATTGAATCACTTACAGACAATAGGTACTGACGACACTCAAGTCGAGGGCGTCAAGCTGGTATAACTGATAGAGTTCTTCAAGATAAATAGTTAACTCGCCTCTACCATTGAAATGTTCATCTGTAACTTGCACAAGGAGCACTTTTCGATCTAGCTTTGTGACTTGCATGTTCCATTTATGCAGTCTTAGCATCTGTGTTGGTAGATTCTCGACCTGATCAGGTGGCAGTAGAGGCTTTCCGTATTCCCAGGTCCATCAATCAGGTTGACCAAAGCCAGGGAGATGATATGCATCCAGTTGTGAAACTGAAACACCAATTTCTGCAGCAAATTGCGCACGGTAAGCTGGATCCTCCGTATCAGTGGGCACCTTGAGCGGGGAGATGGACTGTTTTGACTGGTTTCCGAGCTGGGCAACCTCTCTTCTTCTTTTCCCGCCGGAGGGAGTTCTCCTCATAGCACGTGTATAGTCATCTGGCCTATTTATCGAAATTTGCGATGGTTGGTTAAGAAAACCCGTAGCCCAGCTTATTTCCTTTTCCGTATACACTTCCTTTGGCGGGGGATTTCTTTTCGCAGCCATTTCCGCAAACTGTCTTCTCGAATCGGCTTGTAGCCAAGCCTTGTCTTGCTCTGGAGTCGACTCGAGGTTGTAAGGTCTCGGGGGAGGAACCTTAGGTACTTTTGGGAGGGGCTCAAGTCGGGTTTTGGGTCAGGAACCCGAGGCGGTCTTCTGCCCCTTTTGACCCTTAGACTTAGTGGGCGGAGGCAGTGGAGACGGCTGAGGAGTCGGCTGACACGGTGGCGGAGTCGGCTAACGCGGCGGCGGAGTCGGCTGACGCGGCGACGGAGATCGAGATGGACTCATGTTGTTGTGGTCGTCATTGTCGTCATCTCGTCTCGGAGGAGCCGATGGTGGCCTTGGTGTCCAGCCTGGAAACTTGATCAATTTCTTGGGCCATAGAATGAGTCCACCCTGCACATCTCCCAGTTTCCTCTCATCATCATCTCCAGGGAAACAAAGGTCGAGTGATGCAAATCCGGGTTCAACTTGATCCACGCCGACACGAGCATAGCCATCTAGAATCTCATTGCCACGATATTGTGCTGTAGATTCACAAGTTAAAGCATAGCCGTCTGCCGCCTTCATGGTTATGTTTCTCACTGCCTCATGTAGCTCACAAGATGTCTTCTCAGTGATTAAATCCACGGGGTAGGTTTGGTTCGATGCCTCATCAGCACCGACCGTCGTGGAAGCCACGCTGTTTTTCCGTTGAGATGGATCACCTGCTTGACTATCTTGCAGCTGCAACTGATGAGTTGCCCCTCGAGAAGATTGTGCGCGCCGCAATTCATCTAGTTCCCGTTGTTGTTGGCTAATGATATTTTCTACTTTGCTCAACCGGTCATTGTTCTCCTCATCCTTCCTCCTCTTTGCTCTTGCTCGGCTTCTATAGGAATCACGGTCCTCGGGAAACCCTTCTTTCCAGGTCACACCTCCCTTGCCTCGAACACTGCCTCCTTTTTCTTTAGTACCGAGGGCCTTTGACAGCTCGTCTTTTCTCTGTCGGGAAAAAACCTTCCCTCACGAGCATCGACGATTGCATCAAGAATTTTTGTCGGGGTATGGGAGTTTCTTTCGTTTCATCAACTATTAGATCACCTGATGCATCATACTCCGCCCCATGAGCAAGCATCCAATTTCCGACCCTATGGGGCCAGTTATCTGTAACTGGAATGATCCCTTTTTCGCGCATAGCGGCCTCAATCAGATCCCACTTAGGCTCGGCACTTACGTAGCCACCTCCACCCAAATGATGGTGATATTTCTTTTTCGCTGCATTCAACTTATTCTGTGCCGATCTTTGTTGCGCTAGTTCTGAATCCTTGTATTGTAGAAATGCTTTCCAGTGAGCCTGCTGCCTCTCTAGTGTTCCAGTGAAATCTGGAGCTTTCTTTTTCGAGTTCCACTTACGGTATAATCTGTTCTTCCAGTTATTGAATTGTTCAGCCATCTTCTTCAGAGCCCAATGCTTGACTGCTTTCGTCATGGCTTCTGTCCTTTCGGGAGAATCCAACACCGGCAGTGTGAAATGTGCTCTGAGCTTCTCCCAAAGCACATCTTTAGTTCTGTTGCTGACAAAATAATCGTCTCCCTCCATGTTTTTGAGCTCATTCCATTCCTGAATGCTGATCGGAACATTGTCCCTAACAACAACTCCGCATTGATGCACAAACTTAGATGCGTTCGCCGGGGGCTCCATCGGTGATCCCAACCCTTTGGCATGGCCTCGTTTACTAGTTTGGGTCAATGCAGAGGTCTAAAAAGAAGAAACATTTGTTAATATATATATATTGCATCAATTTTTTTGCATCTGATCAACAGAGGCTTAATATACCTCGCCGGACTGCGGGGGTACTTCACCAAGTTGCAAGTCGTCATTGCACTCTGTGCTCATTTGCGCGTCGACGCTTCGTTCCGGCTCCTCCATTCCCGGACCGGACTCGTTCAAAAACTGTGAGCCATCTTCTGCTCCACTGTCTTCAGCACCATCCGGGTTTTGCCGCATAAAGCCGAAAATCACTTCTTCCCCTTCTCTGCTTGTGAAGGGAGGAACATCCTCATCCATTGCCGGAGGAACATCTCCATCCATTGCTTAACTAATACAAAATAAAAATAAAACAATGATAGCATTAGCAGAATAATTCAAAGTAGTGAACTTTACAATAATACATCTTCCTCTCACATGCATTAACCTCTAAAGCAGAATAATTCAAAGTAGTGAACTTTAATCCAGTTACATAGCTCGGGTCCATTTTTATTTAACCCTAATACATCACGAATAATATCAATAATACATCTTCCTCTCACATGCATTAACCTCTAAAACTAACTATGACCGAGTCCTAAGCCGCGGGTTGCTGATAACCCCCAAGAGCAAGGGATCACTGTAGCACCTCTCAATGTGGAAGTAAGGTATCGATCCGCATGAGCAAGAAGGAAAAGTTATCTATTCCCTACAACTAAAGTGTCACAAGTTTTAGTTGATTATGCACTAAACAAGTTTAGAGAACAAGATGGTTGGTTTGATGGATGTAAAAGTGTCCCAATCCTCTTCTTTGCAAGAGGACAAGACAAAGGTAGTAGCAAGTGAAAGCTCTCAAAGAGAGAAAGCCCAATCCTCTATGTAGCAAGAGGACAAGCTCAAATGTGTGTTTCTTATAGGAACAATGGACATGGTTCATGGGTTCACTTAATCCTCTCTCTCTCTCTCATCTACGGTGATCATCATGTTATAGATAAAGTACACACAATTGTCATATTTTAATGGTAGCCTTTTATGACAGCTATATGTCCTAAAACACATAGTTGAAAGAAATACTCATTTGTGTTGCTAGGTCACCCCTCGTAAGGCTAGCGTGGTTTCTCTCACTCCCACATCATACTCTTTCTTTTTACCCCCAGATAAAGGATGTTGGGCGGTACTATGTCACTCAATACCTATGCCGTGTCACATCGGCCATCCCGTACCCACATACATCATACTTCAAAGTATGACAAATCACAAAAGCTCCAACACAACGGTAAATGCATAACAAATCATCTCACGCCACAATATTCACCACAAAGGTATTACATAGATGACCGTATTCATGTTCAGTAGCTCATACGGTACTAATTAGTGAAGCTCAAGAGAGAGGAGAGATACAAAAGTTACCACCACAAACCCTAGTCCAGGGGGTGGACTACTCCCCCTTCATCATGGTGATGATGGTGGAGAAGATCTTGCTGTAGATGTTGATGATGAACACGCCGGAGGGGGGTGGAGCCCTCCGAAGGTGATTCCGGCGGCGTTTCCCCCCTCCGATCTTCTCCGGCGGCAGCCTTCTGTCTCTCTGTTTCGTGGTTTTGTGTTTCTCCGCCGCCTCCTTCCAGAGAACGTCGGGGGACCTTTTTTATAGGCGTTTTTAGGTCAAGACGATGTCGGTGGAGAAAAGATCGAAGGCAACGGAGCCACGAGGGCCAAACGGGTGGGCCCCACGCGGCCACAGTACCTGGCCGCGTGGGCCACCCCCGTTTGGGCCTCGGGCCTCCGCTTGTTCGCTTCCTTCGCCCACAGGTCTTCTTCCTTCCAAATATTGACGCCCGTAAATTTTCAGGTGATTTCGTTGACGTTTGGGTCCCTGAAATATTAAAATAAGAAAACGGGGTTTTCTGCCTGTGCAGGGTTAATTCCATAAAAATAGGAAATAAATGAATATTCCCAAAAATCATTATAAAACATTGATATAACCCTTATATGATGCAAATATGATTGGAATATAAGCAATTAAAGTGCAAAGTTCATGTATGCATTTTACATGCATCAGTTGCTAAGCGGCCGGCGCTGCGGATCCAAAGAACAAGAACCATCACAGGGTCATAAGGAACCCTATGAAGTACCTGCCATCTACTGTCATACACCGCTGGAGTATCCAACAAATACATATAGCGACGGACGCACTCGTCCTTCTTCCTGATACGGCTACGTACCACCTCCTCGGGGGCCGGCTCCCTCTGCACCGAGCCTGGCCCACGCGACCTCCACCAAAGAAGATCCGGGTCGACGACGACACCTGGATTCCTCACCAAGCTACGCGTCCCGGAAGTTAGCACCTCCCAGTGCCAACCCGGAGGAGCCCAGTCCCGGACACCGCTCCTTTGGTCCAACAAGGACATCGTCGCCGAGAACAACAAACTAAAAACATAATTTTTATAAGACCTAAGCAAAATGTTTATACTTAGCAAAATAATTACAGTTAGCAAAAATAAATCTACCTAAGCAAAATTTAACTTAGCAAATTTAACTAACAAACTTAACTAACTTATCTAACTTAATTAGCAAATTTAACTTATCTGCCTAAGCAAAATTTACACTTATCTAACTTAACTAGCAAATTTAACTTAACAAATTTAACTAGCAAACTTAACTAACTTATCTAACTTAATTATCTAACTTAACTTAGCAAATTTAACTAACTTATCTAATTTGACTTATCTAATTTAACTTAGCAAATTTAACTTAGCAAATTTAACTAGCTAATTTAACTAGCTAATTTAACCTAGCTAATTTAGCAAATTTAAACTAGCAAATTTAACTTAGAAAAAAAAGAATAAGAAAAAAACTAGCTAAAATTTAGCAAAATTTACACTAACTTAGCAAAATTTACACTAACTTAGCAAAATTTACACTAACCTACACTAACTTAGCAAATTACACTAACACTAACTAAAAAATTAACTTAGCAAAAAAAGAAAAAAAGAAAAAATGTACCTTACGGTGGTGCGGGCGGCGCGGCGGCGGAGGAGCTGGAGGGCGAGGCGGTGCGGGCGGCGCCGGCGCGGAGGAGCTAGAGGGCTAGGCGGGCGGCAAAGGAGCTCGAGAGGGCGAGGCTCGGGCGGCGGCGGCGCGGAGGAGGAGAAGAAGGCGTGGGCGTGGAGTGGAGGAGAGCGGCGGCGGCGCGTGGAGGAGAGGGACGGCGGCGCGTGGAGGCGAGCAGCGGCGGCGCATGGAAAATTTCGGCAGCCTGACGGCCTACGGCGCGGAGGAGGCGGCGGCGCTGGGGCGCTGGGGATTGAGTTCCCGGGTCGTGGCTCGACCCGGGGTGGAGGCATGGGTATATATACCCAGGGACCTCTGGTCCCGGGCGGAGCCACGGCCCGGTACGAGAGGGTTCCCTCTAGTACCGGGTGGTGCCACCACCCGGTACTAGAGGTAATTTTTGCGATCAAGTGCCCAAAATTTCAAAATTTTGCGCGCAATTTTTTGAAAACTTAATTTGAATATGAATTTGAATAGCTTCTGCATACTTTCGAATCTGAAAAAAAATTCAACATGAAAAGTGTTTAAATTTAAATAACTAATTCAAAGCAATTTTCTGTTTTCGAAAATAATTGTTCTAACTATTCAAACAACTATTAAACATTTTGTCATTTTCAATTTAAAATGCATTAACTAATATTGTTTAAATTTGAAAGTCATATTTTTTCACATCTTCTCGCGTGCCATTTTCAATTTAGAATGCATTAACAAATTTAACCATTTTAAAAGTCAATTTAAAATGCATTAACTAATATTGTTTACATTTAAAATGCATTAACTAATATTGTTTAAATTTAAAATGCTTCAAAAGTGTTTGCATTAACCATTTTCAACAGTACATTAATTATTACACGTCAACAACAAAATCCCTATCTAGTCTTCACTTTTTCTTCGTGTGTGTCCCTTTCTTCTGATTGCACCGTAACCATGGACAAGGTTCTTCATTTAACTTGAGGCTTGGGTCAATGTTCACTTTGAAGGGCGGAATTTCATGAAACTTATTGTAATCTTCTGACATGTCTGTCTTGTCCTCCACTCCCACGATGGTTCTTTTCCCTGAAAGAACTATGTGGCGCTTTGGCTCATCGGCTGATGTATCGCTTGCTTATCTTTCTTTTTTTCGGTTTGGTAGACATGTCCTTCACATAGAAAACCTGAGCCACATCATTGGCTAGAACGAATGGTTCGGTGTCGTACGCAAGATTCTTGAGATCCACTGTAGTCATTCCGTACAATGGGTCTACATTTACCCCGCCGCCTTTCAGGTTGAACCATTTGCACCAGAACAAAGGGACCTTAAAAAAGGTCCATAGTCAAGTTCCCATATCTGCTCTATGTAACCATAATATGTGACCGTGACCTTTCGCCCATTGACGTTTGTTGAATCATCAAAGCGGACACCACTGTTTTGGTTGGTGCTCTTTTTATCTTGGGCGTTCGTGTAAAATGTATTCCCATTTATCTCGTACCCTTGGAAAGTCCAAATAGTCGAAGATGGTCCCCTAGACAACAAGTACAGCTCATCTGAGACAGTGTTGTCATTGTTGAGATGTGTTTGCAACCAACCGCCAAAATTCTCCATGTGTTCCTTTGTAATCAAGGAGTCATCCATCCCCGGGTTGTTGGAGCGTACAATATTCTTGTGTATCTGGATATACGGAGCCACCAAACTGGAATTATGTAGAACTGTGTAGTGTGCTTTGTGAAAGAATGCCCGTCCCTACATATTGTTGATTTCCTTCCTAGAGTGCCTTTTCCACTCAGTCTCCCCTCATGTCGCGATTCAGGAAGACCAATCGGCTTAATGCCAGGAATAAAGTCAACACAAAACTCAATGACCTCCTCTGTTCCATAGCCTTTGGAGATGCTTCCTTCTGGCCTAGCACGGTTATGAACATACTTCTTCAAGACTCCCATGAACCTCTCAAAGGGGAACATATTGTGTAGAAATACAGGACCCAGAATGATAATCTCGTCGACCAGGTGTACTAGGAGATGTGTCATAATATTGAAGAAGGATGGTGGGAACACCAACTCAAAACTAACGAGACATTGAGCCACATCCTTCTGTAACCTTCCTAGAGTGGTTGGATCGATTACCTTCTGCGAAATTGCATTGAGGAACGCACATAGCTGAACAATGGGTAGTCGAACATTTTCCGGTAGAAGCCCCCGCAATGCAACCGGAAGCAATTGAGTCATAAGCACGTGGCAGTCATGAGACTTTAGGTTCTGGAACTTTTTCTCTGCCATATTTATTATTCCCTTTATATTCGACGAGAAGCCAGACGGGACCTTCATACTGCTCAGGACTTCAAAAAATATCTCCTTCTCTTCTTTGGTAAGAGCGTAGCTAGCAGGACTTAGACGTCCTTTATCCGTCTTCATTGGATGCAGGTTGTCTGGGTCTTTCATAAGTTGCTGGTCTGTCGTGCTTCCGGCGTATCTTTTGTCTTCCCATACACGCCCAAGAAGCCTAGCAGGTTCACGCAAAGATTCTTCGTCACGTGCATCACGTCGATTGCAGAGCGGACCTTTAGGAGTTTCCAATAGGGTAGATCCCAAAATATAGACTTCTTCTTCCACAGGGTACGCGATTGTTAGCGTCATTCGGAACAGACTGTCCGCCAGGACCCTTTCCAAAGATTACTTCTAAATCCTTGACCATATCAAATAACATCACCAGTACGGAGGGGTGGCTTCGTCCGGTGATCTGCCTCACCTTTGAAATGCTTGCCTCTCTTTCTTACGTGATGCTGCTTTGTAAGAAATCGACGATGCCCCAGGTACACATTCTTGTTACGTATATATACTTTCAGTCTTATCTAAACAGTGTGTGCATGCATTGTATCCCTTGTTTGACTGTCCTGAAATGTTACTAAGAGCAGGCCAATCATTGATGGTTACAAACAACAACGCTCGTAGGTCAAATGGCTCCTGTTTGTACTCATCCCACACACGTACCCCTTCATCACGCCACAACTGTAAAAGTTCATCAACTAATGGCCTCAAGTACACATCAATGTCGTTGCCGGGTTGCTTCGGGCCTTGGATGAGCACTGGCATCATAATGAACTTCCGCTTCATGCACAACCAAGGAGGAAGGTTATAGATACATAGAGTCACAGGCCAGGTGCTATGACTGCTGCTCTGCTCCCCAAAAGGATTAAAGCCATCCGTACTTAGACCAAACCTCAAGTTCCTTGCGTCACGTGCAAATTCCTTGAACTCGTATCGATTTTTCTCCACTGCGACCCATCGGCCGGGTGTCTCGACATCTCGTCGCTCTTGCGGTCCTCTTTGTGCCATCGCAACAACTTGGCATGCTCTTTGTTTCTGAACAAACGTTTCAACCGTGGTATTATAGGAGCGTACCACATCACCTTGGCAGGAACCCTCTTCCTGGGGGCTGGCCCTCAACATCACCAGGGTCATCTCGTCTGATCTTATACCGCAATGCACCGCATACCGGGCATTCATTCATATTCTCGTACTGCTCACCGCGGTAGAGGATGCAGTCATTAATGCATGCATGTATCTTCTGCACATCTAATCCTAGAGGGCAGATAACCTTCTTTGCTTCATACGTACTGTCAGGCAATTCGTTATCCTTTGGAAGCTTTTGCTTCATATTTTCAGTAAATTCCCAAATCCCTTGTCAGATATACCATTCTCTGCCTTCCATTGCAGAAATTCCAGTGTGGTACCGAGCTTTGTGTTCCATCTTCGCAAGTTGGGTACAACTTTTTTTGTGATCCTCTAACATGCTCCAACTTCAACTTCTCAAGTGCACTTTCTACTTCGGTCTGTGCATCAACGATGACCCCCAAATCATCATGTATGATGGGCTCATCTGGTTCCTCTTCATCTTCAGCTTCCCCCGTTGCATTACCACCGTATTCAGGGTACATGTAGTTGTCATCGTTCTCTTCTTCTTCATCGTCTTCCATCATAACCCCTCTTTCTCCGTGCTTGGTCCAACAATTATAGCCGGGCATGAAACCATGCTCTATCAGGTGGATGTGAAGGGTTTGTGACCGAGGGTAATCCTTCTCATTCTGACATTTAAGGCATGGACATAACATAAAACCATCCCGCTTGTTTGCCTCAGCCACATTGAGAAAAGATTGCACGCCTGCATGTACTCTCTAGAGCGTCGGTCAGCGTACATCCATGGATGGCTCATCTGCATTATATAAGAGCGGACGAGAGCCGGTGGGGCATTTGTCAAAACCATGGCACTATATATAACAAACAATTATACAACTAATAAAATATACAAATAATAATTATGCATCTAAATCATACAACAAAGATTTCTTAAAATAAAAGTTTCAAATAAGATGCTTACCGAGGTGGTGCCGGTGACGGGACAACCAGGGCGATCAACGGCGGTGAGCACGGCACTAGAACACACAAATCATATTTTAATTTAGCTTAAATTACACATAAAACAAATGAACTCCCTAACTTAGTCATTTCATCAAACACCTACCAAGCACTACAAAAATGAAATGAGCTAAGCTAGTAAGGAAATGAGTTAAAATGAGCAATGCCGGATGAAAGGATCAAGTTGCTAACCCTTGGATAGATGGCTCTCGCTAATCTTGACAAATCGTGAAAAAAATGGGATAAACTTGAGCTAGAGAGAGGAAACAATGGAGGAAATGGAGATGAACTCGAGCTGAAAAATGGAGGGCTGCTCTCGGGGTGGAAGATGATATAGTGAGAACCTCTAGTACGGGTCGTAACACGACCCGGTACTAGAGCTCCCCCACGACCCGGGACCAATGCTCAACTTTTGATCTGGGACTAGTTCCCCCCTCTAGTACCGGTTCGTAAGCCAACCGGGACTAGAGGCAAAAATGGCTTTAGACCAAAGGCTTGGTTTCTAGTAGTGCTTGGCACAACCCTCCAAAGAAGCAAAAAGAAGGAGAACTAGCTGAGAGATCGGGAGAGACGGTATAATCTCTCGGCGAGCTCGGCCATCGGAGGGAAGAAAACCTAGTTTTTTTTCCTATGGGTCTCTGAAAATTTGTCGCTCCTAACTCTCTTGCTAACATTCTCTTAAAAAATCAACTAAACATTCTTACAAACATTCAGGGGATCCTTTGATTTAAAGAAGAAAGCTGTTGAGCCGCACTCTTGCTAACATTTCATACAAACATTTTTTGTTTACATAACATTCACACAAACATTGGTGCTTGGTTCCTTCCAAAAAAAATGGTGCTTGGTGGTGAAGTTTGGCTTGGTGCTTTGTGGTGAAGTTTGGCAACAAAAAAGCGTGGCAGAGAAAAGTATTGTTGCGAGACGCGTTCAACCGACGCGACCCGTTAGCTGGCTCTCCCTCCCTCGCGTCCCCCACGGTTAAATACAACGGCACAGGCCCCAACGCAACGCCACTCTCCGTCCCCCATCCGGCTCCGGCGCCGGCGAACCCACCGCGGATCGAGTTCTTCTTCCGATCAGGTAAGCGACCCCACTCGCTGGATTCACGCCTCCCGTTCTCTCCCTCCCTGCCTCCTCCATCCGCTAGATCCGCCCCTTCGTCGACGGATCACGGTCGGGCGGTCGCGGTTCGGTAGATCTCGCAGGGATCCACCTCCATTCCGGCACCGAGGTCTTCCCGCCGCGCGGATCCCGTGCCCGCTCCGTAGATCGCGGGTGTGGGCGATCGGCGATCCCGCGGCTGTTCGATCGGGGAGCCGGATCTGGCGCGGCGCGTGCAGATCTGGCGCATTGAGACGGCGTCTGACCCGTGGTTGATCGCGTGTTGCAGGAGAGGCGAGGCGGGAGGACCTGCGCGGGAGGAGACGAGATGGGGCTCACATTCACCAAGCTGTTCAGCCGGCTCTTCGCGAAGAAGGAGATGAGGATCCTCATGGTGGGTCTCGACGCCGCCGGAAAGACGACCATCCTCTACAAGCTAAAGCTCGGCGAGATCGTCACCACTATCCCCACCATCGGTGAGCACCCGGCCCTTCGCGCGTGATCCTGTGCCTGTTTTTTGGTTTACGCCTTGCTTATGTTGCGGAAATGTGGATGCAAATGCTCGGCATTGTGATTCCAGCGGGTGCTGTTTTCAAACTCGAGTTTGGCGTAATACCAGCCAGAATATCAATGTCGATATGAATCTACGAACGTTAGAGCGTCTTTTGTTCATTAGTGTCTCTGTGTAGGTTTACAAGTATTGCGTTTCTGTTCATAGAATTACAGTTCAATGCGTTTTCTTTCTAGACCATATAAAAACACGGGTAAAATGATCCTGAGCTAGTCGTATTTTAGCAAGGTTACGATTACTTAGTCATTGATAGTTACACTCAGCTCAGTTTTTCCTTTAAACAAATGTTTACATGCCAACAGGAATGCAATAATAGTAACAATCACTCAGTTCTCCCTTTAAACAAATGTGCCAACAGGAAGTCATTCATTGTAAGAATCGCTCAGGTTTTCCCTTTAAATCAATGTTTGCATGCCAACAGGAAGTCATTGATAGTAAGAATCACTCAGGTTTTCCCTTTAAAAAATGTTTACATGCCTACTCGAAGTCATTGATAGTAACAATCACTCAGTTTTCCCTTTAAACAAAAATGTTTACATGCCAACAGGAAGTCATTGATAGTAACACTAACTCAGTTTTGGAGCAGTATCTAGTGAATAAATAAAATCCACTATATCCAGCAACTAGCCAGCTACGCTTTTGCATAGTAAAGTAACTTGACTTGATATGGGTATCGTGAATTGACTGCTTGCTTTTGTATGGCATTGGAAGATATGTGCTAGCATATTAGGTGCATACCATTTTATGGATCCGCACTAAAAAACAGACAATTTGAACGCAGCTGCAACATATTTATCCCATTTTTTTCTCAAAATTAACTTTCCTCCAAATACAGGATTCAATGTTGAAACTGTGGAGTACAAGAACATCAGCTTCACTGTCTGGGATGTCGGGGGTCAGGACAAGGTATATAGATAACATACTCTGCACCTCTTAACCAATTTATTTTGTAACACTATCTTCAGTTTGCTTCCATTGATCTCCTGCAATGGATGATCTACTAGTTTCTCACACCTAATTTCCTATGGAACAATATAGGCTCGCATGTTCTTTATCTGAATCTGCCAGGCATCTTCTGCTAAAACTAGGTTCTTATGGTTGCCATATGTTTGTAACAACAGATCAGGCCTTTGTGGAGGCATTACTTCCAGAACACGCAGGGTCTCATCTTCGTTGTTGACAGCAACGATAGGGACCGTGTTGTTGAAGCCAGGGATGAGCTCCACAGGATGCTGAATGAGGTAATTTAGTACACTGGGCGACCTCTATCTCAACATACCTGCAATTCTATTGGACTTTCTCCTAATAATTTTGTGTGCTCGCTATTCACACGTCCACTTATAACTTATTACAGGATGAGTTACGTGATGCTGTGTTGCTTGTGTTTGCTAACAAGCAAGATCTTCCAAATGCTATGAATGCTGCTGAGATTACTGATAAGCTTGGACTGCACTCCTTCGCCAGCGACACTGGTATGCACCCATTGCTTGTAATTTCTGTATATTGAGATGTGGTTGCAGTATTTCATTGTTGCCATATGATTTCTTATTTCTTTCTCTTTTTGCGAAGAAAATGGAATGTATATCTGCCCTTTAGCTTGGTAATGGACATAGTTGCATACGTGTTTGATATTACAGCACATGGGTTGAGGAATTATTTTTCTTGACTGCAGGTACATCCAAAGCACTTGTGCTACAACAGGTGAGGGACTGTACGAAGGCCTGGACTGGCTGTCCAGCAACATCGCTAGCAAGGTATGCATGAACTTTCCCTTTTTGCTCTCTGTGAGACCTTTTCTTCCAGTAGATGTGTGTGTTCTCAATGTGTGAAATTTATAACTACGTTGTCGCCTCACTCATTCAGTCCATTTTAATGTCCTTGCAGGCCTAATTTTTCATCAAGATTTTGGATGGATGAGCTAGGAGCATTGGATGGATCATTCACCGGGTACCTAGGATGAGTTGGAAAGGGATGTTATCCCCGTATGTAATGTGTATTTCCTGAGATCAACAGTTATTGAGCTCTGGCTGTGATTTCACTGTTATATTGTTTTATTGTATTGTGAGCCCTAAGATGTTTCTGAAGTAAACAGCTAAAGAGTGTCATGTTCAATTTATATCTGTCTTCGTAATAAGCTTTCAATTTATGTCAGTCTCTGTAATCTCCAGTACATTAGTGGCCACAACTAAAATCTCCTGCCAATGTGGCCGGATGAATGAGCACATCTACTGAGTCTAAACCTGAGAATGGGTATGCAATAACCGGGTTCGTTCGATCGGTTTCTCCGTGTGGGCTCGTGTAGTTCGGGTGGTAACAGGCTGACTCTGAAAAAGGTTTAGTTCAGTTCGGTTTTGTGTACCAAATGGTTTGGTATAATTAGGTATGGGCCGAAACAGTTACGGTTCCACACAGTTTTAACCCGTGGTTATACCCGGTTTGCGAAAACTGTTTAGACCTGTTTGCTCCACGGATGTCCGCAGCAAACGACGATTAATGGGCGTGAGTGGGTGGGGCTGAAGATGAGGTCGAGGAGCATCCGCCGCCGGGCCGACGCACTCCGATCTGCCGCAGGGGCGCCATGGTTGTCCACGGCCTCGTCGTACGTGACGCCACCCACCTCGCAGATCTACCTTCACACGGCGCCGTGATGGTGACGACGGCCGCAGGCCTCGCCATTGACGCACTGCAGGGTGAGCACACCAGTTGCTCTACATTGCACTGCCAATCAACAGGGGCGGACCCAGAAAATTTTCTGAGAGGGGGCACACTATGTGACTGGGGGCATTTCTTGTGTAAGTTTAAATATTTTGAATAATTATCTTCTACAAATGAATGTATTCTATTGAATTTTCAAATTTTGAGTGGGGGCCAAGGCCCCCACAAGCTCCTACTTGGGTCCGCCCCTGCCAATCAAGGTTCAGCAGTAAATGCTCTCATGCCATGGCGAATCGAGAAGCAAGACCTGTAAAGAGGATTAATTGATCTACTAAGTTGTTTTGGATGGGGCCATGGCCCATGGGGGCTAATTGGTTTTGGATGGTGGCACCTCGGCGACAGGCTTGGCGAAGACACGCACCTGCGGCTGACCGGAGCGCGAGACGGCCACCGGGCTCTGTCTGTCCGTGACAGCAGCGGCCTGATTCCTATTCAAAGGCGCCGCCGCCGCTTGCTGCTGCCTTCGCGTCGCAGCTCCCTGCACTGTGCTCTGACTCTGCTCCTCTGCTGGTCCTGTGTTCTCTGGCAGGTGAGTCAACAGTCATTGAGGCCGGACCGCGGGCGCGGCCACGAGGATCAGCGGCAACGCCCATGGAGAAAATAACCGGCATGAGAGCATCTCCAGTTTAGAAAAGTTAGTACTGATCGGTACCTTCTCAGCGATTTGACATCAAACAGTTTTAAAACCATTTCACCAAACGGTTTTAACCACGAGTGGGCAGTCAGTTATAGTTCAGTTTGGGTGAAAAGTCAACTTAGTTTGGTTTTGGTTGGGTTCACTGTACCATCAGATGAGTTTAGTTTAGTTTGGGCTGACACGTTGATACGTGCAGGTTTGGTTGAGGTATGGGTTAGTTCTTAAACCATTCTCAGCTTTAACTGAGTCTATTAGTACGTAGCTTTCAACAAGTACACATATACCCGTCTATATCATCGAGCTGTCAACATACTGCCGAATGGCTTAAGTTCTACATAAGCCGAAGCCAAAGAACACTCCTGTGCAAAACAAGCGATGGGCAAAGCCATCCGAGGATAATGATATTCGTGACGGCACTACACAGAAGCGACATGAGCGTAACATTGATGGCGATGTTGTTTCTGCCGCTGAAATGATTGTGACGCAGAGTGCTGAATGCATTTGGGAACACAGGGGGATCAGCCGAGCTATATTTGCCAGTGACTGACTGCCAGATCTGCAACTTCGACTAGGATTTGGAGATGATCCACGGCGATCTTGCACTTTGGTTTACATGTCCCCAAAGATGTAAGCCGTTTGCGGCCAATGGAAGTCATCACCCAACGCCATGTGAGATATGCCGAAGGCAGGAGCACAATTCGTAAGGGACTAACTCTTAACCATAGAGCAACAAATTTTGCAACGCGGAACACGCAGCGTGCAAGATTTACATAAGCAGCTACCTAATGGCACCATAAGCGTCCATTTTGAGCCTGTTGTCATGCTACAGGTTCCTTCATGGCATACACTACATCTCTAGACACAGGTCAATGGCAGCTAGAGTTCTACCCCGAATCAGCTATATGCCTCAGTATGAAATCTCAGTGTGATTCCTAGCATCTACTGGAGCACAGTATGAGCCACCCAACACACAAAAATTGCACTGCTGTCCAGCTTGGAATGCACACGAACCGGCAGGGCCTTCAGTAACCGAATCAATCTTCATCTTCCATGATCTCATCTGCAGCTGCGGCTGATATCAGTGAAGCTGATTGGATCTTCCCAGCATGCTCCAGCCTCATCAGAATGACTCCCTGTGGCAGACCAGCAGAATGATTAGTGTCCAGTTGTACAAGCAGGAGGCAAACACAACTAGAGGCCGTTTGACAATAGATGAAATTAAAATATAGAGGTTGTCCGAGATCAATGCTTCAAATGGGGAACATATTTGCTTTCGAAACACAAGACAGAAGTATTCAGAGAGAGAGAGTTACTTTGTCCCACGACTCTGGATGGATATATCCTTGACCATGATTCTGTTCACGGTGCCCCCCTGGCTTACTAAAACAACCTGCTCTTCACTTGCTTCATCATCTGTCATTACATATGTACACAGTGACAACCAACACGTTAAAACACAGCTTATTTGTGGTAAGGCGGCAATGAAAAACTGCGGCAGAAGTTACCAGTCGATTTTCCGACAACAAACACAGCTGCTAAGCGACAATCTTCTGGAAGCTGCAAGCCAAAATAGCATACTATCAAGAACTCCATCAAAGTCAGATGACATGATGTAACATGCATCTGAAGGTTATTTGCAGGTTAAATGTACTCTCTCCGTTTTTTAATATAAGATGTTTTAGCCTTTTGCCACATTCACATGTATCCACATGTATGTAGACATATTTTAGTTTGTATGTGCACTCATTTTAGTGTGAATCTAGTCAACATGTACAACACCTAAAACATCTTATATTTAAAAACGGAGGAAGTACTTTATAAATGTTTTAACCATGACAAATTTCAGTGCCAACAGAAGCTATAAATTCCAAGGTGTACTTCACGTTTTATTCAATCCAGATACTCCAGACAAAATGATCCGCTGAGCATGATAGATCAGAAACTTTATTGTACCTTGTAGCCTCGCAAGCCTATACAATTGAAACTTGATTTCCGGAAAGCATTTAGGGACACACGCTTCCCAAAACCATTGTCAGCTATGAATAGCAGCCACGGAGGACTCAAATCTCTGACCCTGAACAAGCATTAATAGTTCAGAGATAATTTGGTCAGTGCTTGGACAGTGGGTGAAGGAACTGACTGCGGAGATGCACAAACTGAAAAAATTGGGAGCTATTATACAAAATTGAAATGTTTTGGCGCCAAATTACCCGCTGGTATTTTTTTCTTGCATTGAATGGATTGTGGATGGAATTACATCCATGGCTGCCATCTTGTCACCTTCTTTTAGGCTCATTGCACCCATGCCTCTTGTACTTCTTCCATGTGGACGAAGCTGGGACGTGGAGCAAATAAATATAAAGAGTAATTATCAGTGATTGACAATGAAGAAAAAATAGTACACATGAGACAGCAGGCAGAGACTAAAAATCATGCTAAAGTTAGGAAAAGAGAAGAGTAAATTTTCATTAAAAAGTCAACAAGAAACAGACAATAAAAGAACAACAGAAAAATCTAATTCATAGTTCCTAGCGAACAGAAATTAAATATTAGTGCTTGTCACGACTGATTTCTGAACCAGTTACAAGAAGCAATATAACACAAAGAAGAGAAAACTTCCTGAAATTAGTGAAAGGTTTTAGAGAAAATTATGTGAAATGATATTCATGACAGAGTCATGCTCAACTTTAAAATATATCACATATCTGCAAGCATGTGATTTGAGAAATCAGAATAAGCCCCGATATAGTTTCTCATACATAACTTTCTATCACATGGAAAAACCATCTGGTCATTGGACTTGGCAAGCATCAGTTAATCACAAAAATTACAATCCATAATATGCAGATTTGCAGCCTACCTTGTTGCATGTGTTGACTATAACCCTCCCGTTTTGTGAAGCCAAAGCAACAAGGTCATCATCCCCACAAAGACGGACCCACTTGAGTTCATCGCCGGGAACCTAACATGTTAAGATGATAAATGGTATATCACAAATTGAAGATAACCTAGAAGTATGTTATTCAGAAGAGATATGGACGCATGAGTATACCAGGCGTATTGAAATAATTCCTGTTGACCTGATTGCGGAGAAAACATTCAGAGGAACTTTCTTGATATAGCCATTAACAGTCAGCATCACTAGATATTGGTCTTCACTAAATTCACTCACAGGAACAATGGAGGTTATTTTCTCCCCTTCAGACAAACAAGTAAGAAGCTGAAGGACAATCAAAACACAGGTCGGTCAGTATGTCATCTGCTAAATTGCATTAGCATGACATATTAACAAGTACTGTACCTGCACCATTGGAGTCCCAGCAGCATTTCTTGTGCATTCAGGTATCTTATAAGCACGTGCTGAGTACACTATTCCCTTGTCACTGAATCAAAAACCATTCCAGTAATCCAGATACATGAGAGCACGAAACTATGAAACATAACTGTAATTGTAAGTTCAAGCAAGCGATGGAAACTGCTTCAAGGGAGTATATTTTGGTTTTGAAGATGCTATTTAATTGGTAGAGCATAAGCTTACGAATGGCCATTCAACTCACTATTCCAGTCAAGCTGTAAACAGCAGTAAACGAATGAACTAGCAGGTGTCTCAGTTGAACATTCTCTAGGGCAATCAGTTAGAACATTCTAGTTGACTGAAACCACTTCCGTCCACCTCCAGGGGCTATACAACAAGAATTATCTCAAATTTTAAATACTCTCCCACCTACACAGGAAGGCCCTGTCTGAAACATTTCAATTCCGACAGGAACACGAGAAATTGCGTGTTCCAAATGAGGGCTTACAAGTGTGCCCAGCAGACCACATGCTAATTTAAATTTCAAAGCAAAAGCAAGTTCAAGAGACAACCGGACAAATATTGTCTGTCATCATGATCACGTTTCACATACAACTTTCTAATGGTAAATTTGGTTGTTTTAACTTTTAGTACACACTGGTAGCATGTCATGTCAGTAATTCTTTAAGCCCGAGCTTCAAGAACATGCCGTTGAGCTGAGATGTGCTGGCCTAATACTTTTTAGAAAAAGCAACCAATTTTTAGAGGAAACGCAAAAGACTTTTGCGTTTCGTTATATTGGAAAGGCAGAGTTGTTACATCCTCCTAGGAGGTCCAAATACACACTGTTAACTAGCAAAATCAGTGAACATCCCAGGTGTTTGGGAGAATGGCGCGCAGGCCCAATGCACCAGCTCTCGCCCACAGCACAGCTTCCTCTTTGATCTTGCTCACTAGGGCGCTAGTCGATGGGGTTGCAGCGTTGAACACACAATCGTTGCGATGTTTCCACGTCATCCAAGGGATCAGCAGCGCCGCGGAGGCGAGTCCTTTGTGCATGGGTTTTGGCGTGCTTTGACGCGCATTGCACCACCAGGTCGTCAGGGAGTCCTCGCCATCAGGCACACGGCAGGTTAGGCGCAGCCATGATAGGGCTTCATGCCATACTCCTTTGGTGAAAGAGCACTCCAGCAGCAGGTGTTGAATGGTCTCGGGCGCCTGGTCGCAAAGCGGGCAGCGGGGTGGGTGTGGCAGGCCGCGTCGAGCAAGGCGGTCCGCCGTCCAGCAGCGTCCAAGGTTGGCAAGCCAGTGAAAGAACTTGACTCGCGGCGGTGCCCATGTCTTCCAGGTGAACTTCCACGCCGGGCAGGAAAGCGAACCATGGAAGGTGGCCGTGTATGCCGACTCCGCAGTGTACTTGCCATTGGCAGTCCAGAGCCAGCGCAAGCAATCTGGTTCTGCTGAGAGGACGACGCCCTCGATCGCCCGCCACAACATCAAGTATTGCCCAATCTCGTGAATGCCCAGAGTACCTTGGATGTCTGTGGCCCATCGGTGGTCAAGCAGGCCTTCAGCAACAGTCCTGTTCTTGCGTCGTCGCTTGGGGATGAGAGTGTATAGCTGGGGCGCAATTTGTGAGATTGCGCGTCCATTAATCCACTTGTCCTCCCAGAAGCGTGCGCGCAGGCCGTTGCCTAGGATCATCACCGTGGACGCGAAGAAGAACGTGTGCTCCTCGCGTGTGAACTGCAGGTCAAGTCCACTCCATGCTCTATTGTCGTCGAGGCTGCTGAACCAGAGCCAGCGGGTGCCCAACTTTCGTAAAATAAAGGGGGTCCAACTTTCGTAACATGCTAGAAGATTTAATGACAAGTGTGCCCAGTATCACATACCTGAAATAAAGAACATGGTCATGTGTTTGGCAGACAATGAAATCTGACATACTGTCATTATTTCGCATCTTTCCAACAGATTTTCCAATTGTCCCCCGGTGTTGTAAATTGAAGTTATTGGGGTTCATCCGCTTAAGATAGCCTTTCTCAGTAAGAATCTTCAGGTGAGAGATGGTTGTCATGTTAAGAGAGGTCCAAACAAAAACAAGAAAAGGAAAATGGATTCAGCCAAAATCTATCTAGGACCATAAGGGTACATTAATACATAATTGTGTTTCTCACCAAAAGCATTTCTTCGTTAGGAATAACATCCAAATCATCAACTTCGCCGTCTGCTGAATCTTCTAGGAAAGAACGTCGTGGGGAGGCATATTTGTTCTTTAAATCAACTGCTTCTTGTTCGATAAGCTAACACACCCACCAAACAAGAGTTAATAACTGGGAGTGTAATCACAAGAAATTCACCCCAGCAAAAAAATCAGTGCAGACACTAGTTAATAAACATTGAGGAAATTACAGAGCCTACAAAAAAATTCCACCACATGTATTGACTGTAAAGTGGCTCGAATGTACATAACTACACTCAACAAGGCGATGCTTTTTCACCATGCTTGTCCTTTTATGCTGATACTATTCATGATGAGGTTGCTAGAGGACGTCTTTAAGAGCTAAAAAGCTGCCGGTGAGATCTAGGGATTTCTCATTTGCTTTTTGCAGATGATGGTCTGTTGTTTACGAATGGCAGTGCACAGCAGGCTCAGTTGATTAAAGAAGCTCTCAACCGGTTTGAGCAAAGTGCAGGACAGTTTGTTAGTCTGTAAGAGTGTTTGCTCCTGTTTGGTAGCGGTTGCTCGAGCGATCAAGAAAAGGTTGGGTTGACGAGAAATATCATGGTCCTCTGATTGGGGTGTTCAAATTTGCCGCTTGTCTTTGTGATGAGCACAGCCAGTAAAAAGACCACTGGATTGGCTGGGACAAAAATGATGATGGCAAAGGGCCGCTGTTACATGGGATTTTGCGAATTGAGGCTGTTCAATCGGTTCGTCAACAGTGGAGGTTAATGTCTATGCCGGACAGCCTTAGCAAGACTACTAAAGGCTCGGTACTACCCTAAATGGTGATATTGTGGTTACAGTATCCCATGCTGGCCAAGACCGCAAGATATAGAGCGCGATCTAGAGCTAAGGTATTATTTGGCGAATTGGATCAGGAAGCAAGGTGAGGATTGGCATGATAACTGAATACCAGGGAGAGATCTCGCCGTATCACTTTTTGGTCAGGAAGATCAAGGACTTCATTGGGTCAATCAGCAGACTAAACCAGATGTTAAAGAGTGTGATGAGGGTGTTGTGCATAGAACTTTCTTCATGCATGATGTCAATGAAGTGCTAAAGATCGAGCATTTGGTTCCATTAACCAGACGTCCTATATACAGCAATGATAGTAAACCAGACGTCCTAGATACAGCAATGATGCTGTATTTTTCACCAACCAGTTATATAATAATTACTGAGGTGATAGCATGACATCAAGGACCGTCACATGGATCATAAAAATCAGTGTTGTCTGTCCTGACTCCTGACTAAACAAGGTAATATTTGGCCTGCCGTGCTATTAATTTAATGGAACTAACATGGATAGCCATCTTATAAAGTACCCTCGAATATATCTAGGAATCAGTAGTTAAGGATGCAGGGGATAAAAAGTGAGGAACAGAAAAGTCAGGTGAGATAACAGGAGAATTATGGAGATGTGTTTTCTCGTGAAAGTCAGGAACAGTTTTATTGCCAGGTTTTGTTTCACATGTTAACACGTAACACTGATATTCTTAACTAACAAAATTGCAGAGAATTGGGTATATAGTTGATACTTTTCCTATACCAAGAAACGAGTTCATAGACTTCAGAAGATAACAGGGTATAATGCCAGATAAAAATAGAACAGACAGAAGAGATGAAGAGCATAAAATGCTGAACCTGAAACATCAGTTTCTTGCTTGACAAGAGCTCATTCAACTTTGAAATACCCTCCGACAAAGAAGTAGCTTCATCAATAAACTTTTTCCGCTGCAACAAACAGAAGCCTGTTCAGATTCTCCAAATAGGGAAATAATTTTGATTAACAGCAAGACAATGGGAAAAAAAGAAACCTCGAGGGAAGTAAGTTTCCTTAGTGTAATGTCCAAAAGAGCTTCTGCTTGCTTCTCAGATAGACCATATTCTGCAAATGCAATTCAGGGTAAAATACACAGATCTGCCAAAAGCTTATATACTTCAACCAATAAGCACGTTAGTTTATACTTACTACTGTGCAATAATAGATAATAATGTGTTACAAACCATTCACATAGGTGATAGCTCTTGTTCTTAATAAATAGATACTCGCTCATACTACTGAAAAATCGAAACCAGTGTTAACTAGCATAGAAAACTGAAAGAGCTAATGACTTATTTAGCGCAGGACTTAAGAACAAATTTTCATTCTTGGGTTAAAACTTATCCAGGGAAAATATCGAACAAAAGATGTGCTACTTTTGCCCTTGTAATGCAATTTTGCATGATGCAGGGAAAACTGCACAGCATTCGACTGCATCATAATTAGCCACAGGCAATTATAGCTTGAACACCAGTTGCTACAATGTACTCCCTCCGTTCCTAAATATAAGATGTTTTAGTCTTTTCTGCCCCACACGTATCTAGACTTGTTTTAGCGTAAGATGCACATGAATCTACACACTAAAAAGCGTCTAGATATGTTCGGGCCAAAAAAGCTTAAAACAACTTATATTTAGGAACAGATGGAGTAATCTCTAGGAGGAATTAGCTAACAAATGCAACCTCCAACTAAGTTTGTTTAAGCTATTTGGCTACATCATTGTTCCGAAGCCTGCAAGCTAAAGATAACAACTAAAAACACTCAAGTGGGTGCTTTGGGCGGAACTATTGTAGATGTGTAGAAGGTGAGAAGCACAGAAAATAGGAGACAGTGTGAGTTAAAAAAAGGCTCCCGGTCACAGTGTGTTACAGCATTGAAAATTTTCTAGATTTCACCTTCATTGAAAGATCTACAGTACGATTAAATGAAGTAAAACCAATGAAACTGAAATAGAAGACGTTACGTCGTTACCCTTCACTAAAGATTCCTTCGCCATGGTGTGATTTGATGTTTCTCTTATTATTCGAATTACAGAATCTAAATTGTCAAGGCCAATGACAATGCCCTGCAGGACCAAGCAAATTAATCATTGACCTTCCATTGTCCAAACAAGGTAACAAATCCAACTGAGGTAATATGTCCAAATGATTTTACCTCCACGATATGTTTTCTTTCTAGAGCTTGTGAAAGCTTAAACTTTGCACGCCTTTCAATAACAGAACATCTGAAGTCAAGGAACGCCTAGAGCACAATCAAGATTTCAATGGAAAATTAGGCCTGAAGTTCATAAAGTGCTTGATCATTATCCTAATAATCATTCATACACCTAAACAGGGACATGCAGCATAAGTAATTAAGGATATTAAATGCACACAAAAATTGCAGCTACTGCATAAGATGTTTTACCAATTTTCATACAGACTACATACGGAGCATAATGAGTAAATTTACACACTAAATTACGTCTACATACATCGTAGTTGTCCATATTGAAATACCTAAAACATCTTATTATGATACGGAGGGAGTACATATATGATCTAGTGCAATATCTGGCAACAATAGAAATATGGAGTTCCTTGATCATGACATGGAATGTGAATGGACAGGATAGGGGTGAACATCATAGCACCTGCAGAATTTCCTTCAGTCCCATCAATTTTGGATGCCCATTAAGAATACTGAAGAAGTCAAGGAAAAAAAGATGTAAGAACTGAAGACAGGTCAAGTTAGTTACTGTTTGAAAATGCGACGACATGGAAACAAACTGTAGAGTATAGTAACCGTGCCACGCTTGATTAACATCATCAAAGCATAAAAAAAATCCTCTTCAATATTACAAGTATACTTTCTTATCCTGTTTAACACTTTTAAAAAGGCCAGTATATATCAAATCAAACATACTACACGCACGAGAAAATTTTGAGCCTGCACACATGATCTTTTTTTCATTTTTAATTAAAAACATTGTTCGGAAACTTTAGGTAACATGCACATCCTTAGAGCAAAGACATGGACAGTTTTTAATTAAAGAAATACCACATAAAATAACTTGTAAACACAAAAAAAAATCATGTATACCAAACAAGACAGTCCACAACAACTAAATTGGATTAAATATTTTGGATAGGAGTATCCGAACCTAAATGGTGCCTTTTATACTGGTATAGATCATGAGTGTATTATTTATTTAGAATAAAGAGCTGAAACCCGTCGACCAAGATTTTAAGTATTAAATTTGACCTGCTGCATACAGGGATGCATCCATAGCTTGATATAAGGTACTCTTTTGCAAGAGCTTGATATAAGGTCTTTGATAGCTATTGCTATATCAAGTACTAAAGAGCTGAAACCCGTCGACCAAGATTTTAAGTATTAAATTTGACTCCTTAGATTATCTGCATACAGGGATACATCCATAGCTTGATATAAGGTACTTTTTGGAAGAGCTTGATATAAGGTCTTTGATAGCTATTGCTATATCAAGTACTAAACAATTGTGGCAATTATTTTAATGTGGTGGTACTTGACATGTTTGACAAATGTATTTGCATCAAACGTAATCTCCAGTTCTCCATATGTGATTGTATTTTTTTGCAAATAAGTTGTTAATGCATGGCATGGATAATGGATGAAACATGATTTAGATTCAAGTCTCCTACCAATTATATTTTATATATTCGCGGCAGATACACTTCATTATGGCAGGTTAAGGACTTGTGCAGCTAAAGATGTTAGATATATCAAGCTGAAAGAATTTCAATATACTTTGTAGCTTCTTGTATACTTGTTATCTAAAATAGAACTTTCTAGCTTCTTGTATACTTGTTAGTTATCCTATAATAGATTTGGTTCGGACGGGTATTTTGGAAACTGGAATAGGACTTTCAAGGTTATATCTGTGATATATTTCCCTAATTTTTCATGCAATCAACAGCTTGAGGACAACGACTTTGTTTCAACGTAGAAGTGCAGAAGGGAGAAAAGCTGAGAATGGACTGGTACTATGATTCAAAGAGAACTATTGGAATTTATAACAGACAAGCATATGTGCCATATACTTCCTTGTAACAGTGGGCAATGCAGTTGATTGACATAAAAATTTAGGAAGCCCCTTAAAATAGTTTAAGGGTATGAATTCAAATTTGCGATAATATCCCAAGTCTGAACATACAAGAATATTTAATGAAGTGGCCAATACTAGGAAAATCAAACTGAGATAAGAAAAGACATATTTTTATTGATGCGAACTCACGTTTAAGAACAATTGGGCAAAGGAATAACATCGGAGAAGAAAATGAAGAACAAATTATGCACGTGTGAACAATTAACAGTCTTGCTTTTACCGTAGAACACATGACCAAACGAAATAAAGTCATTAAACTGTATAAATTGTTAAAAGCATACTTACGCTACCATGTTGCAGCTAAAACCAGATTGCAATGATGTATGACGGTACAGGTTGTTCAGGACTACGGCAGGATTTGCACCTCTTTTCACCTGGAACAGTGTGCAAGAAGATAAGCTCAGAGCAAGCAGTCAAAGATGATGAAGATAAGCTCAGAGCAAGCAGTCAAAGATGATAGTACAAACCTCAATAACTACACGCATTCCAGAGCGGTCACTTTCATCTCGAATGTCACTGATGCCTTCTAACACCTACACAGTAAAAAAGGGTTGTTGGCCCATACTTGTGATACTGATGATAGAGTTCAAATTAAGCTTAAGTTGCGACCAACCAGCTAGCCAACTTCCTGATTTTTTATGGATGAACCCAAACACCAAAAGGCCACAGCAGATTAATCGAAATAAGCAAGTTTCTAGTAGAGAAGAAATGCAACTAATTATGCCCCAAAATGATGTTACCTTGTCTTCAACAAGCTCAGCTATCTTTTGCACAAGAGTAGCTTTATTTTGCTGGTACGGAATCTGCATGTAAGCATGAAAAATTACAAATCAGGCAATATGTTCCCTGTTAATTAACCAGGTATAGCAAGACTATCCAAAAAAGTAACCAGTTACACAGGCATTGCTCTGAAAACAATAGCATGAAATCTAACCTCTTTAATTATGAGAGCAGTGCGATTGCTTTTCTTATCAATTGTTTCCATGTCGACTTTGCCTCTCACCACAACTCGTCCACGCCCTGTTCTATAGGCTTCCAAAATACTATACAAGGAGAAAAACATATGCAGAATGTAGCTCCCCTTAGTGTTGAAACAGTGAAGAGAAATAAGACCAATGAAATGAGAATCAAGTACCCATTATTTCCCATGATTATCCCTCCTGTAGGAAAGTCGGGACCAGGCATGCATTCTAGTAGTTCTTGGAGCTTGCATACAACATGAAATTGCAATCAGGATTATGAAAATCTATAAAACGAAGAAGCAAAAGAAATAGAAGAATAGAACTAGAGGAATCCATTTAAGAGCATCCACTATTGTGAATCTATAAAATTCTCCTAGCATGTCTACACCAATGACAATGTTTTCATGATATTTTCTTTAGAGAGCATGCAAAAGATGTACATGTACTTTTGGTTAAGAGGAAAATAAAATAACCAACTACAAGAGTTTGCCACAAAGATATACTTAGATTGAATTAGTACGTCTTAAGTAATGCACCGGAACCAAACAGCTACTCTTTCTTTTTACACAGAACCAGACAAATATTCATGGAACAGCATAAGTTTAAAAAAATAGCAAACCTTATAAATACTTCTTTCACTTTCTAAATTTACAGTGAGGTATTGACATTGTTTCAGTAAACTAGTCAGACTGAAGAGCTCACTTTCAATTTCTACTTCTAAGTTCTAATCATGTAGTGTATCTGTATGGCCATGTCACCTAGATACTTACGAATAATGATGCTAAACTACACTCGGAGATTGTTGTTCACTTGTAACAAAGAACAATCTAGTGGCGTTGACTCTACAGCTGAGATGTGTGGATGTGTAAATTACTAAATTATACATTTCAGTTCGACCAAAGAAGCCATTTCAACATTTTGCTACTAAAGGCAATCATTCGGAAGGCTTTGCAGACACAATCCAAGACCATCATAGCAGCAAGTCTCGACTGGGCAAGGCCCACTAGTATCCTGGCCCTAGTGTCTTCTGTCAATGTTTTAGCACAAAAGAGTGGAGGCAAACAACAAGTATTGCAATTGTACTTCCAAATCTCTGGTCGTGATCAGAAAAGGGGAACATGACCATATACTTTTGACATATTCTATTGCTAAAGGTTTACCAGGAATCAGCTGAGTCCAAAGTGCCAGCCAATTATGCCACCACCAACCAGTAAGTGGTTATTTATGGATCATCATGCTATGGACTAAGATGCAATTAACAGACAAAAGTCGATTGATCGAAAAGGAGGTAATGATAGAATACTAACCGTAGCTTCAGGATTTTGAATTATAACACACAGTGCATCAACAAGTTCTCCCAAATTATGAGGAGGGATATTTGTGGCCATTCCAACCTGAGACAATACCACACATCAAAAAAATCAAATCCAGAGCATCATGTTTTCTTATTTGATTTGAATAAATAGGTGTCCAGATGAGCTGAACGTTTCTTCAGCTTATAAAAGAGCTCATACTGCAATTCCAGAAGATCCATTCAAGAGTAGTGATGGAACACGAGCTGGCAACAGAGATGGTTCTTTCTGTGAATTATCAAAGTTTGGAACGTAGTTGACCTGTTCAATGGCAAACAAGTGGCATGAAATAGGTACGAAAAGGAACATACACATTAAACAACGTGTGCATGCACACACAAAGAGAAAAAAACATGAAGAACTGAAGCGTAAATATATACAGTATTCAGGTCCAGATCAGTCAGGAACATGGCTTCCGTTAATGGCTGCAAAACAACAAGATGGTCTGTGAGACTTCTGTTGGTGAAAAAGTGGCTCGCTTAAAAAAATTGAAGTGAAACAAAACCTACATCCAAGCGGCACTCCGTGTATCGCATTGCAGCAGGAGGATCAGCATCAATTGAGCCAAAGTTACCATGTCCTTGAACAAGGGGGTACCTCATTGAAAAGTCCTGCAAGATCACATACATAAAAGGCTCTTTAATTACAGTTTAGTAAGCAAATTTGACATATATGATGCAGCTTCAGTTGACAGCAGACTGAAATAGTGAAAGTCAAAGCAGAAAATATCAGCAAGCAACTGAAGTGTAGCTCGGTTTTAATTGGAAAGATGGGATATGACATAGAACATTCTAGATGCAAAATTATATTGAAGTGCAAGTTGAAATATTTAAGTATCTGCCTAATATGAACTAAACTGTTACTGCTATTTTCATATCAAATAATACTGTCATGTTCCTTATAAAGGTTGTCCATAATGCAAGTGTCTGTTACTGCTATTTTCATATCAAATAATACTGTCATGTTCCTTATAAAGGTTGTCCATGGCACCACCTAAACTTGACCCCGAGGGTGGGGGGGGGGGGGGGGGGGGGCACATTACCCACATTGAAATAATAATATCCCCACAGTAATGTTACCTGAGCCATTCGCACTAAAGTTTCATAAACTGCTGAGTCTCCGTGAGGATGGAATTTACCGAGTACCTGCAATAAATAAGAAAGTTTCATGTTTCTACACCTAACAGGCAGAAACGGGTCATGCAACAAACACAGTACTGTTATAAAATGTTTATCGAAAGAGGTACAAAGGTAACGCTGCACTGCGACATTAGCCAATAACAGATACCATTTTTGTTAATGTCGCAATATATGCTTAACTAGATAACTTCAGGATACGTGGACAGGCTAGACAAATATGAGAAGAGTTTTGATACCGCCAGTTCTGCAGCAAAATAAGTGCGGTGCAAAATAATCTGAAAATCTGATCAGAGTGGTAGAAGAACATGTGTGTGATCCAAAAATATAATCCTTTCAGTGTATTGGTTTAATGGTTAGTGCTGCTGTTATATGATACCCTAGAAGCAAATAGCTTGCTCACCATGAGGATGCAATTGAAAAAGCAAAATAACACCCATTAGCTTACAGTCATACCACGATAGCTGCAAGCCTGCTACCAATTGTTTGTTTTACAGAGCAGAGTTTCAAAAACTTTGATGTGCACCATGAGAATGAATTTACTATTTGATACAGCAAAGTCTTGGAAAGTGCTTTTAAAAAGTTTGATTACTTGTTATAGCCTAACCCCCAGATTCCTAACCAATGCTCAGAGAAGCGTAAGCATGAGCATAGTATTTTTACAACAAATAATCTTATGTACAGCACAGGCAAAAACTTAAAGTGACAGCATGGTACAACAGGATCGGAATATACGCTTCAAATTGCTCATGAGATAAAGAAGTTCTTTCATGCATACCTCACCGACAACCCTGGCACACTTCCTGTGTGGCTTACGAGACGCAAGTCCCATTTCATGCATGGCATAGCTGTAGAAAAATCGAGGGATATCATCCAAATGGTACGGAGCAGGGTCAATAACAAAAAGAATTAATTATATCGGCAAAATGTGCTAGTGAAGCACTAGTCATATAGATAACTTTGGAACTGGAATAGCACTCTGATCCTCCAGTATTCCTTCAGAACGAGAACTTAGATGTTATGTAAATGTAAGATACTTCAGAGTGTAGATTAGCTGAAGAAACAGATTCAGACACAACAGTTGTCATACTATACGTTTACAGAAAAGAGAGCTGGCTGACAAAAGATAAGGGTGATCACAGAACAATATTTAGTTTTCAACAAAACATCAAGGTGTTTCTCTTACAAGCTGGTATGACTTGATAGACAAGCAAGTATTGCCAAAACGGCCATCAAAGGCTTCTCTAATTTCTGTTACACCAAACGTTGACACGGTAGTATGGATTTTATTTTCAGATAATGGAAGAGAAACAATCTGACAGCCTCTGAGAGTCTGAATCCGAATAGGCACACATCACAACAGTATTACTATGAGGCAACGAGGTGGCAAGGCAAAGGCCAGACGTTGCAATCGGTACGGTCGCAGAACGAGTTATACCTCTAAGTGAATCAACTTCAACCTAGCTTGTAAACATACCAACGCACACGGAAGCCCTAATCAAGCAATAATGGTTTCGAAACATGTAGATCCAGCGAAGCCTCAAACCCAACAAGCCAAGCCAGGCACCGAGTATTTATTTTGCTGGGGTAAAAGTAAAACGGGGGACTGGGGGCTCACAGAATCCTGCGGTGGACGGGCTTGAGGCCGTCGCGGACGTCGGGGAGGGCGCGGCCGAGGAGCACGGACATGGCGTAGGCCATGTACGCCTCGGTGGCCTCCTTGTGGAGCTCCACCTGCACGACCCGCTCCTTGACGGCGAGCCCGTCCCCGTCGGCATCCTCGCCGTCGCGGCGGCGCGCGCGGGGGACGGGGCCCCCGGGGCCCGAGGAGGGGGAGGGGGAGGTGGTGGAGGCGCAGAGGAAGCGGAGCGCGGGCGAGGGTCCGCAGGCTGCGGCGGCGGCGCGGCGGCGGGAGGCGGCCCCGGCGGCGGCGATGATGGAGGGCCCGCGGAGGAGGCGCGGGAGCGGGATGCGGAGCGCCGCGGAGAAGGCCATCGCGGGAGGAAGCGGGGAAGGGGAGGCTACTGCTGCGGCATTGGGGGCTGCGAAGACGGTGGGAATGGCGGACGGGAGGGGAGTGGGTTTTGCGAGGGTTTTGGATTGGGGTGGGGTGGGGAGGGGGGAAGCGAAATAAACAGGGAGGACAGGAGGGAGATGGAATGGGACGGTGGTGGACGACAGCAGGCGGACAGCTCGGGCCTCGGGGCAAGCGATACAAATGGACGGGGCTGGGTGAGGGTTTTTTTTTTAATATTTTTTTAAAAAAACTTTATTCGGAAAATAGCACGCGATTTCAAACTTTTTGAAGAATAGTGCGCCGTTGGCACAAGCACCCTCTGCTTGGCCGCAGACAGGCCTGGGCCCGCTGGTTTCGGCGCGGGCAGAGACGAAAGCGCTTTCGGCACAGCCCGTGCCGAAACATGCTGGATAAGCATACTCGTCCCTTTCTTCTTTCCTCCTTCTCTCTTCTCGACCTGCTTTCCTCCTTCTCTCTTCTGCTCCTTCTCTCTTCTGTTCTTTCGATTTGCACTGACTCCTGCCCCCAAAAATCAATACAAGCCCACAGATTTAATAAATAGAGAAGAGAAGGATTGGGGCATCTCCGATCTATTGATGGGATAGCTTTTTGTCGAGGGTGAGAATTATGAGAGCTGGATATGGTTCTTCAGGCAATTGAAAATGGTAGTTGTGAATACTCGCCAAATGTGTGCATCCTTCATGACAGGCATGCTGGTATGCTTAAGGCTATAAAGGCACTGCAGCACTCCGCCGAGGATGAACCAGCACCATGGACTGGCATGCAGAGCCGCTGGTGTATGCGCCATCTCGGTGCTAACTTTTACTCATGCTTTAAGAGTAAAAGGTTGATGAATCTGTTTAAAAGACTGTGCAATCAGAATCAAGAGAGGAAGTATCAGTTTCTGCGGGAAAGACTGACTGAATTCACTGGGCAGCAAGTGAAGGAAAGGAAAGCTGCACAGCCGCAAGCGTTAGCTACACAGCTTGCTGCGGCGCAGGTAGCTGCGGCCCAGGTTGCTGCGGCACAGGGTGACGCGACACAGGGTACTGCGGCAAATACGACAGATTCAGAGCCTGTTGGGTTGTGTGACTTGCCTGGAATTGACCCTCCTGATACGAAGAGAAAGAAGGGAAAACAAATCAAAAAAATTGAAGAGTGGATAGAGAAGGAGCCTCCCGTGAAGTGGTCTCTGTTGCACGACCAATATGGAGCAAGGTACGGCATCATGACTACCAAACTAGCTGAGGTGTACAATTTTGTACTCAGAGGGAATAGGGGTTTGCCACTGACAGCACTGGTGGAGGGTATTTTGCACGGAACATTGACATATTTCAGAGATAGACGTCGTGAAGCCGTCGAGCATATTGAGTATTACCCCAACACACCTTATTGCCGCAAGATAAGACAGTATATGGACAAGAAGATGAAGAAGGCACGGATGCACATGGTCATTCGTATTGGTAATGAAGAAGCGAGGTACGCTTACCAACCTCAAGATTTGGTACGGGTAATGAGCTGAAAACCCATGAGGTCATAATTAGTGCTACTGCACCCCCAACGTGCGAGTGCACGTGCAACAAACCGAGACTGCTTCACCTCCCATGTTCTCATGTCCTTGCTGTTTCTGGCCAGTTGGGGATGAACCCAATCAGTTTTGTCTCTCCGTATTACATGAAGGAGGCAGTGGTTGAAACTTGGACCGGGGATACGACAGGATTCCGGATCCTGCACTTATGAGAACTAGCAGAGGATTCCGGATCCTGCACTTATGACAAGTTCATCTGGACATGCTCAAAGAATGGGAGATACTCGGCCAGCTCCACCTATTTGGCGCTGTGCCAAGGGAGTACGAGGTTTGCGACTGCTAGCTGCATCTGGAAGGCAAAAGCGCCGGTGAAATGTAAGATTTTCTGCTGGCTTGCTATGCTGCACCGAGTATGGACGTCTGACCGTCGAGTGCGACATGGGATACAAGAGGAAGTGGATGCCTGTTTTACTTGCCTTCAGGAGACCGACACCATCGAGCACATATTAGTTCAATGTGTCTACGCAAGAGAAACCTGGCATCGCTGCTTCCTTGTTGCAGGTTTGCAAGTCCAGGCGCCGGAACTGACAGATACTTTTGAAGCATGGTGGTTGAAGGTGAGAGAACCTTTTGACAAGAAATCGAAGAGGATCTTTGATGCGTTTGTGATCCTTGTTGGCTGGAGCCTCTGGAAGCAGCGCAATGCTCGCTTATTCCACAATGTAGGGCAGCAATTTTCTGTCACCGTGTTGGTTGACAGAATTGTTGATGAGTTCAAGTTGTGGAGAGAGGCAGGAGTAGGAGGGAGGGAACCTGATCATCGTGAGTAGTTGCCCTAGGTTTAGGAGTAGGAGTGTGTGGTGGCTGTCTCAATTTTGTTTGTGAACAGCCTTGTAATTCCTGTTGTTTGCTGCCTTCTATAAAAGTCAGTACGCTTTGGCGTACTATCAAAAAAAAAAAAGCAGAGGAAGCCGGAACTCACGTCGCATCCGGAATCATATGGACGAGTCTGAAGCTGGTGGATGTACTCGACGGTGCTTGTATTGCAATCTTTTTTGGCATAGAGAGAAGTATTGTCCCATATACGGCCTAGGACCTGCTCTTGATCCTGCAGTCGTTCCTGATCCTGTGCGTGGTGATACGTCTCCAACGTATCCATAATTTCTGATGTTTCATGCTTATATTATGCCATTTGCTACATGTTTTATATACACTTCGTATCACTTTTATGCATTTTCTGGGACTAACCTATTAACAAGATGCCACAGTGCCAGTTCCCTGTTTTCTGCTGTTTTTGGTTTCAGAAAGTTACTTCTGGAAATATTCTCGGAATTGCACGAAACAAAAGGCCAGGTCCCTATTTTTCCAGCACGTACACGGAGTCCGAAGGAGACACGAAGGAGAGCCACGAGGTGGCCAAACCACATGGTGGCGCGGCTGGGCCCACAGCCGCGCCTGGAGGTGGTTTGGGCCCCTCGGGGGTCCGCCGACATCGCCCCTTCGCCTATTTATTCCCCGAGACGCGAAAACCCTAAAACACCGAGCCTTTCATCCAGAAAATATTCGCTGCCGCCGTCGTCGTCAACCCTAACTCGGGGGGTTCCTGAAGCTCTTCCCGGCACCCTGCCGGAGAGGGGAATTGTAACGTCCCAAAATTGTAACCCAGTTTTATTAGTCAAAAATGTGGGCCAACAAAAACTTTTGTTAATTTTGTGTGTTTGATGTTTGTGCTTGCTTGTGTTGGTTAGTTTGCTAAAACAAAAATGTAAAGAAAAGAAAAGAAACATAATAAAAAGTTCCCACATGAAATCTTGTGACGAAAGTCACACAAAATTCATCCTGTCAAGAAAATAAAATTTTATTTTTTAAAAACAAGTTCAGAGGGGTGACATGTGATCACTCTCTCTTTGTTCTCATATTCTTTTCCCTCCCAAAAATATTTCTAAAAAAATCCTAATTTCAAATTCCATTTCTTTCTTTATCTTTCCCAAATCACAAAATGTGCCATGTTGCACATATCCAATAAATTCTAGCACCCTACCAAAAATCCATGCTTTATACTTGTGAATCAAGTATGGAATTAAATTCAAGAAATTTGAATTTAATTTTTCGTTGAGACAATTCATCGAGCACATGGTGGGCACTGCCCGTGTTCATCCTCCGATCCACGAAACCGAGCTCCAATCCGTCGATTGGATGGATCCCTGCGTGGCTTGCTTGCTCCACACTCTCCCCCTCACTCCCCTCAGTCTCCAGAGCAAGAGGGAAGCGTGCCACTTGGTTGTTTTGCTCGTGGCCGCCGCCGTCCGCACGCCACCGTGCTGTCCACCCCTGGCCGTCGACGAAATCGTGCGGAGGAGGCACCCCGCTGGCCCAGCCCTGCACCCTTGCGTCCTCTCACCCTCACCGCACTCGTCTGGACGGAGATGACCGCGCCCTGACACCCTGAGGCGCCGTGCGCCAGCCGCCATGTCAACGCTCGCCAAGCTCTGGCCGCGCGTGGACACCGACGCCGATCCTCTCCTCCACGCCACCCCAGCTCGCGTGGCTCGTCTCGGACGCGCCTCTGCCACCCAGCAACCTCAGGGACACGTCCCCGTCAGCCCTCGTGGCCTGCAGCAGCCGAATCGATCCGTCCACTCCGCGGACGCGCCATGGACGCCGTGCCGTGTCGAGCTCGCTCTCGCAGCCGCGCGTGCACCCCTCTACCTCTAAACCCTAGCTAGACACCCTACGGTCGTCGCCGTGCAGCACCGCCACCAATGGCGTGCTATCCCCCTCCCTAGACCACTCCTGCGCCCCGCCCACCGCACGCCGTGGTTCGGCTATAAAAAGCCACCGCACCCGTGCCTCCACACCTCACCACCGCTCACTCCAGCACCCCTCCCTCACTCTCCACCCCTCAGTGCACCGCTAGGAGAGCGGTGACACTGCCCCGCAAGCCCAGGCCGCCTCGAGCGTCCTCGATTTCTCGCCGGAGGCGAGGAAGAGGTCGAGCACGGATAGGTCGTTGCTCGCTTCCCCTCTCCCCTCTCTGGCCCATCCTAGCCTCACCATTACCCCCGCACTTACCCGCCGCCGTTTCCCCGTGTTTGGTGCACAGACGCGGAGCAGAAGGAGCACCGGAGTTGCAGCACGGCCGCGGAGGTGGAGTTGCTCGCCGTCGCCGCCAGAAGCTTCCCCAGCAAGCACACCTCATCCCAGAGGCTTCCCCACGATCCCCGCCGTCGATCCACCTCTTTCCGCAGCCTCCCGAGCCCTAGGTGAGTTTCCCCGTGCTTCTCGCCGTCGCCGGAGCCGCGGCGCCGCCCGCCTGAGGTCGTCGATGACCGCGAGCTCCAGGCGCCGTTCGATTAGAAATCGACGGTAGCGTACCGGTTCGCGTGATTAGTCGCTGACTGGTGGACCCCACCCGTCAGCGTTTTAAATTTAAAACGCGCGCGCGGAACGTTCCGTTGAGTCACTGACGGGCGGACCCCACCCGTCAGGGTTTTCTTCTTTTCCAGCGTTTTAGAATTTCCAAATTCCACTGTTTTCAGTACTGGATCTAGATTAGAAATTCAATAACTTGAGTTATAGAAGTCCAATTAAATCAAACCAAACTGCTCTGGAAAGCTTATAAAATTATTTAACTCATCAAAGTGGTCTCATCTCATTTAAATAAATAATAAAAATGTATTAATAAAAATGCTCCAGAAGGTTTAAAACACTAAACCATTTGTTTCTGGAGTTATATAAATCCAAATAACTTGAAACCAATTTTGGTAACCTTGTATTAGGATCCTTTAGCTCCCCAAATTTTGGTAGAATTAATTGAGTAGTCTAAAACCCTTAGCCTTTGGTTGAATTTCAGTGCACCCTTCTGCACTAAACCAATTAGTGTGATTTATCATTAGGTCCAATTAAGCTCAAACCAATTTTGTTAGATCACTTGTAGCCAAAGTTAGTTGCCCCTAAAAGGATTTAATTTTTGGAGCAACCTAATTTGTTTGGTAGCTAAAACTTGTTTAAAAACCTTCTGAACTACAACAAATGTGTAGGGAGTTTGGTAACTCCAAATGACCCCAATCCAATTGGGTGATCTTCTACACATCAGTAGCTACCCATAGAATTTTAGTTTGAATTTTTGTGACAAACATAGATTAAATGGTGAATTAATTGGTGTACAACTAGTTTCTGCCTTAGTTTGAAAATAATTAAATAAAGATTAATTCAATTAAAATTAAAAACCATCTTGTGTTGCTTGATGTGTGCAGTAGCTAATTGTGGCAATTATGAGTGTAATGCTGTGTTGATGCTTGAGCTAGAGTAGTGATGGTTGTTTTGCTTGTTTAAACGTTTAGACGATACCGCTGACGAATTCATCAAGGAAGGAGGTTTTGCTGAACCCGAAGATCAGGACCAGTACCACCTTGTTGAGCAAGGCAAGCTACTTCACTGAGCTTGCAGTTATATACCTCTATTTTAGTCTCAAGAGTTATTCAAAGGAATCAATGATTTTTGGAAAAACCCTTTTTTAAAACAATGAAAAACTATTTTGCCACCCTATGTAGAAATATAGGGTAGTTATTTTACAACTATAGGATGGGAAAAACAATGTTTACTCAAAACCCCTTTGAAAGTACTTGAATGAAGGTGAAGTACCGAAAGGTCGGTATGAAGGTGAAGAACCAGAGAATGGTGTTGTTTCTGGAAAGAAAAATGCACATTGTGTCCTTGTACTTACATCCCCAGCCAAAAATCTGTGCGACCACATTTACCCACATATGGGCAAGGGCGTAGTCATATAATTTGCTCGTGTTAGTACTGGATGCCTCAATAACGAGGAGAACCTCGTTCCATGAGGGGATGGTCTGAGGACCTACCCCCTGACCTGGGTCCTCTTCATTGAAGTCTACCGGAAGCCGGTATGAGCGTGTCGGAGGAAGAGGATTGAAGGGCTCCCTTGGGTCCGCCGGGCAGAACTACGAGTCCCCACACTTAGTTTCTGAGGATTTGAGTGTCGGTGGAAAGTGTCGTAGCGGCAGGGTCCTGTACTAGCATGAGCAAAGGACAGGCTATGGCCGGGAACTCAACTTCGCATACCTCCGGTATGGCGGGACGTGGCTGACACGATGAGTGACCGGATGGGTGTGGGAAAAGCGTGCTACCTCTGCAGAGGGTAAAACTATTCGAATAGCCGAGTCCTCGGATATGGACAGTTGGGAAGAACTACTAAGGCCATGTGCAAGTTTTATAAAGTGTTGAGTTTGAAAGGAAACTGAGATGGAAAAGGTTGCTTACCTGTACCAATGAGTTGGTGTAAGGTGGTGAAGGGTTTGGAACCCTGATTGAGATTTGGTCGGACCGGGAAGGATTTTTCGAGAAAAATAGCTAAAGTGGTGTTTTCTCAAAGGATGGTTATAAACTTCGTCTCACCCCTTTCCAGTAAGGATTTGAGAGTTTTCACATAAAAGTTGTTAAAAAAATAAAACTAGTTAGTGCTTACTCTAGTTGGGGTAGTTTGCGAGTACAATCAAATGTACTCATATTGGTTTCGTCCCTGGCTATTGTCTTAGCCAGATTTCGAGGAACCCTACGTTGAAGAGGAGTTTGGCGACGTCTATGCGAACTGAGATCTTCATAAGTCAGCTGCCTGTCGGGTGTTGTTAGGATGGATTAGCCCTACTACCGTAGCTTCCGCTGAATAAAGATGATTTGGCCCTGAAGGCACCTATGTATAATTAGGCCTGTATGGCCAGGTTTGTAAGACTTTAAACTCGGTATTGTATGGATGTAAACTTTGATATTCAGTTCGGATTATGTGCAACGACAGACTGATCACGGGATCGTTGTGTTAAGCATAATCGGGTATTTCGGACGGCTAGTCCGGGGTCCCCACAGGAATCATCACCGGAGGGCTCTACATCGCCATGCCCGCCTCCGGAGTGATGCGTGAGTAGTTCATCCTTAGACTATGGGTCCATAGCAGTAGCTAGATGGTTGTCTTCTCCACTTGTACCATCATGTTTAGATCTTGTGAGATGCCTATCATGATCAAGATCATCTTATTGTAATGCTACATGTTGTGTTTGCTGGGATCCGACTTATATTGATACCTATGTGGAGCTGAATATTATATTATCATGTCTATGTCATTTGTGATCTTGCATGCTCTCCGTTACTTGTTGAAGCCTTGGCCACGTGAATACTTGTAACTCCAAGAGGGGGTATTTATGCATGATAGTTGGGTTCAACCTCTATTTAACCTGGATAGTGACAGCAAGTTCTAAGGTTGTAGATGTGTTGTTGCCACTAGGGGTAAAACAGCAATGCTTTATTCAAGGATGAATGTATTGTTTACATTACGCACATTACTTAATGCAATTATCTGTTGCTTGCAACTTAATACTGGAAGGGGTACGGATGTTAACCGGAAAGTGGACTATTTAGGCATAGATGCATGCTGGATAGCGGTCTATGTACTTTGTCGTAATGCCCAAATGAATCTCATAATAGACACCACAGCTCACACATGCATGTTATATGCACTTATCAATTGTCAATTGCCCAGCTGTAATTTGTTTACCCAGCATGTTAGTTATCTTATTGGAGAGACACCACTAGTGAACTGTGGACCCCGGTCCATTCTTTTACATCTGAAATACAATCTACTGCAATCATTGTTCTCTACTGTTTTATGCAAACAAACATCATTTTCCATTCGATACGTTTAACCCTTTGTTTTCAGCAAGTCGGTGAGATTGACAACCTCACTGTTAAGTTGGGGCAAAATAGTTTGATTGTGTTGTGCAGGTTCCACGTTGGCACCGGAATCCCTGGTGTTGCGCCGCACTACACTCCTCCACCAACACCTTCGAAGCAAACCTCGTTTTCCTACTGGTCCGATTAAACCTTGGTTTCATACTGAGGGAAAACTTACTGCTGCACTCATCATACCTTCCTCTTGGGGTTCCCAACTGACGTGTGACGTACAAGCAATTGTTTCTGGCACTATTAACCTAGAGCCACCAACAACGTTTTCTGGCGCCGTTGCCGGGGAAAACAGAATTGCTTCTGAAAGGGGAGTCTCTCACACCCAATCTCTTTACTTTGTTATGTGTCTTGCTTAGTTTATTTTTATTTAGTCTTGTTTGCTCTCTTTATCAAAAACACAAAAAAATTAGTTACTTGTTTAATTCGGTTTGTTTTGTTTTTCAAAATGAATACTCCTGAGAACACTAAGTTGTGTGACTTCACTAGCAGAAATAACAATGATTTCATATGCACTCCTATTGCTCCACCTGCTTCTACAGCAGAATTTTATGAAATTAAACCTGCTATATTAAATCTTGTTATGAAAGAGCAATTTTCTGGTGTTAGTACTGATGATGCTGCTGCCCATCTTAATAATTTTGTTGAACTTTGTGAAATGCAAAAGTATAAGGATATGGATGGGGATATTATAAAACTGAAACTTTTTCCTTTCTCCTTGAGAGGAAGAGCTAAAGAATGATTGCTTTCTTTGCCTAGAAATAGTATTAATTCTTGGACAAAATGCAAAGATGGTTTCATAGGGAAATATTATCCTCCTGCTAAGATTATATCCTTGAGAAGTAGCATTATGAATTTTAAACAACTTGATAATGAACATGTTGCTCAAGTTTGGGAAAGAATGAAATCTTTGGTGAAGAATTGTCTTCTAGCCGTTGTCTCCGGTATCTCCGGTAGGTGGCAGAGCATCTCGTGGCAGAGCCTAGGGGTAGCTGCATCTGTGTATGCTTTTGCTTTTCCCGTGTGGCAGTCCAACGACGAGTCTCGGAGCATTTCAAGTTTCCTTTTAACTCCGTTCAAAAAAATAGCAAAGAAAACTTAAACTTGAGCAAGGCTTTAGAAGAGAACTAACATGCAAAATCTGTTTTGGCCCCCGTGGATGCACCCACTATTTAAAAACTGCATTTCAAAATGTCAAAATAATTTGAACAAAAAATTTAGGTATATACGCCGACATTAATTTATGTATGCATAAAACGTTTCGCAAAAAAAAACATTCTATGTGAGCTATGTAAAAAGACAAATTCCACTGTTTCAAAATGATTTTTGACTAGACAGTTCTTTGTCTTTTTAATACAACTGACAAAAAATGTCTTTTTTGCGAAACTTTTTGTGTGGATATAAAATGTCTAGATATACAACCAAAAAATTGTTTGGGAATTTTTTGACATTTTTTAATGCATTTAAGTTTTTTTTCATCATGTCCAATTAACATGGAATAATCATATAGTAACCGCGACATGCAATCGTTGCACCAGTTACTGCAACCTAGCCTGCATATAAACCATTTCATTGGCATGGTCTCATTAATTAGAACTAGATCTTTCAAAAAAAATAAAAATAAAAGAAGTGGCGCCAGGGAGTCTTCATGAGACAACATGAAGGATGTTGAAAATGCTCTAGTGGTATACTTCTTATGACATGCTCTCACGCTATTAGTCAAGAACCAAGGTCGAGGTACAGATACCCTCCACAAAAAAATGGTCAAGGTAGATGCATCTCATTGCAATCTCGCGCGAAATGAGGCAACCATCTCTCTCAGACTGTAATCATCTTGCATATGTTGAACTTTGCATCACACACCACTAAAAGCACCCTCTGAAGCCTACAAAAACGGCGTGACATTGGTGATCAACCTCTCCTTTGGGTTACAGAGTAGAGACACCGATTCAGAGTGCTTTGCTGTAACTTTTAAAATTTCATTGTTCTTTACTGTGTTGTTTATTATCTTACACCGTTTCAGAGTGCTTTGCTGTAGCTTTTAAATTTTTCACTGTTCTTTATTGTGTTTTTTTATTTTTTGGTCAGTTCCTTCTTAAAAAACATGGAACACGTCTAAACCGCATGTTGTTTAAAAAAAAACATGTTAGACTTTATACACGGCCAGCAATACGGAGACAGCCCACCAATATGGCCCATTACCGGTTGTTTGTTGTTGCCCCATTTTCCACGCAACTTTACATCTGACAATCTGCAAGAGAGAAGCGCTAGTTGGGGATCGGGAGTTGGGAAGCCGCCGCACCCTCTCAATCCACGCCAATCCCAAACCACATCTCCGGCGATCTTTCGCCATGTCGTCAGCAAGCTCATCGGGGAGGTTTTCCTGGGTAGTGCTGAGGAAGTACATCCCGATCTTCGACGCCGACGAGAAAAATCAGGAAGACCTGGTCATGGCCAATGCGAGCAAAGATTGGGCGGACATCAAGGATGGGTCCTTGATCTTGGAGAAGTTCTCGCTGGACGCGCACCTCGTCGAGCCCCCGGAGATCTCCACCTTGTTCCTGCGTGCCAAGCTCGAGGTGCAGGAGCGCGGCATATTTTGCATCCTCGACTCTGTTGTGGAGAACTTCGTCTACATGACTCTGGGGATCGACAACAGCGTGTACGGGCTCGTCTACGAAGCCGCCAAGAACTCGCTCTCGCTGTTCGTCGCCGCCATGGATGACTTGGTCTGCCGCGACTTCGCACCGACGACATATCCCCCCGTGCCCTTCCAATTCCTGAGGCAACCTGCCGTCCTCAACGTGACGATGGCTCCTACGATCTGCTCAACCTGGGGCTCCTGTTTGATGGTTTCTCTCGCGGTGACCAGGTGTTGCAGCGGTCGGGCATTCTCTTCCAGTGGTCGTCGGCGGTGACAAAGTGGACGAAGCAGGATGCGAGCTTCAACTCGCAGACCCTGTTGCCGCGCGCACACACCAAGCGGCCGATGTACGTAGTTGAGGAGGTCTTCACTTTCAAAGGGAAGGTTTTCTGGGTTGACCTCCTGCTTGGCGCCATTGTCTGTGACACCGGCGCCTGCAACGACGAGGATCGCGTGGAGCTGGACTTCATCCATCTTCCCGAGGAGTGCAAAGGCTAGGTCTCGGAGGAGTACGGTTACTACCGCCACGCAGTGGCGGATCTACCTTAGGCCAGGGGGTGCACAGGACACCGGGAAAAAATAATTTCCTTTGTAAAATAGCAATTTTTCACCACATATGCACCCCAAAAAAATATTTTAAATGTGTTGTGGCACCGTGTGTGCACCCTGGTTCCAATTGTTCTAACTCCGCCATTGCCGCCACGCCTTCCTGGATGCTTACCCCAGGGAGCGTCGAACCATGGGCCCAGTCGGGGACTCCATAAAGCTCATCTCTGTCGTCACCACCGACGGCGACACCCCCGACGACCACACGCAGCCCAGGGACGTCGTGCTGCGGAGCTGGACCCTGGCGCCGGACTTCCGCTCGTGGACGAGGGACGACGACATGGAGCTGCCTTTGCCGCTGCTCTGGGACTCGGACGCCTACAAGCGCGAGAGGCTGCCGGAGGCAATCCCAACGAACCCAAGGAGGGCGTCCTCTACCTCTTGCTGGGAGATTACCACGTTGATTGGCATAGATATGGCCGGCTATGCAGGGAGACGGAGTGCGTGATCAGCATCGACATGCGCAGCAAGTCTCTCCTGTCCTGCAGCCGACGTCCGGTCACCGATGGCTTGCTTCCGCCGCTGGAGGTCCAGCCTTCCAAACGATTCCATCCTGACATGCCTACGTTTGCTGTCAAGTTCTCCGCACAGCACACTGAATGGTCCGGTGGTCTTTGGCAAAAGGAAAAACAGATTCGTCTGACATAGATGGTAATTTGAATCTGAATCTAGTACTACTCCTACCTGATGCCAGGATGGTAATTTGCTTGAATCTGAATCTAGTACTACTCCTACCTGATGTTATTTTTTTGCACTTTGTGTCCCCGTCATTTTTGTACATTCTGCTAGATAAAGAATTGCTTCACTTGTTATATCTGGGCATTCTGCTAGATAAAGAATTTGTTTGCTATTATTGTTGCACATTCTGTTAGATTAAGAATATGTTTGTTATTATTGTTTGTGAACATGATGCTAGATTTTTTTTAGAGAATAGGGCATTTCGCCCCCGGTTCCATTAGCATGCAACCACCAGAGCAGCATCCAGGTTTTTGAGTTTTACATCATCAGCAGCAGTGTGACTACAGACTAAAGCTCACTGCATTAAGCAAACTAGAAAGGGCAAAAGCTACCACCACTGCTACAGGGGAGCGAAAGACTACTCCAGGCGGAAATTCTTGGCGTTGCCCATGTTCATCTCCAACCAATGCGCAGCAGCTCGCTTCTTGTTGTTTCCGGCATCAGCAGGTTCCGGTCCATGAGTTCTGAATGAGTATCCCCGCAGAGAACCTTCCATCGACCATGATTGGCGATCACCTTGTCCCAAACCATAACCATGCATAACCACGATTTTTCCTGGAAACAAAGCTCATTACGGAGTGACCAGATGGACCATAAGACAACAGAACTAAACAAGTTAAGCACCGCATTCTTGTTATGATTAATCCACCACCTGGCCACAGGAACAAAATCTGCACCAATAGGAATGACATCCTAGATTTTTCTTAGCAACAAAACACTCAAAGAACAGGTGGTCTATTGTTCCAGGTTCGGTACAAAACAGAGAAGTTTTATCTTCTAGAGTACATGTCTACGTTTATGAAGATTATCACGCGTAAGCATTTTGTTGTTAGCAAACAACCATAGGAAGACATGTATTTGTGGAGGAATTTTTAGTTTCCATATAGCTGGGGTATGCATGGGTGGGAATAATTCCACCATTGTTCACCACAACATAGAAAGACTTGACAGAGTAAGTTCCAGTTGGATGATACAACCAAATGGGGGAGTCTTCTTCTTCAGAGAAGGGGTAAGAAGCTACCAGATTACACATATCAAGACAACCGTTATAGAGATCAGGAGTGACTGTTCTCCTAAAAGAAAATCTTAAGTCAACACCATCCCATACACAAGCAATAGTGCATTGATGTTCATTAGCAATGACATAAAGGTCCCAGAAAATAGTGGCTAAGTTACAATGTCCAAACCACATATCTTCCTAAAACAGTACCCTATCACCTTTACCAACCTTCTGTGGCGCCCCGACCCGACTTCTATACAGTGATGCTGTGTGTCACCGGTTAAGCGATACAACCGGAGGTTACGAGTTTACCAATCCCCGGCCAAAACCTTTGGCAGGCGTTGCTCGGAATTGATCATCGGCAACGCAACACCCCGATTGATGTCTTAACACAGGCACAACTATCAATGCATATAGAGAGATCAAGACTTGTGGAACAACTGGCACATCACAGACTCTACGACACAAATCCATATAATTCAACTCTTATAATAGAGAAAGATAGCAAATTACAACCAGAGGTCACAGACCCAACAATACACCATGCGGAAGCGAATTAAGTTGTTCTAAATAACAAGATCCAAATTATGGCCTAAGAGGCCTACAGATAAACATTTCAGCGCCAGCTATTCCGGGATGTCCCAAGCTGCCACCTGGGAACCCCAGACTACTCGTCGACGTCCACAAAGAACCCACCTTCGAGGTCGGTGAAGTCCTCCTCTGAAACAAAATAAACAACGTTGAGTTCGACGAACTCGCAAGATTATATATAGAGCTTTAGGTCGATGAGGCTTTCAAAGTTTTATGGTTGTTTTGCATAAAACTGATTTTATTTATGAAACATAACTCCATGGCATCGACTAATCAGAATATTTGAAAAAATGGTAAGGAGTAACTCTTTTCCTTTAATCACCTTTCTCATCATCAACCACCATCAACCTTGTACCTGTTCTACAAAGGCACCTCCCCGAATCACCCTCGAGGAAGCGAACCTTGCATTCTTGAGTGGTACCTTTAGTACCCAGGTTTTAATCATTCCGTTCAAGTTATTCTATGATCTTATCGGCCTTTCCCAAGTTGTCCGTAATCGTGGACACGGCTTTTCGAAAAGATTTAACCCTGCAGGGGTGCACTGTGTTTACCTTCGGTACCGCCCGGCTCATTGCCTACGCTTAGCTCTCTTCCGGGGAAAGCCGGCTGAGTGGGAACGGTTACAACCTTTACCTTGTTTGTGACTAACCTAGGATCATCAGTGGCGGTAGGACAGGTTCAGTGCCTCCAACACCCTGTCCCGCGGCCACTTATTTTCCTGACACCACCATCCTCATCTCTGTCTTGGCCACCATCCCAACGCACGCGCAAATGGAAGCCCGAACTAGAGGACCCTCGGCTAGCCCTTCACAAGTTAGTCGGTCGACGAGGGCTCCATTTACCCCACCGAATGGAAGCGCGCTCATTCTTGGTTTAAGAGGTAAAGAACTCGCACCTAGGCGGCGAGAGTGAGACAAAACACCACCATACCAAATGGCCTCTCATCCCCACCTTTAAGCATTTTATTACCTGCCACCACAATTTCTCCACCATCAATCAGTCATCTCATCACCTGTTTCCAACATGAACCATCCACCGTACAGCTAGGCATTTAACTAAGCATGGTTAAGCATCAACATTGCATAGTTAATTATTTCAGGCCATCAATACAATCCTATGGATAATAGGAGGGGAAACAGGTAATGGCATCGGAAACTTAATGCAACTATAGGATACTCTAATCCAAGCAAATTGACATTTGGAACCGCATGCAATATTATAGTGGAGAAAATATTTGCGGAAAATAGGATAAGACATGCTCAGAGTGGGGATTACGCTTGACTTGTTGATACGATTGGTAATAGGGATCGTCACGATTCGGGGGTGGCACTTCAACTCCTTGATCTATCGATGCACAGACAACACCGGAAAGGAACCAATAAATACCACGAACACAACAGGTGCAATGCATAGACATGATGACATGACATTTTAATGTACCGAACTTATTAATAGCTCTCTAGCAATTTAAATGGGGTGCGAGAATAAATTACTTCAACAAGATAGGATAACACCCCATATTTAACTTAATGATTCTCCTAGCGTATGGAAGTGCATTACTGTTACGGTGATCGAATATGCATGACAAATATTTTAGAAGTTAGCTCATACTTTTCCGGACATTTTGGTATATCGAACACATTTTTATGATGTCCCGGCAAAAAGGTTATTACACTTATCATTTCCCCTTAGATAGGTGCCTTCAATAAGTTATTTTAAACCACCCTAGAAATACTTAACCAAATTAGAAAGACAAAAAGTTAAGCAGGAATATTTTTGGTACTGGACAATTTCGGAATTCATCCGGAATTCCGAATCACTCAGAATTTTCTGAACTGGTTCTGATCCCATTCCGGAATAACGAAAAACGGTATTGGATAACCGGAAATTTCCGAACCGTCCGGAATTCCGGGTCAAATCCGAACCAAAATCCGAGTGAAGGAGAAAAATGGGTTATGTACACGACAATCTCCGGCGACGGCAATCTACGGCGAGAGAGGGAGATGGGGGGGGGGGGGGACGGAGATGTCCAGAAGGGTGCTCTGCTCACCCTTGACGCGTAGGGGAAGACGGCGAGGTCGGAGACGGACCGGAGCGACGGCGACGAGCTCGGACGCGGAGGTCAGAGCGGAAGAAGAACTCGAATTCCCGGCAATGTGCTGCGTCTCGGCTCGATACCTCCGGCGAGGAAGGGGAGGACATGGCGGAGCTCGTGGTGTGCTTCGATCTGCTCCAGGTGCTCTCAATCGACGGCGGCGAGCTCGGCCATGGCGCGGCGGTGTGGAGCTCGCGGGAGAAAGAAATGGGGAGAGAGGGCAGGTGAGCGAGTGGGGGTGATGGGGAGCAGCGCGCGGTGGGGGCCTCCTCTTCTCCTCAACGCGGCAGGTGGGCGCGGGGCGCAGGGGCGCGGCCACGACGACGAGCGGGCGCGGCTCGAGCAGCTCGCTCGGTCGCTACAGGGGGAAGAAGACGTAGCTTTTGCAAAAACCCTTGGAACTTTTGTTTCCATCACGGATAGGTCCTTCTCCCTTTTCTTTTTAAAACAAGTAGCATTTCCCTGATTTAATTTAGGCACCAAAACATTTTAGAAAAATATGACAAAATTTGGGGAGGCTCCCCTTAACATTTAGAAGCTCCACAAATTTTGGGATCTCAAAATAAAATGTTTTGTACCACTTTTGTTCATGGGGTTCAATTTAGGCATTCTGCTAATTTCAAAAATGTTGCTCCTTTAGTAATTTTAGAGCAAGTGCATAATATTATTTTGAACTCTTGGAACTTCCTTGACAACTATAAGTCAAAGTAATTTTGTTTTGCAAGTTTGAGTGCCTCCATTATTTGAGATTTTAATGAGGTAAGTTTGGCATTTGGGTTCTTCAATGTTGCCAAACCAATTGGTGTGGTGTTTAGCAATTGAATATGGATGCCATGATGCAAGAATGAATGCAAAAGTGAAAATTTTACACAGGTTTTTAGGTTCTCAACTTTGGGCTGTTACACCTTCCCTCTATATCCAACCTTTGCTGCCTTTGCAGCCCATCACCCCTCTCCGGAAAAGGGAGCATGTAGCAGGATTAGCCCAAAAGATATTGGGAGAGAGGTCATATTTAGTTTCAATATTTTTTCCATATTTTATTTGAATCTAGATGATATCTTTTAACCCAAGATGCAAGCGAGCATAGATTATAGTCTCTAAGGTTTTGAATACCCATACCACCAAAATATTATTTCTGGGTAAATAAGCCTAATTAGCCAGGTGATATTTATGTCCTCTATCAGAGTTATCACAGAAGAAATGAGACATCTGAGAGCTAATCATTTTGATTGCCCATTTAGGGAATTTAATGACAGACAGAAGATACATAGGGATGCTAGCAATGCAGGTTTGGAGTCAAATAAGTCTACCCCTATAGGGAAGCAATTTTCCACGCCAGCCAACAATCCCTTAGATAATCTTATCAATAAGAGGTTGTAGGTCTTCTTTTCTTAACTTGGAAAATTGGAGGGGGACACCCAAATACTTGAAAAGGAAATCGCCGAGTTTGAACCTAAATCTGAGCAAAATTGTTAGCTTGGTCAAGAGGAAGATTAATTGTCATTAGATCACTCTTATGATAATTAATCCTCAATTCTGACATTTGTTCAAAACAGGTTAGGACCATTACAGATTAAGTGCCATGGTGTTGTCGTTTTCCAAGAAGAGGATGGTGTCATCGGCATATTGTAAGCTGATGACACCTCCAGGAACCATCTGGCTCGAGGGTCCCACATGCATAGGAGCCAACAATGACTTCTAATTTCCTCCTCCGAAAAAGGTGCTCACGCATAAGATTTTCCTCATCAGTGAGAACATCACGTTCATAAAAAAAACACTAGGACTTAGAGCAATATTAGGCTCATCCTTAGCTCTAAAGAGATTTTGTAAAAGTCAGAAGTAGTTTTTAACATGTTTTTAGTATCCGAGACAAGCTCCTCGGGGCCATTCAGACTATCAATCTTTTTCGTCCTCCTACGCTGGCTAGCTAGAGCATAAAAAAAAGAAGTATTATGATCACCCTCAAGTGTGTGTCGATCATGAGTACGTTGCCAAGCTTTAGTTTCTTCTAGTTTAAAGATATCATCTAATTTTAGCTTGACATCTTTCATTCTCTCAGTTTCCTCAGTAGAAAGCCTGTTTTGCTCACAGACATCTAGAATGTCATATTCTTGCAGCATATCTTTTTTGAGTTTTTTGGCGGCAGCATCACTATTGGTGGTTCACTTAAACAATTTCAAAGCACCAATAAAAATTCAAGCAACATACTTCAGAAAAAAAGCTATGATGCCATCATATTTGACAAATAAAGTTGACTTATTTTGTGAAATTAATACATGTTATGAATATGTTCAGCCTTTATTAGAAAGACTCCGAGTGATGATCCTAGCACAACGTCAATCATAACGTGGATTTTACGCGGAACTTATGTACTTAAGATAGAAAACTAGGAACGAAATAAAACTCGCAGTCAGTCACCGAGGCAATCTTAAGCAAAATGACACCACACATGCAAAACGCGAGCACACACCTACCCACACACACCAACTAGTTAGTTCGATTCCACGTTGCATTCCAGGCGGTTTATATCTATCATCAAATACGGCTGAAAATTGGATGTCATCGATTTATTCTTTTGTTAATTCTTTGTGCAAGTTGATAAGACTTCTCTACAACGCATAAGCAGAAGGAAAAAGGACATGTATAACACGGATTCAGAATATATCGAAATCCCGAGGCCCTCCTAGTTGGTGCAATATTTTAAATTCAGCTCCACATAGAGAGGTTGGATCTCAGCTTCCTTTCTCCAAAATAATCCATTCCACCATTTTTTTCCATCACTTGCCTAGATTAGTTTGAAATCCATATGTAATCTTCTTCTTAAACATTTAGTCGGATAAACATTGAGATGTGTCTCCGAAAAATACATCGCCTCGGACTTACGAAGTTTTTATATAGGCAGAAGTGCTTAAACTGTTGGCGAGTTACCCAAACCCCGGTAGTCCAGACTCAAGATTTTCATTGCTCTTGGGGGTGTCCCTCATGGGAGCCTGCTGGCGCGTGTATGTTGGTGTTCTCTCCCTCCTTCATAGGTTTGGAATCTTGGCTCCACTATGATTTTTCTTACTACATTATTCCAGTATGCATAGGATCTTCCCCTAAACCCATAACCACACCACTAAACGTAAAACTAAGTGCATTTGTTCCGATATGTGCTTCACCTTTCTCAAGGGTTGGCCTTTTCCTTGTTTCCTAGGCAAGTTTGGACACGTACATAAATAGATGGTCGTTCGGTTCTCCTTGATTCTCCACCCTCAGCTTACGATTGAAACATTAAACATTATATTTAGTTGAATTTCTTGACTCAACGGTGCTGGTTATCGAGTTTTTCAGCTTAACACTGTTAATTTGACTTGGCTCAAATTGCATGCAAATCAATGGAGAACCCTGTTCCAGAGACAAAAAGCCTCATCGGCTCGTTCGCAATACCTATCATCGGCTATCGCACAAGAACAGAATGACATGTGTGTGTGTGAAGTTGATATGTACTACCTCCTTTTCAAGAAGACGACACGTGCTTTGGCAGAGCCTCCGGTCCCGACCATAACAATAAGAGGAAAATGGGGTAACGCGATTAAGGCGATGAATTTGTAGGCATGCAACAAATCACGATCTTACGCACAAAACCATAGGCTAACACGACAAGAGTTCCGTAAAAACATAGATAGATATATTAAGGCCACACGGATTTACGCCCTCAGCGCGCGCCACCGCAGCGGGGCACTGTTTTACTGTGCCCCGCTACAGGGTAACAGTGCCCGCTGCAATCCGCGCCGTCGATTCTCAATCAAACGGCCCGCACACCATCTCCGTGCCCGCGAGGACCTGTTTGTCATTTCCTGCAAGCCCAGGATCTTCCTTGCAAAATTATCACACATGACAGTGCTTGCGAGGACCTATACGAAATTTCTCGACAAACCAGGGACTTCCGTGTAAAAATGCATCACAACCCCCTTCTTCCTCCTCTCTCTCGCGTGCACGGCCGGCGAACGCCGCCGCCGCCGACGCGCCGTTCCGCAGCTCCGCTCCTCCTCCCTCACATCGGCGGTCACGGAGAGGTGCGCCGTCGCTTCCTTCATCTCCTCGACGAGAACCGCCTGCCGGAACGCTGCCCACGCGCCGGATTCGCCGGCGCCACGCTCCGCGTCCGCCGCCGTCGTTTCGGTCGCCGGACGGCCACACGGATTTACGCCCTCAACGCGCGCCACCGCAGCGGGGCACTGTTTTACTGTGCCCCGCTACAGGGTAACAGTGCCCCGCTGCAATCCGCGCCGTCGATTCTCAATCAAACGGCCCGCACACCATCTCCGTGCCGCGAGGACCTGTTTGTAATTTCCTGCAAGCCCAGGATCTTCCTTGCAAAATTATCACACATGACAGTATCACACATGACAGTGCTTGCGAGGACCTATACGAAATTTCTCAACAAACCAGGGACTTCCGTGTAAAAATGCATCACAACCCCCTTCTTCCTCCTCTCTCTCGCGTGCACGGCCGGCGAACGCCGCCGCCGCCGACGCGCCGTTCCGCAGCTCCGCTCCTCCTCCCTCACATCGGCGGTCACGGAGAGGTGCGCCGTCGCTTCCTTCATCTCCTCGACGAGAACCGCCTGCCGGAACGCTGCCCACGCGCCGGATTCGCCGGCGCCATGCTCCGCGTCCGCCGCCGTCGTTTCGGTCGCCGCCGGCGGTCCGGCGACCATTTGGCCACCAGCACCGCCCCTCCGGCTTCCCCGCACCGCCCCCTCGCGGATCCGCGCGTTCCCCGCTCGAACGCGAGCTCGGCGGCGCGGCCGTGCCCGTCGGCGGTTGACGTCACCGATGACGTCACCGCGGGGCCCACCTGTCAGCCTCTAAAAAAAAGGAAAAACTTGCAGAAAATTATAAAATTCATATCTTTCAGTCCATAATTCGAAAAAATACGAAAAATATACCGAAATTCGCAGAAAAATGCAATATTCACACCTAACAGATTTCCATGCAATATTGAACAACATTAAATAATTGCATCTACAAAGTCTAATATAATCTTCTTACACTAATTAAAAAAAACTTATGGAAATGACACCTACAACTTTGTTTTCCCAAATGTACCAAAAAAAAAACATCCAAAATTATTTCTTCTAGCTACGGATCAAATTTAAGATATGCTCACATAATATATTCCCTCTGTTTATAAAATTGATTAAATTTAAGAAATGCTCACATAATATAATCCCCCCGTTTATAAAATTAAATTAAAATTTTAGTACAAAATAAAATCTTACTATACCATTTTCGAATAAAATAAAATAGAATTTAGAGATAATTTAACTGAATAATCTTCAATTATGTAGCTATATTCAATGAATGCTCAAAACGGTTAATATTTGGAAATAACCATGATATATTTACTTTGATTACAAATTTAGTGACAATTTAACTGAATAATCTTCAATTATGCAGCTATATAGATAGATATATTAAGGCCACACGGATTTACGCCCTCAGCGCGCGCCACCGCAGCGGGGCACTGTTTTACTGTGCCCCGCTATAGGGTAACAGTGCCCGCTGCGATCCGCGCCGTCGATTCTCAATCAACCGGCCCGCACACCATCTCCGTGCCCGCGAGGACCTGTTTGTAATTTCCTGCAAGCCCAGGATCTTCCTTGCAAAATTATCACACATGACAGTGCTTGCGAGGACCTATACGAAATTTCTCGACAAACCAGGGACTTCCGTGTAAAAATGCATCACATCCCCCTTCTTCCTCCTCTCTCTCGCGTGCACGGCCGGCGAACGCCGCCGCCGCCGACGCGCCGTTCCGCAGCTCCGCTCCTCCTCCCTCACATCGGCGGTCACGGAGAGGTGCGCCGTCGCTTCCTTCATCTCCTCGACGAGAACCGCCTGCCGGAACGCTGCCCACGCGCCGGATTCGCCGGCGCCACGCTCCGCGTCCGCCGCCGTCGTTTCGGTCGCCGCCGGCGGTCCGGCGACCATTTGGCCACCAGCGCCGCCCCTCCGGCTTCCCCGCACCGCCCCCTCGCGGATCCGCGCGTCCCCGGCCTTGCGCGCGCGTTCCCCGCTCGAACGCGAGCTCGGCGGCGCGGCCGTGCCCACCGGCGGTTGACGTCACCGATGACGTCACCGCGGGGCCCACCTGTCAGCCTCTAAAAAAAAGGAAAAACTTGCAGAAATTATAAAATTCATTTCTTTCAGTCCATAATTCGAAAAAATACGAAAAATATACCGAAATTCGCAGAAAAATGCAATATTCACACCTAATAGATTTCCATGCAATATTGAACAACATTAAATAATTGCATCTACAAAGTCTAATATAATCTTCTTACACTAATTAAAAAAACTTATGGAAATGACACCTACAACTTTGTTTTCCCAAATGTACCAAAAAAAACATCCAAAATTATTTCTTCTAGCTACGGATCAAATTTAAGAAATGCTCACATAATATATTCCCTCTGTTTATAAAATTGATTAAATTTAAGAAATGCTCACATAATATAATCCCCCCGTTTATAAAATTAAATTAAAATTTTAGTACAAAATAAAATCTTACTATACCATTTTCGAATAAAATAAAATAGAATTTAGAGATAATTTAACTGAATAATCTTCAATTATGTAGCTATATTCAATGAATGCTCAAAATGGTTAACATTTGGAAATAACCATGATATATTTACTTTGATTACAAATTTAGTCACAATTTAACTGAATAATCTTCAATTATGCAGCTATATTTAATGAATGCTCAAAACGGTTAACATTTGGAAATAACCATGATATATTAACTTTGATTACAAATTTAGTGATAATTTAACTGAATAATCTTCAATTATGTAGCTATATTTAATGAATGCTCAAAATGGTTAACATTTGGAAGCAACTATGACATATTTCCTTTGATTACGTTGCTAAATAAGGGTACTACCTCTAACTACTCTTAAATGTAACTTAAATGTCTCTAACTATATAATTAAATTAAAAAAAAACTTGATTAGACAAATATTTGCAGTAAATGCAAATTCATATCCTCTATCTATGGACTGAATTTGAATTAAGTTTAATAAATTCTCATATAACTTATACCCTCTAAAAAAAGGTATAAACATAATATAACAACTCGAATAAGTTAATATTTGAACTCCCTCCAGTTATGCAAATTAATTTAATGAACGCTTAAATCGAACTTACCTACCTCTAACTACATATTAAAATTTACATAACGGTTAAATAAATGCTAAAACAACGGATTCACCATTTGACTCCAAATCCAATGAATGCTAAAATTGAACTTACCTCTCCTAATGTTTTGTAGAAAAAAATATTCACAAGAATATCCAGCGAACACAATGTAGAAAACTTCCCAATTTTAACATTTTTTTTTCCAAAACCTAAACAATTTTTAAACAAAACTTCTCTTTGCATTACAATAATCACAAATTTCTTGACAAACCAGGGACTTCCGTGTAAAAATGCATCACAACCCCCTTCTTCCTCCTCCCTTAACTATTCTCCTGCTGCGCTCTGTGCAATCCAGAGAGAGAACATACACCAATATATACATAACTTGAAGGGCCTCATACTGGTCGTAAAGGCCTGCGAGCAGCAGTGGCAGCACGAACAAACAAGGTAGCAGCCGGGCCAAATAATATTCTCTTGTGTTGCGTGCCATTGACCAGGTCATGCAACAACTATCAAGGTCGATCTCCCTTAAGAGCTATCATCATCAAATACTAGGGAAATTGTCGCGGCAATGCCGCGCCCGTGGGAGTGTGAACGTTGTGATTAAAAATGCTAAAAATAGGCGCGGTTTGTCGTCCGGAGTATTTGAATATGGAAATGGCGGAGTTGTAAAGTTGTCCAAGTTTGGAAATAAGCGAAATCTGGAAATGGCGAAAGTTGTTTGGATCGTAAAATTGTTGGAAATGAAAAGACGTATGTGGTATGTAGTTTTTTAAATTTTGAAAAATGGTTACATCGGAGAGCTGTTTACATTTTTCTTTTTTTTTCATGTTCATTAAATGCTCAAATTTTGTGGTCATGTCGACATATTTTCCGTAGTTGTGCTTAACGTAAACAGTAAACATGAAGAAGTATGGAAATTTTTTTAAATTAGGAAAGCATTTGTATATGGATTCGGTTAGTGTTTATTGAATGCTAAGAGTTGAAAAACGTTCAAAATCTCGGAGCATTCAAATTTTAATTCTGGTCGTATGTCATGTATAGCCAGCGTTTATTGATGTGATCATGCTCATATTATTGTCGCATTTGTGGACATTGTGGTTTAAGAAAAATTAATTTGTAAATGTCCATGTTCGAATTATGCTAAGATCTGAGTATATCTATATACGTAAAATGACGTCTACATTTATGAATTTGTAGATCCCGTGTTGCCAGGAAATTTAATTTGGAAACTACCATATTTGAACTGTGTTTATTTTCTAATGTACCAGAATTTTAAAAGTTTTTTATTTATGAATTGTTTGATTTTCAAAATTTGGTAAAATAGGTAGATTTGAAAGGCATTTGTAATTTGAATTTTGGTAAATTTTGAAATTCGAAAGTGGCAACATTTTGAAATTGTGCAGGTCTAGAAATTGTTTTTTTATAGTTTGTAAAAGAAGAAAATAGAATATAAGGAAAAGAGGGGAAAAATGAAAACAGGGGAGAAAAAAATGAAGGGAAAAAGGGCTTTAAAAAAAAAATTGGGCTCATTTTTTTTAAGGGAAAAAAAACTGACAGGTGGGACCACGCCGGTGAGCAATTGACCACTTTTAAAATTCAAAAAAACTTTCCAAAACAATCTTTCTTTTCGAACTTCATTAATTTTAGTGATTTTTTTAAACATCTTTCAGAAAATGAGCATTCAAAAAAAAAAACGTCGATAAATAATTCACACACAAATAGCTTCCAGAAAGACCACTTTTAGAATTCTCCCACCACAAACTTTTTTCAAAGATTGAAAAAATTGTAGGCAGTTAATTATTTTTAAAAAATATTTGAATGGTTGTTTCAAAAGGTAAGAAAGGAAAAAATGTTTTTTTTAAAGGAATTTGGAATAGCTATTTATTAATATTTGTGTTTATGCTATTTTTTTATAGATTATTTAATTCAAATATTATTCTATGTATTTTACAAATTTCAAATGGGATTTAATATATAAGATGTAAAATGTTATTTTTAAAAAAATTGAAATGAAGTGGCAAATAAGCAATGTTTTCAATAGTTTTGATTTGTATTTTTAAGATTTTTTTTTTTTGGAAAATGTATTTGAATATTTGTACTGATATGTGTGTTTGTTACAAATTTTAAAAATTATGTGTATGTTTATTCTAAAGGATAAAAAAGAGCAAGGCCGAACCTCGCCGCCGCCGCCGCGGCTCTCCGCCGCCACACGCCTCCCCGCACACATCCGACCACCTCACGACCTCCGCCGCCGCCTCCTTCGCCTCCTCGCCGGAGATCGGCTCCGGGGACGCCTCGGACGCGACGGAAACAGCGCCGCCGCGCTCGGCAACCTCCGCCGCGTTTACCCGCCGCCGGCGCCTCTCCGGCGACCCAGGGACGGCGGCGCCGCCACGTACGGGCGCCCCGCAACCAGGCGCACCCGATGCGACCACCACCGTGTCCCGGATCGCCGTGGATCGACGGCGTCAACCGCTGCGCCGCCGCGGCAGCTCGGCCTCCCGATGACGTCACCGTGACGTCGCGCCAGCGCTGGGCTCGGCCGTGGACCAGTAGCTGGGCCGGCCTGTTTGCTGGCCCGGTGGCTCGGGGTTTATTTTTTTACTCCTTTTTTTTCCATTTCCTTTTACATTTTCTGCTTTTTTTCCCCTGTTTTCCAAAAGCTTTTAACATCCAAATAATACAACTTTCAATAATTTCCAATACGCGCGCACGGATTTTAGCACAACATTTTTGCGAAAACCCTTCTTTTGAAAAACTTCCCACCCATTCTTTAAAATCTTTTCAAACAAACATTCACACAAATTCAAACAGATTTGTGAAAAAAAAGCAACCAAATTTGCAAATGTTTGTCACGTACAATTCCAAAAAACATTTCAAAAGTACAAACTAACAATATTGAATAGTTTCTTATTTTCCAGCTTTAATAAAAACCATTGCCATAATAGTTAAAATTTAGAGGAAATAACCAACAAAATCCAAGATATTTCTACATTAATTACAATTCGGTCCTCCCACCGCGGTACTGTTACCCTGTAGCGGGGAGCAGTGACTCGGTGCGTCTCAGCCGCTGATCGGCTGGATCAAACGGCCCGCACACCATCTCCGTGCCCGCGAGGACCTGTTTGTAATTTCCTGCAAGCCCAGGATCTTTCTTGCAAAATTATCACACATGACAGTGCTTGCGAGGACCTATACGAAATTTCTCGACAAACCAGGGACTTCCGTGTAAAAATGCATCACAACCCCCTTCTTCCTCCTCTCTCTCGCGTGCACGGCCGGCGAACGCCGCCGCCGCCGACGCGCCGTTCCGCAGCTCCGCTCCTCCTCCCTCACATCGGCGGTCACGGAGAGGTGCGCCGTCGCTTCCTTCATCTCCTCGACGAGAACCGCCTGCCGGAACGCTGCCCACGCGCCGGATTCGCCGGCGCCACGCTCCGCGTCCGCCGCCGTCGTTTCGGTCGCCGCCGGCGGTCCGACGACCATTTGGCCACCAGCGCCGCCCCTCCGGCTTCCCCGCACCGCCCCCTCGCGGATCCGCGCGTCCCCGGCCTTGCGCGCGCGTTCCCCGCTCGAACGCGAGCTCGGCGGCGCGGCCGTGCCCGCCGGCGGTTGACGTCACCGCGGGGCCCACCTGTCAGCCTCTAAAAAAAAGGAAAAACTTGCAGAAAATTATAAAATTCATATCTTTCAGTCCATAATTCGAAAAAATACGAAAAATATACCGAAATTCGCAGAAAAATGCAATATTCACACCTAACAGATTTCCATGCAATATTGAACAACATTAAATAATTGCATCTACAAAGTCTAATATAATCTTCTTACACTAATTAAAAAAACTTATGGAAATGACACCTACAACTTTGTTTTCCCAAATGTACCAAAAAAAAAAATAAACATCCAAAATTATTTCTTCTAGCTACGGATCAAATTTAAGAAATGCTCACATAATATATTCCCTCTGTTTATATAATTGATTAAATTTAAGAAATGCTCACATAATATAATCCCCCCGTTTATAAAATTAAATTAAAATTTTAGTACAAAATAAAATCTTACTATACCATTTTCGAATAAAATAAAATAGAATTTAGAGATAATTTAACTGAATAATCTTCAATTATGTAGCTATATTCAATGAATGCTCAAAACGGTTAACATTTGGAAATAACCATGATATATTTACTTTGATTACAAATTTAGTGACAATTTAACTGAATAATCTTCAATTATGTAGCTATATTTAATGAATGCTCAAAACGGTTAACATTTGGAAATAACCATGATATATTAACTTTGATTACAAATTTAGTGATAATTTACTGAATAATCTTCAATTATGTAGCTATATTTAATGAATGCTCAAAATGGTTAACATTTGGAAGCAACTATGACATATTTCCTTTGATTACGTTGCTAAATAAGGGTACTACCTCTAACTACTCTTAAATGTAACTTAAATGTCTCTAACTATATAATTAAATTTAAAAAAAACTTGATTAGACAAATATTTGCAGTAAATGCAAATTCATATCCTCTATCTATGGACTGAATTTGAATTAAGTTTAATAAATTCTCATATAACTTATACCCTCTAAAAAAAGGTATAAACATAATATAACAACTCGAATAAGTTAATATTTGAACTCCCTCCAGTTATGCAAATTAATTTAATGAACGCTTAAATCGAACTTACCTACCTCTAACTACATATTAAAATTTAAATAACGGTTAAATAAATGCTAAAACAACGGATTCACCATTTGACTCCAAATCCAATGAATGCTAAAATTGAACTTACCTCTCCTAATGTTTTGTAGAAAAAAAAATATTCACAAGAATATCCAGCGAACACAATGTAGAAAACTTCCCAATTTTAACATTTTTTTTTCCAAAACCTAAACAATTTTTAAACAAAACTTCTCTTTGCATTACAATAATCACAAATTTCCACAGTTTTAAAATAAGAACATTTCTACATTTAAATTTTACACACATGCGCGGCGGTGTCGCCGCGCGACTATTCCAACTTGATTAATTTCCAAGAATTCAACAAATTTAATTCCCGCATTTCCAACTTTGAATTTTACCCACACACACGTGGCATCGCCGCGCAAATTTACCTAGTAACACTTTACATGTGGAATATTTTTCCTTTGTGTGGATGATGACGTGCCCACGTACCATTATTTTTGGTTAGTGTAGCCGGCCCACGACGATGACGTGTCAGGCTGAAAGAAATACAACAGCCATGGACGGCGACCGCGACGCGTACTTGAGAATAATCAGTTGCTAGCGCTGCAACGAACTAGTACTGGCTAGTAGCCACCATTTTAAAACTCGCATCTAGTGGGAAGAAATATATAAAGTCGGCATTTTAAATGAACACGACTTACTATCGGACAAAAATGTCAAGGCAACACCTTAGACGTACACGTATTTTAGTATTAGCGGTTCAACAGAGTCTTCTCCTAAGGGGCACTAAAGATTCTCTTAGGTTATAAAATGCAAATTAGTGTTGTGGAAGAACAAAAATAATACTAGGCTTAAATGGTCCATTGGTTAGGTTTTGTGTGATGTACTCTCTCCGTTTTTTAATATAAGATGTTTTATCTAACTCACATGTTGGCTAGGTGCACAACCAAATAAGTGTACATACACATTAAAACATGTCTACATACATGTTGACACATTTAAATGTGGACAAAAACTAAAACTTCTTATATTTATAAACGGAGGGAGTAGCTAGCCTAGTCAGATTCAGAACATAGATTTTACATGGGTGCTCTCATTTCTCTACATTTAACCGTACTGACTTTGTCAACCCCAATATGTTTTGACTCAATCATATAGGGTGAAGTATACGTGGGTGTTTATAGTTAAGTGTCTCGCTGCTATACTATGTTTCTCACCAAAAAATGGGTCCAAAGAAAGAATGCAAGCATTAGCTCCAATGCAAGCTTCAATGTTGGTGATTATTAGCAAGAATGCAACCGAAGCCGGACCATATGTGAATCGAAAGCATTTGTTATTCCTCGCAAGTGGATCAAGGCATCGCTAGTGAAACTACTTCTAATCTAGTGTCGAAAGTGTAAAATAGTATTTATGAAGCAGTTTCTCGCTATACTTCAACTATAATGACCAACGACAAATAATTTATTATTTATCAATATCCATTGGCGACATAACTACCTAGCTACACTAGTAATTGTGCACGTGCAATGCACGTGTAACCTTAGAAATATATATTCGATGAGTCTAAAGCATGAATAGAGATTGAATCAATATGAGCCTTGCAATCATACAAGTGGTTATATTGAACTACTTGAGTATCGACCAAAATAAATTATATAAATTTGCTAGCGTAAGATTCCATAAAAGTACAATTCATCCTAGTAGTCGTTCATGCTATTTAGGCCTGGGCGTTCGGTTTTTTCCTAAATTTCGGTGTGGTTATTTCGGTTTTTTCATAAATCGGTTTATAAGAAATAAGCACCAAAATTATATCGGTTTTCTAATTAACTGGAAATTCGGTTAACCGATAATTCTGTTCTGTGTACGGTTTTAAACCGATATGTACAAACAATAGGGAAACAAAATTACGGATATGCTAGGTTCGGTGTCCTGGCATACATGTGCATGCATCAGTGCATGGTTGCAGGCATGCATGCCAGCATGTGGTGCACGAACGTGAATGCGTGTTGGGTTGGTTAAAAAAATGATACGCATAGTGACATAGAGCAAAATTATGTGCGCACAGTTCTCCTGAATTGCATGATTATGTCTCAACCAGTAACACGATTAGGGCTCGTTTGATTTGCAGGAACTATGGAGGAAAAGTAGAGGGATAGGAAAATTTCAAGACATGTCACTATTCACTCGTTTGATTCATAGGAATGATTGTAAGGAAAACCACAGGAATTTTTCCCGTACATCCTAGTTCCAATGCAAAACTTGGAGAAAAAAACAATCCACTCACACCTCATGTTTATTTTCCTTTGCACAAGGAACGAGACAAGGATTGCACCTGCTATCCTTTCCCATTTCTATTTCTTTCCTAATCCTTTGAGTTTCCTACCCTATGAATCAAACAAGCCCTTAATCTTGCATCAAAATTCATAGACTTACTAGACCACTTGACAGTTCACACGAACAGAAAAAAGCAACACCGATGAACAACAATAAACTGAAGTGCTAACAACAGCTAGCAGCTCAACAACTTCTATTTTTTCTTGCGACTAACCCTAGTTTTTGGTCCTGCCTTCCTTGGTCTTGCTTTGCTATTTCCTGGATTGGAAGGTTCGGTACTCTTGCTTTTGCTAGAAATTGTTGCCTTTTTTTTTGAATTCTTGGATCAGCTCTGAAATAAAAAACGTGTAGGCCATGAGCCCAGGAGGCCAGGAGTAGTACATGCATGGGGCATGGGGCAGTTACGATTTGTTTTGTTGGGCCGTGAGAAGTTAATATCGATGGGACATGGGAGGGTTTTGCCTCTGTATTGGTAATATCTCGGTTATTTCGGTTCTTTCGGGCAATCAGGGGTTACACCCGAATTTATAAATTAAAATTCGGTTTATCACATATAGGCACCGGAATTAGTGTCGGTTAATTCGGTTTCGGTGAATTCGGTTTCAGTTCCGGTTAATTCGGTTCGGTGTTCGGTTTTCGGTTCCGGTAAATTCAGTTCGGTGTTCGGTTTTCGGTTTTTTATTCCCACCTTGCTATTGTAGGCAGTCCTACAAAATACACACTGAAGTAGTGATGAAGCCTGTCGTGGGGTCACTCTTCGGCTACCCCACGGTGGGGATACCTGGGTCACGCCAAACCCGTCAGCCTTATGACGAGGGCCCAAGGAAGGCCCAAGGAGGACGACGTGCGGCCCAAGATAGTCGACGCTAGGTCATGCGACCCCGCCATGCTTGTAAGCGCCATCGGCACCGTTCACCTGAGACCTAGCCTACCATATAAAGGCTAGGAGGGTCCTTCGTCTAGGGGACGCTCATGGCCGCCACACAAACCCTAGCGAGATTGCCATCTCGCCATTGTAGCCACAGCTCACCATCAATAACAAGACAAGCAGGAAGTAGGGTGTTATCCTCCGGGAGCCTGAACCTGGGTAAAACGCCTCGCTTGTCAGCCGTCGTGATCACCAGCGCTCATCTCTCTCCCCCTCAATCAACCCGGGGTACACAACCCAGGGATTTGCCGAGTCCACACCTCGTCAATTGGCGCCGTCTGTGGGAAAGAACGAGCGCTGGAATCATTGTCGCACCGGCTCCATCAACCTTGAAGACCGACGTCTGCATCATCAAGGAGCCAATCTGCTTCGGCTCCTTCGAGTACACCTTCCACCCGCCGGCCCACCGCTCGGTGTACGCCGATCTGCACGTAGGTATGTGCCTCACCTTCGGTACCATGCACTACTTCGTAGACAGCTGTGGAGTACTCAGAACCACGGCGATCGCACCGCCCGCGGCGGTGGCACCCGCATCTGCCGCGGCTGCGCCAACCACGCCCCCACCCGCTGCGGAGATCGCATCTGCTGCGACTGCGGTGACAGCATCTTCGGCTGCTGAGAAGATCGCGTCCGCCTCGACTACTCCGACCGCCTCCGCCGCGACGGAGATCGCGCCCAACGCGGCCGCGCCATCAGCGTCTCCGGCTGCCACGGAGATCGCATCTGCTACGACTACGTCGACCACCTCGTCGACCACCGCGCGGATCGAGTCTACTTCGACTACCTCGATCGCGTCGCTGGCAAGGCCAAGATCTGCATCAACTTCGACTACGTCGACCACGCCTTTGCGCGCAACGAAGGTCGCGCCGTCCTCATCCACGCCACTCGCGCCTCCATCGACACGCAAGATCGTCAACAAGCCAATCGCGCCCACGTCGACAACAGCGACATCGCTTCTCACGACCGCGGCAAAGATCACGAAACTCCAGGGAAAAAGCCGCGGCAGCGACTGTGGTACCCACCACGTTGCGGCCATTTTCGACTCCGAGCGTGGCTCGGACGAAGGAAGCAGCAGTGGCAGCGTCCATCCCGCTGCCCAGATCTACCCCGTGCAAGTCTTCATGATCGGCCAGAGGCCGCAGTACAACGACGACGAACCCGCATACCCATTGGAGGTGGTCATGCCGGACCAGGTGACACGACTCACCATCACCCGCGACATGGCAATCAAAGCCCTGAAGCACGTCGAGGAAGGCACGTACCCTCCACCGGATGCACCCCGGAGGACCTTATGGCGGTCCAGTACCTGCTGCGGAAGGAAGGCGAACGACTCCGCGCAGAGCAGGCCGAACTCCTCTGACGCAAGGAGGAGGCCGACGCGTCAAGCGCCAGGAGGGCCGCTTACTCGTTCACTGCCTCCACAGAGGTCTCGCAAGGAGCAAGGCGCCACAGAGCCCGCGTGCCCCTGATGACGGAGGTCGACCGCGCTAGTCACCCGCAACCTCGAGTCATCATACATAGAAGAACTAGACGGAATACCCGTCCCCAAGACACCCGGAGCTGCACTCATGGCAGTCGAAACATACCTGCGGCTGACACAGCCGCCAGAGGGCGACTCGCGCGCTCTCCTCCACAAGCAGCAGATCATGTCTATCAAGACACTCGAAGACGCACTGGTAAACAAGGCACCGACAGAAAAAACGCGTGAAGATCGAGATCGCCGCGACCACGAGCCCGCACTCGCAGCCCCGGCGACAAGACAATTGCGACAACCGCAGCCAGGTGAAGACCTCTGCAACGTCATCACGCAAAGGACGGTAGACTGCAGCCGCACCCAGCGCCCGGTCAGCACGCCCAACTTCGACTACGACCGCAACGACGGCGACTACGAGCCGTGCGGCGCCGCGTGCTTCAGCTTCAACATACGTGACACAAGAATGCCCAAGGGCTTCAAGCTCACAGCAGAAGCAGTCAAGTACGACGGGAAGCAGGACCCAAGACTCTGGCTAGAAGACTACCTTATAGCCTGCAGCTGCCAGGGCGGTACTTCGACTATGGCCATGCAGTACATCCAGCTGATGCTCACGGGCTCTGCGCGCGGGTGGCTCAACACTCAACCCAAGAACGCCTTCAGGACGTGGGACGAGTTCACGGAAGCCTTCGTTAAATCCTTTCTGGGAACGTACTCGAGGCCAACGACGTTCGTCGAACTGCAGGCATGCAAGCAAGGACGAGACGAGCCGCTCCGCTCATACATCCAGCGTTGGACCCTGCTCCGCAACACAATGGAGACCGCCTCGGAGGACCGAGTGATGGATGCCTTCATGCACGGCGTCTCCCGCCGCGATCTCTGCGAGGAGTTTGGTAGGCTCCGGCCGAAAAACATGATCGAGGTCATGAAGATAGCAAACCAATGGGCAGACGGAGAGGACTCGGTCCGCAATAGTTCACACTACTCCCCGAAGGACGAAGTCGGACCAAGCAACTGGCGAGAAGGGCGCCACAAAAAGAAGCAGCGTTACAACGGCAACGACTTGATCGAGTTAGTAGCGGCGGGATTCCAAACCCCCCGTGAGGATGAAACTGAAAGAGCATGAATTGCTCTTACTCGTGTTTTGGTGATGTTGACAATACAACATGTGTCTCTAACCCCTTGTTTAAGTGTGATCAGGTTTATGCAAACATTGCCATTGATCTCGCATCAAGAAAAGGAAGAAATCGAGTGTTTACTGTCCTTGGGCGGTAGTACCGCCCCTTCGGGCGGTAGTACCGCTGTGCCATCCTGGTTTACAGGGGCGCGGCAGTACCGCTCGCAGTACCGCTGAAATGGGGTTCGGGCGCCCATGTGCGGCAGTACCAGCGGTACTACGGGCGGTAGTACCGCTGGCTCATGGTGGTCAGCGTTGGTTTGACCACCACGGCGGCAGTACCGCTCGCAGTACCGCCAAATGGAGCTTCAGATGGCCATGTGCGGTACTACCGGCGACTTGGGCGGTACTACCGCTGGCTCGAGAAAAAGGGCTCCAACGGCCAGAAATTGGAAGGGCTATATAATGCCCTTCACCTACCTCTTGCTTGGCAGCTCGCCTCTACAAGAAAAACACCATTGTTGCAAGCTCAAGATTTCTTAGATCTCCCAATCCCTCCACCCAAACTCACTCATACTTGGAGGATTGAAGGAGAAGGCCCGGATCTACTACTTCACCAAAGCGTTCTTCATTTCCCCTTCATTCACTTGAGGGATTCGAGCCTAGGGTTTCCACTAGGAAAACCTAGGCATCTTGTTGTTCTCACTTGCTTGTTACTTTTGTGTAGCAGGTGTTGTGGTGATTGAGAGCCCCCAATCCTTTTGTGGGTTGAGCCTCAAGTTGTTGTAAGGGTGCTCCGGATTCCCTTGAGGATTCCGATAAAGAAAGGTGGACCGAGCTTTTGTGCGAGGTTCATCGGAGAATAGGGTGAGGCCATTTGTGGCGTCTTGAGTTTGAAACTCACACCCCTCCAACGAGACGTACTCCCCTAAAAAGGAGGAACTCGGGAATACATCCTTGTCTCCGCGTGCTTTCCTATCGGTTATCCTTTCTAGTTATTTACTACTTGTATCTTATCTTGTTTAGACTTAACTTGTCATATAGGTAAATTCACCATAGTTGCATATCTAGAGAATTTACCTTTTAGTCAAGCCTTAATCGAAAAAAATTAAAAATTGGAGTAGCACCTATTCACCCCCCCCTCTAGGTGGCCATACGATCCTTTCAATTGGTATCAGAGCCTCGGCTCTTTATTCGGGCTTAACCGCCTAAGAGAAATATGGCCTTCGATGCCGATGGGAACCCTCTTGCTCTTCCGGCCACTTCGGTTTCCATGGAGGACTTCACTAACTTGAAGACCTCTATGGAAACCAAAATGGATGAGTTGCGTGAAATGATGGCAAAACTCACGGAAGCAAAGGTAACCGCATCACCTCCTTCTCTGGAGATTCCTCAAGTGGAGTTAAAGGAGAACGAGGATAAAGGGGATCCGGGGGTGGACCAAAATAAAAATGAATCCCCATCTAAAACACCTAATGGGAAAGGAGAACATGCTAGAGTTCCTTTTGCATACTCTCCCGACCTACCTATCCCTCATCCTCCTATTCACTTAAGAGGAGCACCACCTAGTCTTAATGCATCTTCTTTTACCCGTTGGCAATCTTCTATGAAATCTCACTTGAAAAGTGGTTGCATAGGTCTTTGGAAGATCATTGTTGATGGATTCAAGCCGGTGGATGAAAATGATTTGACAAGGAGAAGAAGTTGAAGCTCAACTAAATTCCACCGCTCTTGATGTGATCCGTGTTGCCGTGGGTGAAAGAACATTCATCACATTGAAGATTGCACCACCGCCAAGGAAGCATGGAACATCTCACGGAGGTGTTCGTTGGAAATGAGAGCATGAGAGAAATAGATATGAAGCCATGAGCAATCAAATTGAAGGCTTCTACAAGAAAGATGATGAAACTCATGAGGAGATGTATCAAAGGCTCAAGGCTCTTGCTTCCGCATATAGAGACCTTGGTGCTAAACATGTGGATGATACTTACATCAAGAGGAAGTATGTGAATGCCCTCATGCCGTTTGAAGAGACCGACTTGAAGAGTCTCCAAGGAAAGCACAACTATGACCCTTGACCTCAAATGAAGTCATGCAAGAGATGCAATCTTACAAGGTCCAAGCCCAAATTGCTAGAGACTCTCGTGCCCGAGCTCTTGGAATGGCCCAAAGTTCCTCACTTGCTTTGAAGGCCAAGGTGGTGGAACAAGATGAAGACCAAGATCATGAAGAGGGAAGTTACTTGGCACCCGAGGAACTCAAGTGCTCATAGAGATTATGTGGCTCTCATGGCAAAGACCTTTTGGAAAATCCATCTAAAGCTAAAGCTTATGTGGATCAAAAGCATAAATCAAGTGGTTACAAGGAGGCAACCCAAAAATGAAGACTTGCTTCAATTGTCAAGATCAATTCCACTATGTTGCCAATGCCCTTACAAGAACCGTGAAGAACATGGAGGAAGACTCATTCTCAAGGAAGCTTCAAGTTCTTCTCCCACGAAGCCTTACTTCAAGAAGTTCATCTCCAACAAGAAGCTACCTTCCAAGGTGTTGGTGGTGAGAGAATATATGTCCGGGGAGAGAGTGATGAAGAAGAAACAACCACAAGTGAGTGGCCGCTTTAGCCATTGCTTCATCGACAACCCCTTCTCTCTTTGAATCCCCCAATGATAATGTCACCACCAAATCCGCTACGTGTCTCATGGCCAAGCTCTCCGAGGTATCACCTTCCCTCCTTCTAAGACTATGAATGAAATGCATGAACTTATGAGTCTTAGAGTTAAGGAAGAAAATGTTGCTTTGGATTTCTTGATGACTAACTTGCAAGGTGAATGCAAGATTCGGCTTGAGATTCTTATGATCAATATGGCATGGCACAAGATCTCCTTAAAGAAAAGGGGAGACTTGAAAGAGAATATGCTAATGAGATCGCTTCCCTTACCATGGCTATTGAGGAAGAGCATGAGCTTCGAGTTTCTCTTGAGGAGAAGCTTGAGAATTTGATGAATCTCAAAATGAAACTCTTTCTAAAATCATTAAAGAACGTGACCATGCTATTGCTAAATACAAGTTTTAGAGAAACAAAAGGTCGTATTTGGTGTTGGTCATAATAGACTAGCCGATGAGCTAGAGTCGCTCACCAAGGCTCACAAGGCCTTGGAGAGTGAACACTCTACTCTCACCAAGTCTTTTGAACAACTTCAAATACAATCTACTAAAATTGATGAACCTAGCTCCTCTACTTCTTCTTGTGATCATGCAAATGTCATTGAGGAAAATGCTAGGTTGAAGATGAGCTTGCCAAGGCCTCTAGCCCTCAAGGTGAGAAACCTCTTTATGAGCTCTTGCAAGCGCAAAAGCCTCACATAGGGAAAGAGGGCCTTGGTTATGTTGCCAAGAAGAAAAGAAGAACAAGAACAAGAAGAAGGCCAAGCCCGCACAAGCAAAAGAGACTACCATTGCGAGTGGTGATGCCACAAGGGGCAATGCCACTCACAATGACTTTGCGGGAAAATACAACCCTTCATATGTTCTTATGAAATCTATAGATGGTTGTGTTTTTGCTAAATATGTTGGCACTTCATATGGAGATGATTATCACTATGCTATTTGGGTTCCAAAGACCCTTGTGACTAACAAAAGAGGACCCATTTCACAATGGGTACCTAAAACAAAGACTTGATTCTTGTAGGACTTTTCTTCCGGTGGATCTTCATGGCTCATTGATAGTGGGTGTTCTCTCACATGACCGGAAGCAAAGAAGTAGTAAAGGGCCTATTGAATCAATTACTCACATTTTCTCATGTCACCGTCGGGAATAATGCAAGACTTAAGGTATTGGGATATGGCAAGGTAGTGATCACTCCGGAGTTATCCATTGAGAAGGTCCTTCTTGTTGAATCCCTTTCATATAATTTACTTTCCGTTGGTCAATTATGCAATGTCGGTTACACCGTTATCTTTAATAAACACCACGTGACCATCCTTTTCACTCAACTCTTAAAGTAGCCTTTGTTGGATTTCGTGTAAACGGTTTGTATGTGGTCGATTTCTCGAAAGAGACCACTCAAATCGCCACGTGTCTAATGGCTAAATCCGACAAGGGTTGGCTTTGGCATCGCCGGCTAGGCCATGTCGGTATGAGAAATTTGCAAACTCTTGTGAAGGGTGGACACGTGGTAGGACTAACCGATGTTAATTTTTCCAAAGATCGTCCTTGTAGTGCTTGCATAGCCGGAAAGATGCATGAAAAGAATCACCCCAAGAAGAGCATTATCTCCACGAGAGGCCTTTGGAGCTCCTTCATATGGATCTCTTTGGGCCTCCCACATATGATAGTCTTGGTGGCAAGAAATATTGTTTGGTGATTGTGGATGATTATACAAGATATTGTTGGACTTTCTACCTCAAGAGGAAGAGTGAAACTCAAAAATATTCATTGACTTTGCAACCTTAGTTCAACGCCAATATGACTCCAAGATTTTGGCAATAAGAAGTGACAATGGTACGGAGTTCAAGAATTACACTATGGATGATTTCCTAAGTGGGGAGGGCATTCAACACCAATATTCCGCTGCTTATACTCCCAACAAAATGGTGTCGCCGAAAGGAAGAACCGCACTCTTATTGATATGGCAAGAACTATGTTGGCCGAATTTCATTCCCCATATAACTTTTGGGCCGAAGCCATCAATACCGCTTGCCACTACTCCAACCGGCTCTTCTTTCGTCCTCTCATGAAAAAGACACCATATGAACTCCTTATCGGTAAAAAGCCAAATGTCTCTTACTTTCGCGTATTTGGATGCAAATGCCATGTTTACATTAAAGGTTGCCCAATTGCTAAATTTGAATCTAGAACTTTTGATGGTATTTTTGTTGGATATGCCGCAAACTCCCATACTTATAGGGTCTACAACATATCCACCGGATGTGTTGAAGAATCTATGAATGTGGAGTTTGTCGAGGATAATGGCTCCCAAGCGGAGCATATTGATCATGATAATGTAGGTGATGTACCTCCACCTCAAGCCATAAGAACTATGGGCATAGGGGAACTTATTCCTATTGAAGAACCTATTATGGACACTCAAGAAGAAGGAACAAGTTCTACTCAAGTTGAACCATCCACCTCAACCATTGATCAACAAGCTATACAAGAACAAGATCATGATAGTCATCCACATGAGCAAGATAATGGTCAAGACCCACCCAACTCTAGTGGAGAACAAGAACATGATGAACCCCCATCTCCAAGAACTCCACTTCGGGTTGACCATGAACAAGATGAAGGAAATGATGAAGATGTTCGTGTTGGTGAAACAATTGGTCAAGCCATAGAACGCCGAGTCATTCGGCGTGCATCAACATTGGATCATCTCCAACACTACAAAGAAAATATCCTTGGGAGTATTCGTAAGGGTGTGTCCACACGTAATCAATTAACTAACTTTTGTGGTCATGTCTCTTGTTTGTCTAGCTTAGAACCTCTCAAGGTATATGATGCTCTTGAAGACATGGATTGGGTTGCGGCCATGCATGAAGAATTGAACAACTTCGAGCGCAACAAAGTATGGTCATTAGTTGAAAGACCCAAAGACACATCACATAATGTCATTGGAACCAAGTGGATATTCAAGAACAAGCAAGACTCACATGGTCAAGTCATTCGCAACAAAGCAAGATTGGTTGCACAAGGCTACACCCAAATCGAAGGAGTCGACTACGGTGAAACTTATGCCCCCGTTGCTAGACTTGAATCTATTCGTTTATTGATTGCCTATGCATCTACTCATAACATTACCTTATATCAAATGGATGTTAAAAGTGCTTTTCTAAATGGTCCACTAAGTGAATTAGTGTATGTGAAACAACCTCCGGGTTTTGAAGACCCTAAATTTCCTAACCATGTCTACTTACTACATAAGGCCCTTTATGGGCTCAAGCAAGCTCCACGTGCTTGGTATGATCATCTCAAGGAGTTCTTAGTAGACCATGGTTTTGAAATTGGGGTAATCGATCCCACCTTTTTCACAAAAAGGATAAATGGAGAGCTTTTCGTATGCCAAATATATGTTGATGATATTATCTTTGGTTCTACTAACCATGAATTTAGTGATCAATTCTCTAAGCTAATGACCAAGGAATTTGAGATGTCCATGATGGGAGAATTGAAGTATTTTCTTGGCTTTGAAATCCACCAATATAGTGAAGGAACATTCTTATGTCAAGCCAAGTATATTCAAGACATGCTCAAGAAATTTGATATGAACAACGCCAAGCCATATAAGTTTCCCATGGACTCTAAGGCGGATCTACACTTAGATCCGAAGGGTAAGGAAGTTGATCCCAAGCTTTATCGTTCTATGATTGGATCTTTACTTTACCTTTGTGCATCTAGACCGGATATTATGTTTAGTGTGGGTATGTGTGCAAGATTCCAATCAAGTCCTAAGGAAAGTCATGAAACCGCGGTTAAAAGGATTCTAAGATACTTGATAGATACTCCTAACTATGGTCTTTGGTACCCCCATGGGACAAGCTTTGATCTTGTAGGTTATTCGGATGCGGATTGGGCGGGTTGCAAAATGGATAGAAAATCAACTTCGGGTACTTGCCAATTCCTTGGTAGGTCTCTTGTGAGTTGGTCTTCCAAGAAGCAAAATTGTGTGGCCTCGTCCTCCACCGAAGCCGAATACATTGCCGCCGGAAGTTGTTGTGCACAATTATTATGGATGAGGCAAATTTTAAAGGATTATGGTGTCATTTGTGACAAAGTGCCTCTTTTATGTGACAATGAAAGTGCCATCAAAATTGCTCACAATCCGGTACTTCATGGGAAGACCAAGCATATTGAGATCCGGTATCATTTTATACGAGATCATGTTGAGAAGGGTGATATTGCAATCAAGTATGTCAACACCAAGCATCAACTCGCCGATATGTTCACAAAGCCTCTTGGTGAAGCAAGATTCAAGGAGTTGAGAGGAGAACTAAATGTGGTGGACATAAGCAATTGGACTTAGTGGATTTCTTGCATACCTACCCATATTAGACAATAGTAATTTGGTTTAGGTGTAGGCATGGACATAGGGGAAGTGCGGTCCTAATACATTGGGCTATCCCTTCCCCCATTATGCCGATAGTAAGAACTCATTTGCATCTCTATATTCGTTCTATGAATTGTGAGCTTAAATGAAGAGTAGTGGCGGTGAACCCAAGATATATCTTCGCGGTGTCACACCACATACACTCTTACATGGTGGCCTAGGCCACCGCCCTCCTCCTTATGAGGAGTTGATCTTATTTGGCTCTTATTTGGGTATTTTAGACCTTTTTGCTTTGGGAGAGTGCTCAAATTTGGCCTTTCGTGTCGATTCTTGCATTTTTGGGTAAACTCTCTCTCTCCAGTTTCGAATTCTATCCTAAGCCTCAACTTTATCCTAAGCCACTCAGTCTCAAATACCTTTTATTTCATGCTCTCGGCAAAGTTGTTGGTCGGAACCGGTGACAAATCCTTTTTACGGCTTCAATTTGAGCCATAAAAAGTTTTTGCCCCCTGGCACCGGTACTACCGGCCCATGGAGCGGTACTACCGCTGGATCGAGCGGTAGTACCGCTCGTGCGGATTTTTCCAGGATAAGGGCACGGGCGGATGGGTGAAAGTCAATCCTTTCATTTTCCCCATCCGCCCTCTCTCTCCTCCTGTGAATCCGCCGCCGCCAGCCATCCTCTCCGCCGGGACCGAGCTCCCCCGGCCGTGGTTCTTGCACCCCCGGCCCCGGGACCTCTCGGGCATCTCTCCCTCCCTCGATCCTCTGCCATGAGCACCGGTAAGCTCTCTCCCTCTCTCTCATCTAGTTGATGGATGGAGATGACTAGATTGCTTTCCTCGTGGTGTTCTTGACAAATTGGTGTGGTAGAGATGCAATCTAGGATGCCTAGAACCCTGTGTATGAATCTTGTGAAGAATCTATGGCTAGTTTTGTAGTTCTCCATCTAGATTTGTTGGATATGACTATGGATGTTTTTCATGTTCCTCTGTGAATGTATCACCATCTTGTGCCAAATCCAACCTTCCTAGATGTTGTACTCCCACCTAGCATTTGTTTCCTCCAAGTTATGTTCACTCGTGTTCTTGGTTTTTCTACTCATGAAATATTTGTGTGTTTCTCATCTCCATGCTTTCCTACCCCATGCTATTCACAGGTGGTTCGAGTGGTTCTAAGACTCGGGGAAAGAAACCTAGGGTTGACGAGATGGACGAGGAGTTTGATCCCACAATGGAAGAAGTGTATGGTCCCTCGGTCACCAAGAGCAAGAAGGCTGCTCCGAAGAAGAAAGCTGCTGCCAACAAGAACAAGAACAAGAACTTGACAGCGAGTGAGATGTCAGACAAAGATTACACTTCCATGAGGAAAAGAGATCCATATGTAGTTGATCGAGTAAATTTGACTCCTCAGTTTCGGGGCACCAATCCCTTCTTCCATACCCGTTTTCAAGAGGAGTGCTACAATGAGATACTTTATCGCAAGCCCAATGACAATGTGCTAGAGCTGAGGTACATTGATATCCCTCACATGGAGAGAAAGCCCGAATACTTTGGAGAAGCATTGTCTATGTGCCATGAGTTTGGGATTGTTCCTTTCATCACTCTCCAACAAAATTATGATGAAGCTCTAGTTTGCCAATTCCTCGCCACCGTCTATTTTGGCACCGAGGAGCCCCGCTACATCACTTGGATGTCGAAAGACAAGCAGCTCACCGCTCTTTGGAGTGATATTGGATCCATGCTTGGATATGAAGATTTTGGTCCCCATTGGACCGATGCTCTTGATAAGAAGTACTTCCGGGTTCACCTCAATCCAAAGCCTTTGCCCAAGGATGATCTTGTTCCCCTCTACTTTTGGAAGAAGTACACAGTTGGCAACTCGGATGCTCTTTACCCTCCGTATGAGATCATGCATCGCATTTACCGGGAAACCATCAATCCCAAGGTTGGAAATTTGGATCAAATTCACAGCTACCTAGTTACCTTGATGGTCATGACTCATCGTATGAAAACCAAAGGGAAGAAACTGGATGTTATGGATTATCTTTGGAATGAGATTTGGAACGTCACCATTTTCAAGAAGAATGCTTGCTTCGGCCCCCTCATCATGAAGATTATCCTTTGGAAGTGGGCCAACGAGCATCCCTCTGAGGGTCTTAGTGACCACAACACTTGGATCATCCACAAGCCCAAGCAACTCCGTGTCAAAGATCATACGGAGAAGGTCAAGGATACCAAGGGTACCAAAACTACTAGGGGCAAGGACAAGGAAGTTGTAGGTGATGAAGGTCCCTCTCGGGCTGCCAAGGAGAGTGGCTTCACTTGGATGGCTCGTCAAATGAAGAAAGTGTTTGGTTTGTCCAAGGCTATTGAGAAGAGGGCATGGGAACGTGAAGACAAAGAGAAGCGTGCTCGTCAACTCGACATTCAACATCGCCGTGCTCTAGGTGAACAAGTTGCTTCCGGCTCGGAGAAGAACATTCCAACTTATGAAGAGTGGCAAGCAAAGAACTCTCAAGGCGAAATCTTCACTTGGTCGGACTATGATGGTGATGAAGAAGAAGTGTCCTCTCGTCGTCGCCCTCGCCCCCCAAGCAATGAGTAAACCCGGGACGTTAGCATCGGTTTCTCTCCTTTTTGGTGTCTTGATGCCAAAGGGGGAGAAATATCTATTAGGTCTTCGTGGGTTTTGCATGGGAAAGTCACAAGTGTTGCGCTCTTCTTGATTGGTTTGTTTATGCGCTTGTGAACTTGGTTATTTGTCGTTTTTATGTTGTGAACCTCGTTTGTTATGCATGGTGTAAGACATGTTGAACTTTAAACTTTATTCCCATGCTTATGTTGTGATATGATCTATATGTTATCTTGCACAGTTTGTAAAAGTTAGGGGGAGTGTTGATCCTATTTGTTGTGCATTTGAGCATTCAAAAGCTATCCGTTAATATGCACACATTTAGGGGGAGCTCTGTCTAAATTTTTACAAATTGTTGTATTGTCATCATCCACCAAAAAGGGGGAGATTGAAAGAGCATGAATTGCTCTTACTCGTGTTTTGGTGATGTTGACAATACAACATGTGCCTCTAACCCCTTGTTTAAGTGTGATCAGGTTTATGCAAACATTGCCATTGATCTCGCATCAAGAAAAGGAAGAAATCGAGTGTTTACTGTCCTTGGGCGGTAGTACCGCCCCTTCGGGCGGTAGTACCGCTGTGCCATCCTGGTTTACAGGGGCGCGGCAGTACCGCTCTCAGTGCCGCTGAAATGGGGTTCGGGCGCCCATGTGCGGCAGTACCAGCGGTACTACGGGCGGTAGTACCGCTGGCTCATGGTGGTCAGCGTTGGTTTGACCACCACGGCGGCAGTACCGCTCGCAGTACCGCCAAATGGAGCTTCAGATGGCCATGTGCGGTACTACCGGCGACTTGGGCGGTAGTACCGCTCAGTAAGTTCCAAATGCACAGTCAGCGTGCAGCTTTGACCACAGCGCAGAAGGCGCCAGCGGTAGTACCGCCCGGCGCAGCGGTACTACCGCTGGCTCGGGAAAAAGGGCTCCAACGGCCAGAAATTGGAAGGGCTATATAATGCCCTTCACCTACCTCTTGCTTGGAGCTCGCCTCTACAAGAAAAACACCATTGTTGCAAGCTCAAGATTTCTTAGATCTCCCAATCCCTCCACCCAAACTCACTCATACTTGGAGGATTGAAGGAGAAGGCCCGGATCTACTACTTCACCAAAGCGTTCTTCATTTCCCCTTCATTCACTTGAGGGATTCGAGCCTAGGGTTTCCACTAGGAAAACCTAGGCATCTTGTTGTTCTCACTTGCTTGTTACTTTTGTGTAGCAGGTGTTGTTGGTGATTGAGAGCCCCCAATCCTTTTGTGGGTTGAGCCTCAAGTTGTTGTAACGAGCTTTTGTGCTCCGGATTCCGCTTTGGAGGATTCCGATAAAGAAAGGTGGACCGAGCTTTTGTGCGAGGTTCATCGGAGAATAGGGTGAAGCCTTTTGTGGCATCTTGAGTTTGAAGCTCACACCCCTCCAACGAGACGTACTCCCCTAAAAAGGAGGAACTCGGGAATACATCCTTGTCTCCGCGTGCTTTCCTATCGGTTAATCCTTTCTAGTTATTTACTACTTGTATCTTATCTTGTTTAGACTTAACTTGTCATATAGGTAAATTCACCATAGTTGCATATCTAGAGAATTTACCTTTTAGTCAAGCCTTAATCGAAAAAGAATTAAAAATTGGAGTAGCACCTATTCACCCCCCCTCTAGGTGGCCATACGATCCTTTCAGAAACACGTGACAACAATCGCCAGTACAACCATGCACAGTACAGTCGAAGCGGCGGGGACCAAAGTCGCCAATACAGCCAGGGGCAGTACAACCGAAGCGGCGGCAACAACTACCGCAGCGACGGAAGCCAGAAACGCGAGTGGCAGAAACACACTCTAAGCCCAGCGGAAGAGCTGGAACAACCCTGCAGGCACCACATGTTCAGGAACCCGGAAACAGGCAAGTGGGGATCCAACCACCTGTTGAAAGACTGTCGAAAGGCACGCAAAATATACGAAGCCATGCAGAAGTTGGTCACCCCAGCACCCGCAGCGCAGCCACTCGCGCAGCTGGCCATCCAGGCAGCACCCCCACACGCAGTCGCTAATCCAGCACAGGCTGCGGGAGGCTTCCTGCAGCAGCAACAGCAGCCGCAGCAAGAAGCCCCACTGGTGGTCCAAGACGCATATCCAGCGGCACGCGGACAACTCAACATGATACAGAAGGGGCGCCCCTCAAACAGGGCTCAGAAGCTCATCACCCGCCAAGTCTTCCAGGCCATCACCTGCCCACCCGCGGTACCAGACTACCTGAGAGGGTCAGAGACACCAATCACCTTCTCCAGAGCAGATCACCCGCCTGCAGTACCACGACCCGGGCACGCCGCCCTGGTAGTCGAAGCTCTGATCGGAGATTACACCTGAAAAAGGTGTTCATGGACGGAGGCAGTGGCATTAACATCATCTTTGCCGACACCCTCAGAAGGATAAACAGGCCAACGACGGACTTGGCAGCATCAGAGACTACCTTCCATGGCATAGTACCAGGGCAAGCAGTCACGCCTATGGGAACAATCACACTCGATGTCATCTTCGGCACACCCGAAAACTTCAAGAGGGAGTCGATCGATTTCGAGGTAGTCGACTGGAAGTCGCAGTACCACGCGATACTCGGGCGCCCAACCTTCGCCAGATTCATGGCGGTACCTCACTACGCCTACCTCATGCTCAAGATGCCTGGACCCAAGGGCGTCATCACTGTGCACGGCGACTTCGACCGCTCAAACAGCTGCGACCGCGAGTTCAGCAAGATCTCCGAATTCTTCGGAGTCGAAGAGCACTTCGAGGCAATGGCAGTCGACAACGACAAGACCATCTTCCCAGCCCGCAAGAAACCAGCCAAGGACGCTGCCTTCAACGCGGCTGATGACACAACGACCCATCAGGTCCATCCGACTGACGCCAGCAAGACGGTCAAAGTATCGTCGAGTCTGACTCCCGCATAGGAAGGCGCGCTCGTCGAGTTTCTACGTGAGAACTGGAGAATCTTCGCATGGCAACCCTCTGACATGCCAGGAATACCCAGGAACCTCGCCGAGCACTCCTTAAAAGTCCACAAGGACGCCAGACCCGTCAAACAGGCCATGCGACGCTTTTCCGGGCCCAAGCGAGACGAAATCAGCAGAGAAATCGATCGACTGCTGAATGCCAAGTTCATTCGAGAGATCAAAGACTCGGACTGGGTCGCCAACCCAGTCCTGGTGGAGAAGAAGAAGACGAAGAAACTCCGCATGTGCGTCGACTTCACTGCCCTCAACAAATGCTGCCCCAAGGACCATTTCCCGCTCCCGCGGATAGATCAGATCATCGACTCGACTGCAGGCTGCGAACGCCTGTCCTTCCTGGACGCCTACTCAGGTTACCAGCAGATCAGACTGAACGTCGAAGATGAGGAGAAGACAGCATTCTGCTACCAGACGACGCCCTTCGGGTTGAAGAACGCTGGTGCCATGTACCAGCGCACAATGCAAGCATGCCTCAAAGGGCTCATTGGGCAGATCGTCCAAGTCTACGTCGACGACATCGTCGTCACCACCCGCAAGGAGGACACCCTCATCGCCGACCTCCGCAAGGTCTTCGCCGCCCTCGACGAGTATCAGATCAAGCTGAACCCAGACAAGTGTCAGCAAGGGCTGAATCGCCTCCCTGTCCTCCTTCGACAGCGGTGCGCCCACGCGTTTGTCTTCCGCAACTCGCGATCAACCGCGAATCCAGGAAGCCCTGCTTGGTCGCACCTGATGTAGAACCACTTCTTCCGCCAGCCCTGGACGGAGTCGGACTTCTTCATCTGGAAGTAGGAGGTGTCGCCACGCACCTGGATGCCGAAGCCGCCAACTGGGTACACCTGCTTGCTCTTCCCCACATTCCTCCTGACGAGGAATAGCGACTTCCACAACAGCCAGTTGGGGGCGATCCCCAGGAAGCACTCGCAGAGCACGAAATAGCTCGCGATGCTCAAGACGCTATTGGGAGTCAGATCGTGGATCTGAATCCCATAAGCATACAAGAGACCACGGACGAAATCGTGGAGGGGGATCCCGAAACCCCGCGGAAGGAAATCCACGAAGCAAACGCGTTCCCCCTCGCGAGGAGCGGGAAATACCTCTTTCCCCGGAGCGCGCACCGTCGCCTGGTCTACGGCGGCAGCAGCCCCTGCGCGCGGAGGGCCTCGAGGTCGGCCTTCTTCACCGACGATTTGACCCAATCGCCGTCGGGCTTCTTCATCACGCTCGCCTCGGCGGCGGCGCCGGCGCCAGCAGCAGCCTTCCCCCTCTTCATCACGGCCTTGCTCGTGGAGGGTGGAGGAAAGGAACTAGCAGAGGAGCAACAATGGCGGAGATAGCAGCGGAGACGATGGAATGGGGATGGAATAAACTGTTCACTGCTGCGGTAAAAAAATTATATACCGCGCGGTCAGTTAATCCTGGCCATCCCTGCGGAAACCGCTCTCCGCAACATCATCTGGCCGTCCACGTGTCGCGCGGAGATAGCAACCGTCGACGGCCACGCCGCCCACTACGCGCGGGAATCAAGGCGCCATCATCACACCGCGAAATTTTCGCGCCCAACGGTCAGGAAAAAGCGGCAACCACTGTCTCCAGCCAATACTGACAGTGGGACCGCACTGTCACGTCCCATCGGACACAGAGTGCATCAAAAACGTCAGCACTGACGTCAACCACGAAGGCGTAGGAAGTAAGCCAACAAGCTGATTGGGAACTCGAACATTTCATTCGAGTGCAAGAAAATTCAGTAAGTTCTCAGAGCTGAATTAGTTCGTACAGTAAGCCAACGAGCTGATTGAGAACTCGAACATTTCATTCGAGTGAAAGAACATCCAGTAAGCTCCAAGTGCTGAACAAACTCGTGCAGTAAGCAAAACCGGCCGAATACACAGTAAGTCACACAAAGCCAGTCGCGACTCCAAGTAGAGTCTCTTCTTTACTCCCATCGGGAGCAGGCTTTTCGACTGAAGAAAAATTGAGTTTAACCTCAATTGCAAGCAATTCAGCTTAATCTCGGGGGCTACTCCCATCGGGAGCGCTGTTCGCGCTCCCGAGTGACTCAGAGCAATAGCAGTCGAAAATCACCGACTAAGGCTGTACTCACGGTACTTTACCCTGGAAGTGACAGTTCGACTAAGGAATCCTCCATAAGCCCTGAACGGCCGGAGTCGACCAATTTTACTTGTCCCTTTCAAGAACTCGAAGGCGTGCCCAGGAGGATGGAGTCCTTTACCCGACTCTACGATTCGACTAAGCACTCGGGGGCTCCTGTCGTGGGATCACTCTTCGGCTACCCCACGGTGGGGATACCTGGGTCACGCCAAGCCCGTCAGCCTTATGACGAGGGCCCAAGGAAGGCCCAAGGAGGACGACGTGCGGCCCAAGATAGTCGACGCTAGGTCATGCGACCCCGCCATGCTTGTAAGCGCCATCGGCACCGTTCACCTGAGACCTAGCCTACCATATAAAGGCTAGGAGGGTCCTTCGTCTAGGGGACGCTCATGGCCGCCACACAAACCCTAGCGAGATTGCCATCTCGCCATTGTAGCCACAGCTCACCATCAATAACCAGACAAGCAGGAAGTAGGGTGTTATCCTCCGGGAGCCTGAACCTGGGTAAAACGCCTCGCTTGTCAGCCGTCGTGATCACCAGCGCTCATCTCTCTCCCCCTCAATCAACCCGGGGTACACAACCCAGGGATTTGCCGAGTCCACACCTCGTCAAAGCCAATTTAGAACGCCATGGAGGTTGGCCTTTCCTAAAATGGCAGAAGAAAAATAATATGAAATAGAAATTAGCATTTGATCATGAATCACCTTTACAAATACCAACACAGCTCAGAGTTGTCTGACATATGCGCCATGCACATAATATCTATCAAACGGCATACGTTGTAAATACAATTTAACTAATCAACCATCGTACTTGTATAAACACAGTTGCTAATATCATATTTGGCAAAAAAAAAATCGAGCAATACATGATCTGAGACTACCAAAGATTTTATTACAAAGACTTCAACTGAAGCCGGTCAAACGACCCAAAGTACTTGTTACGTCTTCCTCACACGTGCTATACAATTGTCAGCTTGTTCTCCCGAAACAGTGCCACGCTGCAACGCGGACTCCACACGGAATGTGTACGTACCTAAGATAAATGCTGGCAATCCTAGGACAAATGACACAACACGTAGATGATGAAATCACACACCTACTCACACCAGCTAGTTAGCATACCAATCGGTTCGATTGCACGTCGCATTCTATCATCACACACGGCGGCTGAAAAAAAAATGGATCTCATTGATTTGTTGTTTAATTTTAGCTGAGGATTTGCGCAGGTGGACCGGACTTCGCTGCAAGACTCACAGAAGAAGAAGTAGACAAAAAAGGACACGTATAATACTACTACTACTAACGGGGATTAATAAATGCGTCGGAATCCCGAGGCCCTCCCATCCCACTGTTCAAATATTTTAAACGTAGGGTCAAATTTGTAAAATACTTCTTTTATAAAAAGATCCCCCGGTGACAAATAAATTACCTCAGAAGCAACGACTCTCCGCTCGCGGTGCCTTTGTCCGGCGCACGACTTATCCCACTTCCCTTCCCCTTCGTTCCGCCTCTCTCGCCCCAATCGCCTGCCAACACCCAACAAAGCTCGCTAACCACTCGCGCCGGCGGAAGCTCAGCTCAGCGCAGCTCCTACGAATCATGGCCTGAGCCGGACCCTCGACCACATGGTTTGTGCCCCTGCTTCCCTTTCTCGTGCTTAATTAATTTCCTGCTTCGTCAGTCTGTTCGATCGTCCGTAGTTTCCCTTCCGAGGAAGCGGCACGCGTGGCTGCGATCGCAGATCCTGGGTCGTCGCTTGCCTACGTTTGTTCTTCACACGGATCTGTAGCGAGCTGTAGGGTAGTGGTTCGGATTATTGAGTTAGTAGGCGTGGTTTTCGCTTCTTTGACTCGAATCTGAGGGAGGGCAGACTGCAGAGGACCCTGGGGTTTCACCCTTTGGTTTGTAGTACTCCAGTGAACTATTTTTTTTTTCCGAAAAGGAGTCCGGATGAACTATGCTAGGCTCGATTTCTTGGTAGGCATGCCTGCTTCGCTTGTGGATAGATGTCGGTGTAGGAAGGTTCCGAGAAGAAGTACCCTGCCTTTTGTGATTGTTAAGCATGGTTAGCAGGGGACTTGTTAGATCTCTTACTTTTCCGTGTTGGTGCATATCTAGTGGAGATGCTCGTGTAGAAAGTTTCCGATAAGTACCCTGCCTTTTGTGATTGTTAAGCATGGTTAGCACTTAGCAGGGGACTTGTTAGATCTCTTACTTTTCCGTGTTGGTGCATATCTAGTGGAGATGCTCGTGTAGAAAGTTTCCGATAAGTACCCTGCCTTTCGTGACCGTGAAGTGTGTTTTTCACCACCAGGAAACTGGTTTGTCTCTTTTTTGTTAGATCTGTTGCTTGTTTGCGTTAGTCTAATTTTAGTAGAGATGCTCATGGGGAAAGTCTGTTTCAGGGTGCCAAGGATAGCTTTGCTGTGATGCTGAAGGAAGGAACATCTTCTTGACCGCGTAGTTAGCTGTTTGGGTGCTACAAAGTGGTTCGCCGTGGTTACGGTTGGAGGGTGCAGTAGGGAGAGGGAGGAGGAAAGTATTTGCAGAGTCACGAGATGGAAGAAGCTCAGGAAAACAGGTACTGGTGTCACCACTGCGAGGAGGTGATCGTTCCCATGGAGCCGGAGAAGAAGTGCCCAGACTGCGATGGCGGGTTCGTGGAAGAGATGGGGTCCGAGGGCTTTGAGCCGTCCACGAACGTGAGGTCTGAGCGGAACCTCTCGCTCTGGGCCCCGCTGCTGCTTGGGATGATGGGTGGTTCGTCACGGCGATCAAGGCCCCGCAGGGATATGATGGATTCTTCTTCTGACGAGGAGGGGCGACAAGCAAGGATCCGCAGGGCGTTGAGGGATACTGATGATGAGGATGAAGAGGAGGATGACGATGATGATTCGGACCGTGAGCTTGAAGACTTGATTAGGAGGCGGAGGAGGGGCTCATCACTTGTCAGGCTGCTCCAGACCCTTCGTGATGACTTAAGGGGCTTGGATGACATTGGCAGGGACAGGGACAGAGGCCAGGAGGGCCTGAGAGAAAGAAGGGAGAGGGAGAGGGCTAGAAGAGACAGGGAGAGAGAAAGGGAGAGGGTGAGGAGAGAGATCGAGGGAGAGAAAGGACGGAAAGTTTAATACTGATCAACTCCAACAATGAGGCCATTCTTCTCCATGGAACATTTGGACCTGATGACAACCAAGAGAACTCAAGAAACACCAGTACTGGCGTTTCACTTGGAGATTACTTTCTTGGTCCTGGCCTAGATCTTCTCTTGCAGCGTTTGGCAGATAGTGACCTAAATCGTTCTGGCACGCCGCCTGCCAAGAAGGAATCAGTAGAAGCATTGCCGACTGTGAACATCCAGGAAATATTGGGCTGTACAGTCTGTCTTGAGGAGTTTGAAATTGGGACAGAAGCTAAGGAGATGCCTTGTCAACACAAGTTTCACTCCCATTGCATCCTTCCATGGCTGGAGCTCCATAGTTCTTGCCCAGTTTGTCGCTTCCAGTTGCCTACGAGGAGTCAAAGAACCCATGTGAGTCAGGCAGCGGCGGTGGGACAGTGAGCGCCGATGGAGACCATGCTGAGTCAAGTAGTAGTGATGTAGAAGATACTGACCATAATGGAGGCAGCCAGCCTGGGAGCCCTATATTTCCAGAAGTGACTGATAGTGCTGTACGCTCTGTTTTGGACGAGCTCTTCCCGGATCAGCCGTCATTGTTCTCGTCTGATGAAAATAATCCACATGCTTCCGAGAGCTGAAGGTAATTAGGTTGCTAGATCATACTGATGGGAGCAATGGTAAGAATTACTTCCGCTTATCCGATATCGTGCTAAGTGGTTGCATTATCTATATTGTAGCCAGGATCGCCCCTGGGCCCCGTGCATCCAACATGCCGAAGGAGTTCCGAAAGGAGATTCCTGTGAGGCCGGGCTTCTTTGTATGCTGTTCTTGTAAATATGTGTTTAATTCGACACTGCAAGAATAAGCTGTTATGAACCTTAGTGGATTGTAACCTGTTTGATGCCGGCCGCGTTTACAGTACGGCGCAGTAATACTTATGTGAAATAAAAGTACTCTAGTATGCTTATGTGAGCGGGATAATTAGCAGTTGAACCAAAGGGAACCTGCTCCTGCTGAATGGTTATGTCTGGAGCATCTGCATCAATAAAGCTGCTATTCCTGTGAGAAGCCTTCTGAAGGTGATTTGGAAAAGGTTTTCCATTGAGAAGTGACTTTGCTTGGCCTTCATTTTGCATCTGAATTCAGGATTCAGGATATTGATCCAAAGGCTGGTGGTTGCACTCAGGTGTTGTTCCATGTGATCTTACATCTAACATCCGAAGGAACTAAGCATATCTTGTACCGGTATTCAGCACTGATGGTCCCTGGCTGTTATTTTCTTGTTACCTACAAGAGTTTTATCAAACATGATAATTGTCTCTCGTTTATCAAATATTATAATGATCTCTTGTGGCGCTTCAGATTAATCAAAAGTCTTCGACTTGACTTGCTCATTTTTTGTCGGATGGTTTATTCGCATTTTCAGCGGTCGAAAAATGGGGCAGTCTTTTGGTGTTCACCTGTCGGTAGCCTTGTGTCTTGTGAGGGGGTGCAGTGTCGGGTTGTAAGCTGTTCAGCATTATGTATCTGTTTCGCCGCTTTCGGCCTTATTAATTTAAGGCAGGGCCTTTCGTCCTATTATCTAGTAACAAAAATGGGGCAGTTTTCTCTTTTTGTACGGCAATGCTCTTCTTGGGTTGATATCAACCTGCTATATGCGATCCTGCATCAGTTTTGGTTGGAAATGTTGCTTCTATGTCACGGAACTAACTGGTTTACAGGTTATGTAAAACATTTTTTTAAATGTAATATGTTTTAAATAAAATTTTGTATATACATTATAACATTTTATATTAGCATAAAAAGTTTCGCGAAGAAAGACATTTTTTTTACCAGTGCAAAACCGGAAAAAAAATCGTGTGCAAAGTCATTTTGAAAATCCCGGATTTGTCTTTTTCACAGCTCATAAAAAATGTTTTTTCCTCGTGAAACTTTCCGTGCTAACATAAAATGTCATGTAGTATATCTGAAAATTTTATTTGAATTTTTTGATTATCTTTTTGTGAAATAGGTGCATCTAGACTTATGATCCGATTTGGATTTCCGCATTACATGTCAGTATTAGATTTAGTTGGTGCAAGCCCTGTGGCAGTTCCAATCTCAACCTGAACAAACGATGTCCCGCACGGCAAATTGTGCTGCAATGAGATGCCAGTTGCCTCTCGTCCTGGGAAGACCTCTCGTCTCTCGAGTCAAGCCAGGACCTGGACCTGGACCTGGGAACACACAAGTCGTTGTCCCTCCCGTGGGCACACGCTGGTTGTACGTGAAGCAGGTCTCCCCTAGAAACTTCATCGGGCGTGCTTGATGATGACCGATGTCTCTACCGTCTACTAGTGATTGGATTAGGCCGTTGGGGGATACATCAGTGAAAATGAGGATCGGTGCGAACTTGGATGTTTTCCTCGCGTCAGCTGCATGTAGGGATCGGTTAGCCATACAAACTTCAGTTCGTCTTACCTACCTACTTTCTCCGTTTTAATTTAATTGACTTGCTATCCACCAAATATGGATGTATCTAGACATGTTACATATATAGATACATCCACATGTGGTGTATAGCAAGTCAATTAAATTGGAACGGAGTGAATAGTACCTAGGCGCTACGCACGCACGTCTTGCATCTACATGGCTAAGATCATCTCCACCGCTACCCCAAATCATTCCAAAATGCTCAATAAAAGTCCGGACCAAAAAATCGGCCCTGGAGACATCCAATCTTCTCGGGCCGAGCCAAAAACTTAGGGTGTGTTCGGGTGCCGGACAACACCCGGACAAGCCATCCAATAGGCGGGTCCCGTGAGTCATATGAGCGCGCTCGGCCAGCCGTGATTAATGCCGACGTGCAGGAGGGCCATCCGCACTTAATGGCAACCATTTCGCCAGGCAGTTTTAGTTTTCTAGGCGACGTGACACGATAGCGCCTTCCCCACTAGTCGTATTAACTACGACACAGGCGATGTAGCGGCATTATGTCTTCCCCACGCGTAGCATTAACGCCAGCGCCACTACGTCTCATACCCGATGGTGTATAAGAAGGCCTCCTCCCCTAAGCTTCTCGCTTTCATCTTGCTCGGCTCCCATGCTCTCACTCATTCATTTTCGTCGCTGGCCACACGCGTGCACCGCCACCGCCAAGAAAGCCAACGTCAAGTGTGAGATCTACCGCCGCAAGCAGAAGCTCCATTGTGGCTGGACCGGCTGTTCTATACCAATAACCCCTACTGGCCCATGTTCTTCCGTGAGAAGCGAGAGGCGACGCTCAACCGCTTAACCGGCGAGTGTCCACCGCCGGAGAACAATGTCGCCGAACGGACGCGGTCTTGGTCAGTGCCTGGCCGCACCGTCCGGGTCGTCCTCGAGGACACCTGGGTAGAATCAGCCTATGTGACGTTGCGGAAGCCGGCATGATCGACATTCTGTACGACCCTGAATCCGATGAGGTGAGTTGTAAAGTTAGTAGGCGGAGGGTTTACTGTAGGTTTAAATTTGTTAAAACTATTGTAAAATATCAAGAAATTATAATGAAATCTCCAATTGTTTTGTACCACCTATTGTGTCGAACTTGTATTCTGCATCCCTAAGGCCCCGCTTGGATACGGGTTTTTGGGCCGGAAATAACCGGGAATATTTTACGGACCATCGAACCTCTGTAAATTAACGAGGCGATCTATCCGTATTTTTGGGAGGGGAAAACTAAACGGGAATCCAAGCGGGCCCTAAACCGGACATATTTTCGGAAATGCCGGTGTAGAGACTCTAACTGCTATCAGATCGGAGTCATATAGTCCGTCTGAGAATTCAGAGCTGCAGCAGTACGCAGTAAACGACGACGTGATGTACTGACATAAGCGCTACTAAGAGCATCACTAGCAGTGCCCTCAAACTGGTCAAACCCTCAAAATAACTGCTTTTTTGAGGGTTGAGGCCGAAACGAGGCGCGGAACAGAACCCTCAGACCCTTTAACCCTCAAAAAAATTTGAAGGACGAACCCTCATCTCCCCACTCGACCTGGACTACTGCAGGTCCAGAGGCAAAACTGAAGGGCCCTTCATCTGGTCAACGCGGGCTCGCGGGAGTGAAATTTCCCCAACCTCCCCTTCCTCTGGTCGCATTGCCGTCGCCGCCGCCCCGATTCATCCTCCGCCGAGTTCGCCCCGCCGCCTCGACTTGGCGCCGGTCCGCCCACCCCGCCTCCCGTCCGTCTCCGCCTCTCCTCCGCCGAGCTCGCCCCGCCCACCCCGCCTCCCGTCCGCCTCCGCCTCTCCTCCGCCGAGCTCGCCCCGCCCACGCCTCCTCCCGTCCGCCTCCGCCTCCGTCCGCCTCCGACCCCGCCCGCCTCTGACCCCGCCGCCTCTGACCCCGCCCGCGACGAGCCCGCCCGCGACGGTAAGCAAAACTTTTTATTTTTTCTTTTGTATTTTCGTTTTTGGTTCATTTTACTTATATTAATTGTATGTGTCTCGGTATTTTTAGATGGATGCGAACATGGACAATTCGATGTCCGACAGTTCCGGTTGGTCATCTTCGGATGATTCGGACATCGAAGAGCTGCTCGAAGACGATGACATCGATATAACGGTTGCTCTCGTCGCCGTGAAGGAGCTTCAGGACCGTGCGATGCTGCTTGATCGGAGGCAGGGGTCGAAGATGGGTCGCACTTGCATCCTTAGGAACCGCGCTCTCGGCCACGACCAACTCATGCAAGACTATTTTGCAGAGGTACCAACATATCCACCCCGCCTCTTCCGTAGAAGGTACCGAATGCGCCGTGACTTGTTTGTGAAAATAGTGAAAGATTGCGAGGCCAACTCAAACTATTTCAAGCGGCGTAGAAACGCAGCCGGCACCATGGGATTTAGTGCATTTCAAAAGATATCGGCGGCAATGCGGGTGATCGCCTATGGCATACCCGCGGACTATACGGACGAGTATCTTCGCATTGGGCAAGATACAACCACGGAGTCCGTGCGTAAGTTTGCCAAGATGGTCGTCCGTTTGTATGGTGATTGGTATCTTCGAGCTCCGAACGAGCATGACACAAAGAGATTGATGGAGATGAATGAAAAAAGGGGATGGCCGGGCATGCTTGGTAGTCTAGATTGCATGCATTGGACATGGAAAAATTGCCTTGTTTCTACGACAATGTTGGTACCCGAGTGCGAGCGGAGAGGAACCTTGACCGCGTTCAAGCTTTTCTCCAAGCACATCGGGATATTGAAAATGCCAGCACTCATAACCAGCTCCGCGATGATCTGGTCGAGCACCACTGGCAGCTGCTTGGCCGTGGCCAATGATCTACCTTTGTTTTAGTTGATTCATGTTCCATTTGACTCGAACACTTATTCATGTTCTATTTGCTTCGAACTATTATTGTAATTTGCAGAAAACATTGTTGTAATAAGTCAACTTATTATTGTGTGTTTGAAACTATTATTTGCTGGTGTTTTATGATAGCTAGAATGATTATTATGTGCTGCAAACTGTTATTGTTGGCTGTTGTATGAAATTCTGAAGAAACTGTCGAAATCCTATTTTGAGGGTTTGAAGGCCAGGGCGCATGAGGGTTGGTTTGAGGGCACTGATCTGCGTCGGCCGTTTTGGACCTTCAAATTCGTGTTTTCTCGGCCCTCAAACTGGTAGGTTACCAGTTTGAGGGCACTGCTAGTGATGCTCTAAGTCAGTGGACTTAATTTCCGGGAAGTTTCCTAGGGTGGATAACGAAAACGACTTGTGGAGCCTGGCCGGCCTGCAGGGCAGGCGCTTGCCACAGCTTTGGATTCCAAAGCTAACTTGATGCGCAGCTATCACTCAAAACCGTTGACGACGGGTCACACACTTCTTGCTTGCGTCCTACGTACTCATCACCAGTGCGCGCCATGCATCTGCATACACGACTCTGCTTCACTACACATCATGTAAAAAATCCATGGCAATTTAGACCGAAATGACTGAAAACCCACGAAAAAACATAACTACATATGAAAGGACAATTAGATGACAATGCGATAAATATTGAGAAGTAGCTTGACTTCGATCTAACTATATCAAAAGTTCTGTTACTTGACCCGGCTGTAGCTCCTATGCATCCTGACCTGCGCAGAAGTGATCTAATTGTTGTTGCTGTGTGGTACGCTTGGTGGGAGAGGCGGAAGATCACTCACGGTGAACCAGCTTTTGATCCTGGCCATTCTGCTCAAGCTATCTTAGCTTTGGCTCTAAATTACAAAAGAGCAAAATTTGCAAGGGCGACAGCAATTGATAGACACGGCTGGAAGAAACCTCCTGATGATCTAGTTAAAATTAATGTTGATGCGGCTTTTATTAATTCAGGTTCTGGTGGCACCGGCGCGATTATTCGTGATCACCATGGTGTCTTCATTTTTTTTGAGTTTTAAGATGGTCATATCCGTCGTCCGATTAGATAGAATAGTATGTTATTTACAGAGTTTAAGACTAGGGAAAATCCCTTCAAAGACATGGTGTCTTCATTTCGGTTGGCTGATGGACTCTCCATCATGTTGATGATGCCGCAACGGCTGAAGCTCACGGCATTCGGAATGGACTCCATCTTGCTGGTATGATGGGATGCAACAAGATCGTGGTTGCAGCAGATTGTATGGAGGTGATAGAGGTTATGAAAAATGGCGGGCTCTTGGAGCAACGGCAACCATCTACGAAGAATGCTCTTTTCTTTGCCGTAATTTTGCACGTGTTTCTTTTAATCATTGTCCTAAAGAGGCTAATAGGGCTGCTCATGTTTTAGCTAAGTTTAATGAGGTTGAACATGTTGTTTGGCATGGTGATCCTCCTATATGTGTGCGTCCTGTAATTGCAGACAATGTATCTATTATGCCCAATATAATATAGTCCGCCAGTGGAAGGTAAAAACGACCCCCGCGCAGCTCGGGCGACACAGGGGACCCCAAATCGCGCCGCCGGCCAAGCCCGCCCTCCCGCCTGGCGCCCCTCCGCCGCTGCCGCTGGCCTTGCCGCGGTGGCGGCGGCCCCAGCCTCCAAAGGTGGTGCGGGGGATGCTCGCGGTGGACGCGTTGCTCGGCTCCTCTTCTGCGGCGACTGGGAGTGGTGCGCCGGCGGGGCTATGTCGGCGACGTGCAGCAGGGCTCCTGGCTGGGCGGAGCTCGGCGGCATGGCGGAAGGAGGTGCAGTGCGGCAGGTGGCGGCGACAGCCCATTGCACGGCTGCTGGCGGCGGGGCAGGCAGGGCCCGATCTGGGCCCAAGATGGGCTGGGCGGGCCGCGGCTGTGCGCGGCGCAGCTCCCGTCCGTCGCGCCGTCCTGGCGTGCGGATGGTCCTGCCCTGCCTCTGTGCGGCTGAACACCATCGGGGGCTGTGGTACTGCGGGCAAGCTGGGGCGGCGGCCCCAGGTCATGGAAGATGGTGCGGCGGTGACCGCCGCGGCAGGAGGCGCCACGGTCTGGTTCCGGCGCGTGATGGCACGAACCACGACGTCCCTCCGCTCGTCTTGCTGCTTCCGGCACTTCGCGGGCAGATCAAGCTCCGGGTGAAAGCCTTGCATCGACTCCGGTCGGTGCCGATGACGACGGCGCCTTCGGGCGTCGTTCCCCTTCTTGTTTGCGTCATCGTGGAGTTTCGATCTTTTCCGACGCGAGTGGTTTCAAGAGCTACGGGTGAAAATCTAGCTCCCTCGGAGTGGGCGACGGTGACGAACACGTCACTTCCTTGTTGGAGGCGTCGCCTTGGAGCTCTTGGCCCTCGTGGTGTGTCGGTTTCGCAGCGACCGAGCGGGATGGCTATGTGGTCAGGAGAGGCGGATGCCGGGGTGGCGACCCCGGACGGTGGTGGTGCGTCGAGGCGGCGGCCTCGGTCCCCTCTGCAGCGACGGTCCTATGGGGCAGGGCCTTCTCCTAGCGAGGTTTTTTTTGGGTGGCGACTTGGTGCTGCGAGGGCAGCAGGTGTGTCGACCCGGCTGGTTCGGCTCCGGGCAAAGCGGAGTTTGATCTGGTTGCTACGCCGGGGCGGTGGCCCCGGAATTGGCGCGACGTTGAGGTCTGCGGGCGGTCATCTTTAGCAAGGGTAGCATGGGCTACGAGATGGCTGGGTCGTGCGGCGTTGTGGCTCGTGTGCGGCTTTGGTGCCGAGTGGTGAAAGTCGGGGCAGCGGCCCCGGGTTGGTGGTGTGTTTTTGTGGCGTTCGGTGGGCTAGCGTCGTGTGGGCGACGGCCCCCTCACTTGTGCAGTTTTTCGGCCCTGTTTTCCTCATAAACATGGCATATGTATGATTTTTGGGCCCGGTTTTCCTTATAAACTGGGTCAATTCTTTCTTCTATACGAATTGCAGGAACGCCCTGCCCTCTTCGAGAGGTTACTCGGGAAAAAAAATATAGTCCACCGTGGTGTGTTTCAAAAAAATAAGTTAGACTACACGTCGGCCTTTACATATGTGTGTTTTTATACAAAGCACCAGCCTATTACAACAACTATATACATGAATACATCGAGCCAGAACTTCAACTCTGTTAATGCGAAATAGTGGTCCAATACACATATTTGTATTATCTTTTATTACTTTTATATGAAATCTGCTTGTGTTACAAAGAAATGTGTAGTCAATTACTGTGGCTATGCCGCTGCATCGAGTGATATGAACACCAAGGTAGACGTGATCATGGAACGGCCCCCATGCCGTTACCCACCTAGGGCAACACGGCCCCCCAAACCCTAGCGCCACCGCCTCCCTTCCCCACCCTCCTCCCTCCCCACGCCGTCGATGGAGGACACCGCTGACGAAACCAGCGTGGCCGACGACGGTGGCACAACTTCTCGTGGCGGCATCAGGAACCCGGGCGACGCGTCGTCGGCGATCGTCGGCATGCGTTTGGGATTCTGCCGGGCATGCTACGGCAGGTCAGACGAGTGGTGGAGGCGGACCTTGGCTAGCTGGCAATCCAGTTGGCTGCATGATTAGGGAGTGGTAGCAGCCGGTGAAAATCGGCTTCGATTTTCTATTGTACTAATCGGCAGCATGATTAGCCCTCCATATCAAAATATAAGACTTTGTAACTACTTTCTACACACATGTATCTAGACATGTTTCAGTGCAGCATGTAGAAAGTAGGTACAAAATTTTATATTTTGATACGGAGGGGTACAATAGAAAAGCCGTGTACATCATTTTGATTTAGATACCAAGAGTTTCAACCTCCATTTCGAAGAAAAACCTATATACATCGAGTCAAAATGGAGTGAGCTAAGTAGCTAACCTTGTCTCGAACTCATCCTACGTTTCAACCGCGCGATCGAGGTACATTTCTTTTCGAGCCGGTCTCGAGTCAAGCTAAAATACGAGTAGATCTAGAAAGGCTCCATGAGAAAGCATCGAGATTTATTTTTAGCCCTACTAGCGAGATAGACTTGACGCCGGCCTCAGCCTGCCAAGTCAGCATGGAAAATGTTCGAGTCTCCCTCCACTCTCGTACTTCTTGGTTGAAGGGTTCACAACACCGGCAATAAACCAGGCTAAATCTCCAGCCGGTCTGAACTCGGCGCCAGAACACCAGCAGGGTTCACACATTATCGTTTTGCCCACGTACTACTATAATTCTTGTTTAGTTCCAGCTAAGCCAGTTGGGCGCCAAGCCATTCGGCGCGAGAACTGCCGGGAAACTTCCACAGTGACTTGGGACGCGCCTGTGCTTAGCCTGTAGCGCACGGACGTACATGCATAGGCCGATGGAGGTCAAGAAAATGAATCATTGTGCACGCCAAGTCCTCATCAACAAAAGATCAGCAGCAGTACTAGTGGATAGCGACGCCGGGGAGACCGCAAACACTTTCATATTCATGTCCAGTTGCCGCGAACTTCCGACCCCATTTGCATTGCCTCCATCTCCAAGTTCGCTCCCCAGTACCTCCATGGATCTATATAATGGTTCGTCCATGGATACGCCAACACCACAAACGTAGTCCCAAAGCCACGATCGATCTGTTTTGCAAATTAAGAATTCTGCCCGACTGAATTGTCTCGCGATCATGTGGCGACCTGCGCTCTGCTGTCAAGACGGTCTGGTCATGTCGGTGTCATCTCTCCTGATCGCGGTCGTCTTCCAGCCATTGGCCAAGAACGCCATCCTCATGGGCCGTAGCATCCTCGACCTCCTCGCGCGCAGCGGAGGCGACACCCCCTCAAAGCCGCATTGCGAGCGGTGCGCCGCGAGGAATGGCGAGGACGACGGCTTGTTGCGCCTGTCGGGCTCCGACGCCGCCGCGGTCACGGCGAGCCTGGGCATGCCACTGTCATCGCCGCAGACGCTGGCAGTGTGCGGCGGGTGCGAGGCGATGGGGGTGGTGGAGGAGGTGGCGTGGGGCAGCAAGGAGGCCGGGGAGGCGGAGCTGCGGGAGGCGTTCGGGGTGTTCGACCGGGACGGGGACGGGTTCGTGACCGCGGCGGAGCTGTGGGGCGTGCTGCGGAGGCTCGGGATGGCCGAGGGCGCAAGGTACGAGGACTGCGCGGCCATGGTCTCCGCCGCGGCCGCCCGGCACGGGGATGGCGGAGACGGCGGGGTCGGGTTCCGCGAGTTCAGGGCCATGATGGAGCACGCGGTTTGATCAACTGACGGATCGAGTTCAGTCGAGTCGAGTCCGTGGCTTTGCATGGCTAGTTGAATATTCCTAGTGGAGTAAAAATTGGCGCCGTAGTAGGTTTTGACTGCTTTCAGTTCTGTTCATACTTATTCCAGTGTTCGTGTAGGCTCGTAGTAGCCGTTCAGCAAAGCTCAAATCCGTTAATTTGGGACTTAAAGGAAACTATGTTATTAGTGTTGAATGAATAATATAAAATGAATGCAAATGTCCGATTGTTCATGAATTGAAAATGCATGCACGAGATACGGCTCAAATGTATGCCTTGATCTTTTTTTTGCGGGGAAAGACACAGATTACAACGGCAAATTACAGAAAGGACCAGATAAGAAAGAAAAATACAATACCGCCCTTCTGCAAGTCAACGTCGCCGGAGACGAAGGCGCCGTCGGTGGCGCGCCGCTGCTCGAACTCCACATGCCTTGGATCTGGAGCCTCCCCAATCCAGCGGGAAGTCACCGATCACCGATTCCGAAGAATCTACGCCGGATGTCGCCGTCGTCGTCGCGCCGCTGCACTTCTGCATCTTCCGGTCGTTCTCCATCCAGATCCGCCGTCCCGCGGAAACTGGTGAGGGGATAGCCGAGCCTGGCAGCTCCGCTGAGCTGCGGACTCGACGGAGGCGATGGGTCGACGCCGGAGCTCCTCAGAGCGCCACCGCCGAGGGGAAGGACCATCACCTGCAAAAGCTTCACTGGCTGCGCCTCCTCCGCCATGACGCCGCCAGCAGCCACACAACTCACAACTACGCTACCTATATACACGGATCCGTCGATTCCCCGCCCTCCCGCCGCCGGAGCGGCCGCCGGAGGACGGGGAATCAAGCGGATCGACGGCGAGGGAGGTGGTGCGAGCTGTCGGTCCAAAAGTCGCCCTTCTCTTCTTGGACGGGGAAGGGTGACGCGTCCAGGTCGCGTCTAATGTATGCCTTGATCTAACACGATCGTTCTGACTAGCTGCTGAGTGAGCAGCGAGACCGATGCCCATTTTCTCCTTCAGCGTTGAAATCATGCATCCAGTGCATTTCCTTAGCAGAAAAGTTAATTACGTTCACATACGCTGCCATGCCTTGGCGTGCAATCTTCCAGGTGATGCTTACATGTAAGTATGTACTGGCCGAACACAGTGTTGACTGCAAACTGGATGCTGCTATAAGGTTGAGGGAAAGATCAAAGATCGATGCTGCAAATTTGCCTTCCATAGCAAGACGGAAGCTCGCACGAAACTTAAGCGCGTCGATGGGCAACCGGCCGTCAGCCGGCCATGGAGAGTTATTAAATCTGAATGACTGAATGTATCTGCCGCCGACCACTGATGTTTATAAGTACGTTGTCGGCTGTTGTTATGTACGCCTCGTCAGCAGCTTGCTTGGCCTGGGGACCTGGGGTGGACACGCAGAGCAGAAAGATTGTCGTATTACTGAACCTGCCACCCGTAATCCCCCCTCCACGAAATATAAAGAATGCACGGTACACCATCAGAAGATTGCAGCATACCGAAAACCGAATTTTTTATTTCGAACAAGCTTGGTTTTCTCGTATTTTTCATTGCTTTTTTAGCTGTAATAAACAGATAACAAGTTGGAATTCATAAATGAGATAAACCCGCGGTCTATGTTCTGATGATAGCATCGACTGTTGTAAAATAAATACATTCAGAAATGGAGCTCCATGATATTATCACTCCTAGAAACTGAAATGCAGTCACAGTACATTACCTCCCTGTTTCTTCCAGCGGGATTTTTTCAGGGAAAATCCAATCTTTGACATTTTCAGAAATACAAGTTGGTTTATTTTTCAGGGAAACTTAACACTTTGACATTTTCTAAAAAAAAAAACAATACCACTTCGATCGTGTCTCCGATTGAGCTACGGCAACGGCCAGGCCGCACGAGCCCACTAGGCCCGTTTTACACCCAACAGTTTTCAGGTCCAACCAGGCCCACTACAGGGCAGGCCACTAATCCGCTTATCCGGGCTTGGACGGCCCCGATCGTCCCCATAAGGAAAGGACCATATAAAAAGCTAGGTCCGGCGCCCTGGAGAAAACCCTAGCTCGCGAAGCGGCATAGGCGGCAACAGCAGGAGAGCGGCAGCTCGCGCGCGCGCACCCCCCATTCCCCGCCGCCGCCGCAGCTCGCCGCTTCCAGTTCAAGGTGAGAGCTCCTGACTCCGATCCCTTTTGCCAAAGGCATCTCTCGATATTTGTTACATGCGTAGTGGTTTATGATTTGACTTAGTTGTCGAATTCATCCGCGCAAAATCCATCTTCGTCGATCTGCGGACGCCCTCATTGCGTGATGGTTGGTTGGTTCATGCCGTCTGAGGAACTAGTTGAATTCTGTAGCTGTTGCTGTGACTTACTTGAGTTATGATATGTCTCGCTTGCTAGTTTAGACCCGTGTGCTTTTTAGAAGACCAGTTCCTCGTGCGTCAGAATTTTTTCCCTGTACCCTGCTTAGCCTATGTACATTCATAGAAGGATTGCTCCTATTGTCCGTCAAACCCCTCTTGATGTACTGTAGTTCTTTAGTCTGTTAATGTATTCGATATGCACATTGCAGCAGGGCTTCATATTTGAAGCGGTGTTATTTTACGGCAATGCTTGTTGGCATTGATTGATATTGACTGATTAATTGTGATATTAAAGGCTTCACCTGAAGAACTACTCTGTAGTCGTTGGTGTGATTTACTTCACTATAATATGTGTCGCTGGCCAACTTCGTAGGAGTTGTTAGTGTGATTTACTTCATATTATGTTTTCATATCCTCGGTTCTGAACATTGTTCCTTGGATTTGTTCCTGTTGTTAAAACTTTCCATGATGCACTGTAGTTCAGTCTATTTTGTTAATCTCTTAGTTATGCCGTGCACTAGGCTTTTTCTGTGAAGCAGTGTGTTATTAGAGGCCAATGCTTCTTGATATTATTGATTGATACTGTGGATGCTGATAGCTGTACATGTTATTTCTAGGAGGAGCTTTGAAGGTCTGTCTGGGCAGAGAAGATGGTTCTCAAGTATGTTACTCTCTCTTTATAAGCTTGGCACTTATATGAATCTTATGTTGCACAGGGCTATTCAACATTTGTAAAGTTGCTTATTACAATCTTACTTATTAGTATGTCTATCTTGTTTCTACAGGACCGAGCTCTGCCGTTTCAGCGGTGCCAAGATATACCCAGGAAAGGGTATCAGATTCATCCGTTCAGACTCTCAGGTAGGCTCTTTGGGTCCCTGTCGTTATTGTGCAATGTGCATAGAATCAAAATAAGTGGAAATGTGCTAAAGTTGTGGTACTTTCTTCACCCCACCGAAAATCAGGTGTTCCTTTTCTCCAACTCCAAGTGCAAGCGCTACTTCCACAACCGTCTAAAGCCTGCTAAGCTTACATGGACGGCCATGTTCAGGAAGCAGCACAAGAAGGTACAGTTAACAACGAAAACTCTCTTTGGGGATATGTATGCTAGTTCAGCTTATGTCTGATAATGTTAACCGCTTGTACTATTAGTGTGATAATATTGTTACTCTTGTGTAAGAGGTGCATTGATCTGGTAGTTAATTGTCCTGTTTTACTTTTTCCCCTGATAAATGGAACCATTTGTCAATAGTTAGTAGCAGTCCAAGAAAATGTCATGTCTAGTCAGTCTAGCTGATTTGTTTACTACATGTTCTGATAGTCTGTTGACAGTATAAAGATGTATTTCTTGAATCTTATGAAATTCAGTTTGCTGCACTTTTTATTACTATTTTTACCAATGATACATGTAGTTGCTGTCGTTTTTATGCAATTACAGTCTGTGTTCTTTAGATATGAGCTTGTGCTTATAACATGTTTGTGTTTGATTGTAGGATATTCACGCTGAGGCTGCCAAGAAGAGGCGCCGCACCACTAAGAGGCCATACTCCAGGTCTATTGTCGGTGCTTCCCTTGAAACCATTCAGAAGAAGAGAGCTGAAAAGCCCGAGGTCCGTGATGCTGCCAGGGAAGCCGCTCTCCGGTAATTCTTCCTCCATTGCTTGCATCCTTGTTTCTTCTTTTTGCTAAGAGGTATCATACAAAGAAATCCAGTTTGACTCATCGTACTATTGTACTCTGTTGCACCTGTACAGTAGATTGTTATATTTGTTCTGATCTAATTATTGAAGTATGTGTTGGAATTGTAAACTTCTAATGACCCAACTAGTACTGTTTTTGAACATGTATGACACAACTAGTGGAGCAAGGCTAGCTTATATTTGTTCTTTGAGAAGCCATTTTTGTAACCATTCCATGGAACATCCACATAACACACACTATGATTTTTGTTCCTGTGTTCAATCATTTTACAACACATCAGTCTTGGCGTCACGTTTTTCTTTTTGATGCGTATCTATGAGATACTTACAATGGAAACTCCTTTATGACAGTGAGATCAAGGAGCGCATCAAGAAGACCAAGGATGAGAAGAGAGCGAAGAAGGTGGAGGTGACGAAATCCCAGAAGACCGCGGGAAGGGGCAACGCCCCCAAACCGGGAAGGCCCCCAAGCTCGGAGGTGGCGGCGGGAAGCGCTAGGCGATGCTGTTCGACCTGAGTTGTAAACTACTCCCTCCGTTTCAAATTAATTGACTTAGATTTATCCACATGTGGATGTATCTATACGTGTAACATGTCTAGATACATCCATGTGTGAACAAATGAAAGTCAATTAATTTGGAACGGAGGGAGTAGTTACATGATGTTCTGGCGCCTATCTTTAGAAATTATTATTTTTGGCTCAAATCCGCCGCTGTCACTGTGCATGTCACAAGCCTGTGGTGCATTGCTGTGAAGATTGTTCAATGTTTATCCGGTTGATGATGTTTTTGCCCCACATCAATGTTTGTTTGTAATTTTTCTTGCTGTTATTGCACGTAATGGATGCGGTGCAAAGGCGGCATGTCATAAGAATGCGATGCACCCGTTGCTTGGGTCAAAGCTGCTGTGCCGTTTCAACGGACGTTGATGTCGCCCTTAGAGCCATGGTAGGTGTTGGACAAATGCTGCTGAATTTCGCGGCGGCAAGGTTGAGTGCACCCTGTCTGAAGAAAATGTACCTCGTTACCAGCAGCAACCCGTGGAGCACGTGTTTTAGAGTTTTTCCTGCCGTGACGTTAATTTCTTGTCTGGATAAGATGGCAGGAGTGGATTGATATGCCAGCAAGCTTATCGCTGTCCCACACAAGATTAGTTCCGGTCGTACGGCTAGTCGGTGCCGAAACACCAACAGAAAAGCACGTGGATGGATGTTCAAAACACGTGTGATTAGAGTGTTTAGTTTGGGATCAAGACGAAGTACTATTTGTTAGCCCGCCTGTACAGCAGCACGCTCGTTTGTTTGATTGTTTGTTTCGTAGGGTGACCAACTAACATACCTAGTCAATAGTACTCCGTTTTGACACGGAAACAGGTCCGTTTAGTGTTTCGCTGTTCTGCTTCGGATCAATTTATGTGGCTAAACTTTGTAAAGTAGATTTTTAAAAACCCGCAACACGACATGATTCATCAACCACGAGCTGAGCGAACGTAGCACTTTGCTTAAACTCGTAAACACAAATTGAGCTATAGTTGATTCAGAAGCATGTACAAATCGTCCAAGACCAGAAACCGACCTTGTCAAACATGATGTACCGTCGTCGTGGGTTCACTTGCGAGCAAAACCATGTTGAGAGCCTGACTTGAGATATTCTTGGTGGATCCGATGCATGATCCTCAGTGAGTCCGGTAGTCGGTGCTCTCGATCTGCTCCGCGTCAGGCGAGTACGTGCATTGCACCGAACTTTTCGCCTGAAAATAAAAATCTCTCTTCCTCCAGCGATGCCCCGTATCGCTCGCGGTCGACATGAGGGACAGCGACCGCCCGGCCCCGCAGCTAGCCGGAGACCACGTCGCGCCCTCCCCCGCACGCACGCTCGGTCGATCGATCACAACAAAGTACAGGATCGAGCAATGGCCGTTTCTGGCGCTCAGAAAACGGTTGATGCCCATCTACAAAGTACTGATGACTTTAATTAGTCTAAATACGGACGTATTTATATATGTAACGTGTCTAGATACATCCGTATGTAGCTAAATGGAAATCATCTACGAGTAATTTGGAACGGAGGGAGTACCTTTTCCCCCTCAAACCTGCTGTCACTGTGAGCGTCTGGGTAACACAGACCTGTCATGGACCAACCTGAAATTGGTGAATCTCGATCGTCACCATAAAATAAATCGTTCTCATGCCGGTACTCAAAATAAACTTTAAGAGGGTGAGGTTTCATTTTTTGGGGCTGATCATGAGAAACATGTTAGAGCATCTCCAACCACACTGGTTAAATTTGGCCCCTAAACTGTCCGCGGACAGCGACCGGACACCCAAAACAGAGCCACTCTAGCCGTCCTCATCAAACTAAACCCCCAAAACCATACACAACCATGCAACGCAGATCACCGATTCATCCTACACATAGATAGATAGCAAGTTTCATCGATTCATCCTACAAAAGTTCATCCGATCGACATACATAATACAAAAGTTAATATATAAACATAAAATAGACAAATCTCACATCGGGGACTTGCCTTTCCCTGGCCGAGCCGCCGCCGGCGTCGTCCTTGAAACACTTGCGGAAGACGAAGTATGGATCTTCGTCTTCCTCCTCGTTGTCGTCGACTTGGCCGGCGAGGATCCACACGGCGCGGGCCTGCTCCTCCGCGTGGCGGCTCGCATTGGCCGCCACCTTCTTCTTCTTGTCCGCCTCCTTCTTCGACAGCTCGATGGCCGCCTCCAGAGCTTCCTGGTCCTTGCGGCGGCGGCGGCGACGGGCATCCGACTCGGCGGAGGTGAACGACTGCACCATGACCTGGAGGGGATGCCGTCGTCAGCCCCAGCGACGGTAGCCACCTCTCTGACGGTTCGGCCCGCCCGCCTCGCCTGGCGGAATGCGTGACCCACCGTCTCCGTCGCCCGTTGCGGCGGAGCCTCCACCAGCCTCCATCCGTCCCCATACGGTATGATCCTCCACCCTGGCGGTGCCTGGATCGGAGGAGCTCGAGCCCACCGTGGTGGGGCAGAGGATTGAGCCGATCTACGGCTCGAGGGGGAAACCCTACCACGGAGGTGGGGCGACGCGGATCTACGTGGCGAATCTGACCAGCGGCTGCACTGGCCACTGGCCGCTAGCGGCGCCGTCGAGCTGGAGCCTCCTCTGTCCTCCGGCGAGCGACCGGACACCCAAAACAGAGCCACTCCAGCCGTCCTCCTCAAACTAAACCCCCAAAACCATACACAACCATGCAACGCAGATCACCGATTCATCCTACACATAGATAGATAGCAAGTTTCATCGATTCATCCTACAAAAGTTCATCCGATCGACATACATACTACAAAAGTTAATATATAAACATAAAATAGACAAATCTCACATCGGAGACTTGCCTTTCCCTAGCCGGAGCCGCCGCCGGCGTCGTCCTTGAAACACTTGCGGAAGACGAAGTATGGATCTTCGTCTTCCTCCTCGTTGTCGTCGACTTGGCCGGCGAGGATCCACACGGCGCGGGTCAGCTCCTCCGCGTGGCGGCTCGCATTGGCCGCCACCTTCTTCTTCTTGTCCGCCTCCTTCTTTGACAGCTCGATGGCCGCCTCCAGAGCTTCTTGGTCCTTGCGGCGGCGGCGACGGGCGTTCGACTCGGCGGAGGTGAAGGACTGCACCACGATCTGGAGGGGGATGCCATCGTCAGCCCCAGCGACGGTAGCCGCCTCTCTGACGGTTTGGCCCGCCCGCCTCGCCTGGCGGAATGCGCGACCCACCGTCTCCGTCGCCCGTTGCGGCGGAGCCTCCATCCGTCCCCATCCGGTATGATCCTCCACCCTGGCGGTGCCTGGACCAGAGGAGCCCGAGCCCACCGTGGCGGGGCAGAGGATTGAGCCGATCTACGGCTTGAGGGGGAAACCCTACCGCGGAGGTGGGCCGACGCGGATCTACGTGGCGAATCTGACCAGCGGCTGCACTGGCCACTGGCCGCCAGCGGTGCCGCCGGGCTGGAGCCTCCTCTATCCTCCGGCGAGCGGAGGATGCCGAGGCAGAGGGCAAGCTCGTCCTCTTCGTCGACGTCCTCCTGCGTCTTCTTCACCGCCGGCGCCGAGCTCTCCGCATCCTCCCAGTTCACGCTCCCGGAGTTGTCTGACATTGTCGATGAGAGGAGATGAGGAGGTGGAGAGGAGAGGAGGTGAAGCGGAGCGGGGCGAAATGAATCTAGGGTTCGGTAGAGGGGATAGAGGAAGCGACATTTTAACGCCGGCGAGTTGCCAGACTCGTGGACGCCGCCGGTCAGCCTTCTCTCCGATTGGGCCCGAGCTGTCAGCAACAGCCGACCGACGCGTCCGGGCGCGTCCGAGCGGCCCCAAACCTGCCCCAGATATGGGCTGGGTTTGGAGTGTGCCGAACCGCCCGGTCGTTTGGGATAGCTATGTGGGCCTTGGTTGGATGGCGGTTTTTGGCCTAAACGCCGTCCGTGCGGACCGCCTGAGCGTTTGGGCTTGCTTTAGGGTGCTCTTAGGACTTAACGATGCAAGTGGCGTGTACCTGGGACATCCCGTATGCTCTGTCCGCTGGGACTAAACGGAATTGACAGGATCGTCGTGAGCAGGATGTATGTGTCCCACGGGTGGGTGTTGCTTGCAAAATAGATCATCAAATTAGAACAAGGTGACCAAGATTTAAGTTGTCATATTCTTAGAAAAAATATGGCTTCTTCTAATCTAGAGGTGCGGGGAATCTCAGTTTTGAAAAAACCTTCATGCCACCAAATATTGCGTAAATAGTGGGGTGGCCTATCGCGTGGGAAATGGCATGAAAGTTTTCTTCTGGTATGGGCCAGTACCTTTGTGTGCTTGTTTCCTAGTGATTTTGCTCGTAGTGCGGATCCTCACATTCTAGTAGTCTAGGCTTTGGGTTAGGAGGGTTTAAATTTGCGGTTCCAACGCTGCTTTGGCCCGAGGGAAATAGTGGAATGGGGAGAACTGCAACAACTTTTAAGCCATGTCCGTCTATCTGTCAAGACCTCAGGCCTAACTTAAACCAAAAGACTAACTTGATGTGTGAGGTTTTCCCACCTTTTACGTTGTGCTCCACGAAGCCAATTTTCCAAGTGGGGCTAAACCTAACAACATAATCCTACATGTTTTTATATATACCTTCTATATATTTAAATGATAAACAAGCACATGTGTGTGTCTGTAACTAAACATGTGTGTTTCAATGTGTGTGTGTGTGTGAATTATATACCCGTGAGTGTGACTAAAGGGGCGCTCTGACTAGGGTCTAGTCGATATGCACATAACCAACTTGACATCGAGCAGCGTGTGTCGTGGTCCGAGGCGCTGACACAGTGCAACAAATTTATTTTATAAAGATGATTCAGCGAGCTTGGGATGGAGAGTCCGTTAAGCTTACTTTTTGGAGAAATTTCACCCGCGTGTGATGCAACAATGGGTTGAGCTAGAGCAAATTGCCACCAGTCTCAGTTTGTCTAGCGACTACGACTCTCTAATTTGGATGTATACATCAAATGGAGTCTACTCCAACAACTCTCTGTATAACATCATTAGCTTTATATAGGGGGTAACACAGGTTTTCATCCTTTCCGTCTGGTCGTTGGTGATTCATTCGAGGGTTGAAATCTTTCTCTGGCTACTCTCCAACAACAAGCTAATGACTAGGGATAACCTCCTTAAGAGGAAGCTCCGCAAACCCGTAGATTGTGTCTTTTGCAGCGAATTTGAATCGATCAACCATTTATTCTTTGAATGCATATAGTCTCTTCCAAAATCTGGACGAAAGTTTCTGATTTCTTTGGTGTCAGCCTAAGAACTTATTACCTGTCAATAGTCAAGTTTTGGGTGCTTTGGAGTTTTTGGAAACACCGAAAACGCCTTGATATTTGATAACATCACTTGGTTATGCATGGAACAGGTCTGGTGGCTCATCCTCAGGACAATCAAGAAGTGGAGGTTGCTTTTCAAGCAGCCCATGCTGGAGAAGATGGACACCTTCTCTTCGATGGTTTTGGGAATGCACAAGGAAAAACCAGCTCTTCTGTGGGGGTGATCTCAAATCTGTCAAGTATGTCCCTGATTTCGGCGGCTACATCTACCTTGCCCCAGGTCTCTTGTCACTGCAACCCCACCGTGCTACGCACAAATGATGGCTCCACATCCAATGACTCCTGCCTGGCATGGCACCTTGGGGAAGCCGCTGCTGCACTCAGAGATCCTGACGCCACAAGAAACAAGGCTCAAGTTGTTGCTGGAGGTCATTGGCCACCACAAGGAGATGCGCCTACCGTAGCAGAGGAGTGGCTGTTTCAAAAGTTGTAAAAACCTGAGAGTTTTGGCACTCCTTCCTGAGCAGGTAGGGTAGAGTGGATTGGGCCCCTGCCCATAATGATATTCTAGTGGATTGGTTACCGGCCAAGACCCTGGGCGGTAACGATGAGAAGAACCTATGGACGGCGATCAACTTGATCTGCTGGAGCTTGTGGAGGCATAGGAACGGAGTGGTCTTCGAAGGCCACGGACCTGCAGCAGCGACTGCCATTAGAATGGTGGAGGCCGAGGCTGACCTATGGCGGGCAGCGAGGATATTTAGGGGTAGCCTAGGACCCGTAGACAGGTGAAGGGTTGGCGAGTGATCCCTCTTTTTTTCTTGTTGTGGATTGGCGTTTTTGACGCATGTGCCTAAACGCGGTGTAATCGACCGCTTGGCCTCTCCTTCTTGATGCAGACATGTCCGCTTGAACGTATCCTTAAAAAAAAGCTCTTGTAATAATCCGCTGGAACTGTTACTCTCTTTCTTTAGCTATTAAACTTGAACTGACGTATCACTATGGTTTCGTTTTATGAAATGGAGCCGTGTCTCCCCCAAAAGGGCCCTATTGATCTAAAAAAAAAGGGTGCGCGGTTCGGTCAGCTTCGGTGACCACTAGTGCAATTTACTCATTTAGCCATTGCAAAACGCTAGATTCTATATATAGTTTTGTTTGTTCTGCTTGACCATAACGTAATCATGATCATGCACTGATCCGCAAGAGAGCAAAAGCTGGAGTATCCATATTGTCAAACACCCCGTGCCAACCAAACTATCGAAAGGACGATTCGGGACCTCCAGAGCTCTCTTCTCCCCCCCCCCCCCCCCCCACCATCCTCTGCTACAGTAAGTTGAGAGTCGTCTCCCGTCCCCGAGCTCTCCTCTGCCCCAAATCCGGCGGCGCCGCCGCTCGGGGAGGGATGGAGGGGCAGCTCGGCTTGTACAGCGTAGGGGTAGTGTTTTCGGCTGCTTGCCGGACTTGGGCTTCGTCCCTGTAGTTGGAGGCATGGCATCAGATCTGTGCGGCCAGATCGGGTGCTACCTAGGCTTCGTCCTCCTCGTCTTGTGGTTCCAGAGGTTGGAGCTGGATGCGACGGAGTGGAAGATTGCCTTCTCTAATAAAGCCGTGGTTTGCAACCGCTTCTTGATGCAGTTCAGTCGACTTGCCCGGGATTCTCCTCTGGTCGGCCTTGGTGGCGAGGGGAGGGGATGGATGGGCGGCTTGGCTACTGCAAGGAGGGGTGGTGGACTTGAGGAGCTCGAGGGCAGGCTGCTTTCTTCTCTGGTCGTTCATGGTGGCGAGGAGAGGAAGAAGTTTGGTGCTGCTCGAGTTGCTTCAGGTCCGTGTTCGTCGTACTTGGATGGTGGCCACCTTTTCGCTCTGAGTTGTGGCGATGCGGATTTCCCTCTGGCCGGCCGTGGAGGCGAGGAGAGGGATTGGTGCCGTCGCTTCATTTGCAGAGGTGGAGGTGGTGTTGCGGGGTCTTTGTCGCCGGAGCCTACGAGCTGCTCCTGGTGTGCTGCAGAGGGAACGAAGCAGGCTCGGATGTTTCAGTGGATGGAGATGAAGGTTTGCATCGTATCCTCAGCGTCCTCTTTAATAAAGCTCGGTAATCGCAATTTCAGCAGCGGCGACGCGGATTTGGTGGCTTCGCTTGCATATCGTCTCGGTGACGGAGGCAAGGGTGAACCCCGGCTTCGTGTCGGTCTGTTGTTGTTCTTGCACCAGGGGAGTAGCAGTGCTTCTCTTGGGAGCTCTCACAAGGTGGCGTCTTTTCCGTCACCGTACACCATGGTCGTCAGGCGACCGCTCCCGCCTTGGACATCGGCGACGGCTTCCTCCGGCCGGTGTCAAAAGGGTATGTTTAACCTCCAGGCTGCCATGCCATTGCGGAGGCCTTTCAGCTACGGTGCATCGCGCTCCTGTCTCTCCGTCCCAAGTGGTGTAGTCCCCGGCGACGTCGAGGTTGGCTGCATCGAGCTATGGATTTGTCGCACTGGAGAAGGAGCAGGATCCTTTTGCGTTCCTCTTATCTTTCCAAGGGTTCTTTGTGCAAATTGTAAGGGCTTGAGTGTATTTTCTTTACTTCTTAAAGCCTTATCTATAATTTGTACCAGTGTTGACTTAATGAAGCTCCAGGTGCTTCGGGACCGTCCCTTGTTCAAAATAAAATAAAATATCGAAAGCATAGGCCGCCGTGGCGGTGGCGCGAGAGGCCGGGCTCGCGGTCGATCGACATGAAAGACATCGACGGGCACGGGGCCAACCGAACGACGCGTGTCGACCGCTGCGGCACCGTGTCTATTTGCGTCGCCGACACGCGCTGGCACCCAACCGATTCGGGCTGTGAAGAGCTCTCTGCTCTTTGCGGCGACATGCATCTGTAGTACCCGCCAAACTAGCCAACAGTGTGTGTAGAAAAGCGTAGAATATCAAGACGATAAGTACGTGCTGGCCGCCGGGAGATGGACGGAGGCAGCCCGGCGAATCGTCTCGACGAATGCCGAGCTTTTTGCATCTGCGGTGATAGCGACCCCCCGGCGAGGAGATGATTCGGTGGCCGTTCCTGGCGCTCCACTGACTCCATCCATCGTTGCGCGGTCGCCTCCAGAGAACTGTGGGGGAAAAGGCCTCCTTGTCGACCGGACGGGCCGGCAGATATTTACCAATTCCGGACCGTGCACGTGTTATCCTCACATCTTTTTGCCGATCCACCTTTACACATTCCAAGTTTTTACGAAATCCGCAAGCTTACAAATTTCGGCTGCATGGTCGTTGATGATAACTTTCAGTGGTGGAGCCAGAAGTTCAACTATTTAGATAAATATGTGTTAAATATTTCCAGATGAAGTGAGTAACAATTATACATTACTAACTCTGTTCCGTAAAATAAGACGTAGAAATTTTATCAAAATTCAAAACATCTTTTGTTTGACCACGTATATAGAAAAAATATTAAGATTTATGATTCTATAAAAAATATAATATGGAGATATATTTAGTTAGTGTATCTAATAAGATTGATTCGACATTTTATAGGTTGATATTTTTTGTAAAGAATTATACGATTTGACTTTTTGACAAAAAATATACGACTTGTTTAACGGAATGGAGAGGGTATACATCAGTTATAATACCACTCTCCCAGATATGTATTCCTGTCTTGCGATAGTGCGATGAGTTGCTGGGATGACATAGCTTAACACTTTAATTCAGTAGTTTCGATTAGCTGATTCTTGTCGCGGGCAAACATATATGCGAGTGAACATTTAACAAAAGGATGAGATGGAAGTGACGCGTGATAAATGCTTCCTTCGTGACAACGCATGCTACTGTCACTAGCGTGCAACGTGCGTACAAACCTGGAAGTTGATACCGACAAGCTGCTTGGAACCCTCCATCATGATTACGAATGATAAGAGCATCTCCAAGCGGACTGGCCAAATCCTCCCCAAACGTCCGGACGAACAGCTCGGACGGGCTCCGGACGGAAAATGAGCTAAAATAGCTGCCCAACCGGGGTGGGCAAAGCCTCCCCAAACGTCCGGGCTGTCCGGCAGCCCACAAACTCACCCTATATGTGGGGAGGGTTTGGGGGCAACCGGACCGCCGGACACCCCGCCACGTAGGACACGGACCACTTTATCTACTACTTTTCTCTTTCTTTTTTCTTTCTCTCTCCATCCCCACCAATCACATGCATCCGGACGGACAATTAGAGGTGTTTTTGGGGTTCATGGTTGGATATGACCACTTTTGGGGCTGTCCGATCACTGTCCGCGCGCGGACAGTTTGGGGGCCGAATTTGAGGGCTCCGCTTGGAGATGCTCTGACACCCACCCCCATCCGATTACAGGCCTGAAAGATCACTGCATCGGAGTTGATGTCTTGATGACCGACGGAACCCATCTTGGAGAAGAAGAAGCAGGTGTCCGGAGCCGGTTTGAAAATATTCGATCTAATCAAGTCAATATAGGCCAATATCTTGCCACAGGTGGTACGCTGCGCTAACTTCAGAGTTCCTCGCCTTGTTCCGGGCCTACCAAATAACCATGTTTGTAGTGCCCTGTACCGGTTAAAAACATTATTATTGGGACAATATGAAATTTTTCAAAATAAGCTAACAGGACTACAAATATACAGTACGCGCTTTAGTCTTTTTTAGCAATCCCATTTAATTAATCACCAAACATATCAGTAATCCCGGTAGGAAGGGATATATTAAAAGTAAAAAAAATTAAGCTTTAAATGTGATGCACAAAAAGACAAGAGATGAACTTGTTTTCAACATACTCTTCGACATAAAAAAAAATTCTTTCATCCCGTCTATCTCGTTCAAAGTGATATCTGTATATACTGTATCTTCGTTGGACATAAATTGATGTTAATCTCAGACGCGCGCCATGTCGTTAAAATGTGACCTGATGTTGGCTGGGTCAAGCCGCTACGAAATTTGTCATTTGAACGTCTTAGCCGTAAGTTCAAAAAAAAAAGTCGTAGACGTCGCGCTTAGATTAGCCCTGGTTGGTACGTACTCCTTCCGTTTCAAATTAGATAACTTCTATTTATCCACATGCGGATCTTGATATATCTATATGTGAATAAATGGAAGTCTTCCGTATATAGACAAATGGAAGTGCTCTAATTTAGAACAGAGGGAGTAGTAGAATGGTAGGTGATGTAGTACCGCTGCTGAAATCCGCAGTTTGGGTAGTAACCCGGCAGGTTCAGTGCACCTGATTTCGGTCATGTTGCGCTGCTGAGATTCAGTGTACTTTGCTCCGGAGAAAAGGTTCAGTGTACCTCGTACCACCATCAACGCCCGTGGAGCACGTGTGATGTCCTTTTTCTTTTCTTTCTGGCGTGATGCTAATTTATTTAGCATGGTTGTTTGGACAAAGACCTGTAGGGAGGAACTTGCCCCCGACCCCTTTCCTTCCTCTCGCGACCCACTCCGCCCCGCGGTGGCCGGGCTGCGCCGCCTCCCTCCCGCTCGCGGTTCCCCGCCAAGTTCGTGGCGGCGCGGGGCAGCCGTGGGCTTGGTGGTGTTGCTCGGCTGCGTTGGTCCGGCGCGGCGACGGGGCTCCCTGGCGCAGCGATGGTGGCATACGTGGTGGAGGCGCTCCCGTTGGTGGCAGGGGCGGCGGCGGTGGTGCTCCGGCCCTGCAGGCCCAGATCTGGGCCCTTTGGGCCCGATCTGGGTTAGGGCGGGCCTGCCTCGTTTTGCCTCCGGTTGGTCTGGGAGTGGCTCGTGATGAAGATGACAGCGGTGACGACACCCTTGCTGCAGCGTGGCGGTGGGAGCTTCACGGGCCTGTCTAGGTCCGGCCGGGCCTATGGGCCGATGTTGAAGGTAGCGGCGGTGGCGGCCTATGTGCAGCAGCATGGCGGCGGGGACTTTACGAGCCCCCCGAGGCTCGGCCGGGCCTAATTGGCCTGGTGTGTCACTGCTGTCTTATCCGTTCGGCACCCGCCGATGGCGGTGGAGGATGTCCTCCAGGTGGCTGCGCTGCTGCCGCCCTCCGGCTCCAATGGCTCGGTTTGCTCTTGTTGTGGCGTCCGGTCGGCTACCGTCTACGGCGGTGGAGGTTGTTCCCTCCCGCGTGGTTGTGATACTGTCGGACCTTATCTACGGCTGCTTCGTCTCGGGCTAGCCGGCCTTGCTACGTTTGCCTTGGTGAGACGACGATGTTGGCTGTAAGACTGTGGTGGCGTCTGTTGGTGGATGGCAAGATGGTGGAGCGCTATGGCTTGTCGAAGCGGTGGTTTTTTTGGGGTCGGGAGAAATCCTGGTCGTTTGGCACCGACACGGTGACGCTTGAGGGTGTCACCTTCCTTCCTTAAGGGTGTCGAGTGTACCCCTTCCCCACTCCTCGGAGCGTACCGAGGGAAACCCTAGGACTTGTCCGGGCAGTAGTGTCGTCGTCATCGCTTTGCTTCTTGGAGGTGCTGCTTGGTACGCGGTGAATCAAAGTGCTAGGTTCTGGTGGGACTTCTCCGGAGAGGACGCAGCGGTTGCGAGTCATTTTCGTTTTCGTTGATCCGCCGGTGTCGGCTTTGTTTTCTCTTCTTGTTCTCTTTCTTTTCTTTTGGGCATGACGGTGCTGTTTGCCCCAACAGTGGCTCTTGTTGTTGTATTGTGTGGTTGCTATATTAATATAGCGGGATGAAAGCCCATTTCTTCAAAGACCTGTAGGATTATAGAACAGCTCGTTGTCCCCGACAAGATTGTCTCAAATTGTACGACACTACGGCTAGTCGGCGCCGGAATATCACATGACCCACAGAAAGCACGTGTTTGGTAACATGCTTCCGTAAGACTTGCATGTCCAGATCACGTGTAACTAGACGATGTTCACTTATCCATGTTTAGCTTGGGATAAAATCGTACATTGTTAATTAAAGTTATGTTATTATTAGGATTGGAGTCAAATTCTTAGCCTGCCTATGTTTGTTTGTCGACTCTATGGTGGGGAGTAAACCTGGATTATGACACAATCTTCATTGGTTTCTTTTTATGCAGACATTGGTAAAAAAAATTCAACTTTTCCGGGAGCAAGCATGAATTAAGAACATACAATGGTAGCCATAATGTAAATATTTTGAATGCAAGACATGCAGATACATGGAACATGGTGGTACTCAGCTCATGTAATGCGGTTACACCACTACTGAATGAGTCTTGGTACGAGAATCAATCTGTGGTTGGGTGGTTATGAGGATGGTTGTATCTGAGCCTTTCAGAGTCTAAATCTCAGGATTGATATATGTGTGTCTCATAAAGGCGAAATATTTCGGTGAGAGCTGACGTTCCCATCGATAGCGAGGTACTCATAGGCTAGGATGTTCGTGAGTGTGTGTTCATACGAGTGAGTCTATAGAGTTATATGTTAGTATCTGCATCTGCGTTTTAAAATAATGATCTTGGTCACGAGGTATGCTCCACGATCGGAAATGTAAAGCACCTGAAAGTTGAACCTCTTCGAAATACCGTTTGTCCAAAGTTAGAAACTACTGGCTGGTTCATGGACACTGCTTGCTGTGGTGGGTGCCGACCGCGTCATAACCCTCTCCAAACATTCCGTGGTCGTCGTTGAAGTGGACGGCGACGACGAAACGCCATGGTCGTGTGTCGTCTCTCCAAATAAGCATGTATGAGTTATTAGCTAATCCTTTCGCTCAGCAGGGACCGACTGGCTGTCCTGCCGCTATGATATCCTGCGACTTATATAATATAATATAAGACATAAAGAGAGAGAAATCTTCATAAACAATGATAAAGACATGACACAATACGGGCACGGCAAGGCGCGCCTTTTCCTTCTAGTAGGATGTGAGCCTCACGAGATGTGGTATGTAGGGATGAAGAGTTGGGAAATAAATGACAATGGGCGAAAGATTACTCATATAAGCTTGTCAGTTTTCCTCTACATCGAGTAATTTGGCTTGACGGCAATAACCTGAAGCAAGTATGAAAAAGCCAACATAAGTTTTTTCCTAACCCTTGGGAGGGGGGGGGGGGGGGGGGGGGCATTGCCCCCCTAGCTCTCACATAGCTCCACCAATGACCAACATGGAGATAAAGAGATATTCAAAAAAAAATTAAGAGAATAAGAGTGCATACCATTACTGGGCGATGGAGTATGCCAACAACATGGGTATTTGGTGAAGATGCTATTCTTGCTGCATTAATATAGGACAAACACAGTCTATATGGCGACCAAGATGACATGAAGAAGCAAAATGGTCACGGCAACCAAGAGGAACTTTTTCTCATGCTTATGTCTCCTGAGTCTCAACATAGCAAATCATCTTCCTCATGCCCTACCTCGAAACTCACTAAACCAAATTGATAATTATCAGCTCAACTAGACAGAAGAAATTGTATAGGTTAGTATCTATTATATATTTATATAGAGATAATATAGTTTTAAAAATAACTTATATTGCGCCAAAATACTTATTTTCAATAATTGTGCTGTCGGTTCGGCCGAAACCAGAAGGCACTAATTGACACTTTCTGTCAATTTTAAAATAGAATTTTAATAAAATCATATATGCCTTAATATATCCATGAAAACCCACCATTATTAATTTTGCATATGAACTATATTAAACTCATTTCATACTGAAATAATTTTTAAAATCAATTTATATTTTATAGTTAGATAAATCATTTACCTGTTAAATACACATTTGAAGAATCAATTATTAATGATCATTTTACCGGCTTAATACTCACTTTTAGAATATCCTTTAAAGCTTGAAAAAATATCAAGAATGAGATAATCGTCATTTTTTAGGTTTTGAATACTCATTTTTAGAATCAAATAGTTGAATCAAACTCCTTTTATGGAATAGAGCTTTGTTTTGAAAGACTTAAATCACTTTGTTAGAATTGTTTAGGGTTTATTAAACACCGAAATGTAATACAGTATTATCAAACCAATCTCCAAACCCTGAGGGTTTTATTATGGCTCGGGGTTGAGCTTCAACATGGCCAAGAGTTCGGACACGGTGTTTCGGGTCCTATGTTTAGATGCACTTGTTAAGTGAAATATTGTTAAGTACTTTCGATAAAGCTTCGACAGTGGAGGCGTTGATGCGGGGCAGCTTCGGGCCTTCCGGCGCGATCCCAGGCGCGAGGCCGGGCTCGCGGTCGATCGACCACCGCACGAAACCAAGCCTTGGATACTGACCACGCAACGGAGCCACGCTACTCTACTCCCGGCACCTGAAAGTCCTCTCTTCTGCTGCCCCACGCGCGCTTGACGCCTGATTCCCGATTCAGCTCCCATGGACTGGGGCCACGACAAGGTTGTGAAAAGCGTGCAGCTCTTTGCGGCGGCTACCTGCAGTACCGGCCAAATTATAAAGTAACCAACGGCGTGGACATCAAGGCTGTGAAAAGCCGATGCCATCGAGGGAATAAGCACGTACCTGTGCTGGCCGCCGGGAGATGGATCGAATCTTCTGGACGAATGCCGAGCTTGCGATCGCGGTGATACCGACACCACGGCGAGGAGATGATTTGGATTGGATCGATGCATGGTTGTTGATGCCAACTACTGAAAAAAAAACATTCAGGATCACTTGTAATCACTCTCTCTCTCTCTCTTAGAGGCTACCTGATATGCATATCTTCGCAGTTTCGACTCGTAAACTGATGTTAATCGATTCAACGCGACACCATGTCGTCATTATGCGACGACCTTCATGTAATGATGATGCCTAGCTTGGTCAAAAACCGCTACGAAATTTGTCGTTTCAACGTCGTAGCCGACTCCCTTAGAGCATCTCTAGCAGAGCCCTCAAAAGCCGCGAAACCTCAAAATAACCGTCGGATGCGGTTCTGAAACTTTAAAAATGGACATAGCAGAACCCTTAAACGCCGCGGACCCTTAAACGATTTTGAGGGGGCCCGGCAATTCGGCCCGCGGAACCGTGAAAGCTAGGTTTTGGCAGCCGGCCCGTAGGATGAACCTTATCTTTTCATTGCGTTGGCGGGAGGGAACATTCAGCCCGCGAACAACCACTCTCCTCCTCCCGCCGCCGTCGAATCCTCTTCCCCGACTCCGGCCAAGCGCGTCCTCGCCCCGAGCGCCGCCATGAGCGCCTCGGATCCGTCCCTGGTCTCCATACCTGTCGCGGCGGCCTCGTCGGCAGATCCAGCGGGCGGAGAGAGTCTGCCGCTCCCGTCCCGGCGGTCGATTCGACCGGCAACAAGCGCAAGCGACTCGGAACCGCCGGCGCGGGAAAGGCCCCGAAGGCCCCCACGGCCGCTCACCCGTCCAAGCCTCCGAAGAAGAGGGTGCCCGCGCGGAAGGTTAGGGAGAGCGCGGCCGCCGCCATGGCTTCTCCGTCCGCCGCCATGGCTCCTCCGTCCGCCGCACCCGCGAACGACGCCGACATATCGAGGTATGAAAATTTCCCCTCTTTTCTGCCGCCCCTCGCGTTTCTAGTAGTGAAGCAAAATTCTTGCTCCAATTCGTTTTGTAAAGGCATCCATTTACGGGAGTCCTTTTATGTTTACCCGCTGGCAAGAAAAAGATAAAATTGATTTAACTTTTCAAAAAATCCGTCAGAAATGCTCTGCCATGCATAAACATTCATAACTTCCAAGTCAAAGACCAAACTGATGGTCATATGCGTGACATAATTCATAATACGTGTCTATTTTTGACACATAGGGGTATATTACAATGCCATATTGGAGCAAATTACAAAGGTGTTTAACAGGAAGAAATACTAAACACACTGATCCGCAACAGAAATAGCTGGAATGTCCAACCAAAATGTCCAAAGCATGGATAATGCATTCACTACTTGAAGAGGAAGAAAGGAAAATCAGAAGCTTTGTGCCATTAAACTTGATATGGCAAAATCCTACGACAGGGTAGAGTGGTCGTACCTGCGTTTGATCATGAAGAAGCTCGGTTTTGCAGACTTCTGGGTGGATAGAATTATGGCATGTGTTGAATCGGTGACATTTTCAGTTCGTGTTAATGGGTTTTTTTCAGAGAAATTCAAAGTTCAAACCTTCTAGGGGTATACGCCAAGGGGACGCGATAAGCCCATATTTATTTCTTATATGCTCGGAGGGACTAACCTGTTTGCTAAAGCATGTTGGTAGGATCCATTTACGCAGGGGCATCAGGGTGGGTACATTGATGAGGCATGTCGTCTGGAGTACTCCACTAATAACTAAAATGTGGAATTGTTTTTGGCTGGTACATTGATGAGGCATGTCGGGAAAGTGTGGTGGCTCCGGCGCAAAAGTGTTGACACCACGCCGTGCAGTACACCGCACCCGATGAGATCCGTCAGGACGTAGTACGTGCATCGGTCGCATGATTGCACAAACACATGGTTGCCCCCTTCCGTAGCCGATGGAGCGGAGCATCGACGACGTCCATGCCGCCGTGGCGCGAGAGGCCGGGCTCGCGGTCGATCGACATGAGAGAGAGACAGCGACGGGACCAAGCCGGAGGGAGACCACGTCGCGCGTCGTCGACAGAGCCAGGCGCCCCACCCCACCCGTTCCCCGGGCACGCGCGCGCGCCAGGCCGAACGACTCGTGTCGCCGACACGCGCCGCGCCGGCAGCCGATTCGGGCTCGACGGGCGCTCGCGACGAGGCTGCGAAGAGCGTGCTGCTCTTTGTGGCGGGCAGGTTTGCGGAACCTGTAGTACCCGCCAAGGTAACCAACGGCGTGGACAGAAAAGCGTACACGAGCGGTGCGATCGAGGGGATAAGCATCTACACTAGTACTGTACGTACGTGTGCTGGCCGCCGGGAGATGCATCGAATCTTCTAGACGAATGCCGAGCTTGCACTCGCGGTGATAGCGACACCACGGCGAGGAGATGATGGAGCTGATTCAGGTGCCGCTGCACTGACTCCGTCCATCCATCATTGCATTTGCTCGGTCGTCTCCAGCAATGCAGGGGAAAAAAGGATCCTCGTCGACCGGACCGGCACAGAGATCTTTTACCACTTCCGGACCGGGTACGTGTTATCCTCAGATTTTTGGCCGAGACGCCGTTTACACGTTCCAAGTTTAAAAAAAAAAAATGTAATTCGCGGCGACTTACATCGCTGGTTGAAGCAAACTAAACATTAACCGTTCTTTGTTTTCTTGACTACTGCTCCATGCTTCTGGTCGTGTAGGAGGGGCGATCGCATCCATCCTCCCACATCAGACTTCGCGTGCGACAAAACACCTGCCACGTCCTGAATTTTCAGTGACACGGAACCCAACAAGTCAATCCATACGCTGGAGACTGCCTAGTGCTTACCCTGTTTATTAAACGCATCGTGTAGTAGCATTCTCTACGGAAAGTGTTTTTCTACTTATTTTTTTGAAACTATATTTGCGAGCTTAAACAAATTCTGAAAATAACTACGGGGGTGTAGCCAATGTTGTATCCCATTTGCATGTACAAAAAAATATTTGAAATACTTTACATTATGAGCTGCAGAAAAATAACAAATATGATAAAACCTAGAGATTTGAAAATATGGATACTTAGGGCCACATTTTGTCATTTTGGTGTAGCTCCGAATACAAGGTATTTGAAATTGTAGTTTTGCACGTTCGTGGAATATACATTTGGCTACACCCAGATTGTGTTTCAGATTTTTTGAAACTCGTAAATATGATTTTTCTACCGTTTTACATTGGAGGGAGCTCGGGAGCCAAAAGTCAATACTGGAGCCTGTTTTCTGAAAACTTTGAAAACAATATTTCTAAGTTTCAAACAATTTTGAAAAAAATATGGATGTAAACAATGATTATGTCTAGCGGTATAAAAACACCAACTAAAAATATTTTGTATTTTAAGCTGTGTAAAAATGCCAATGTTGAATACTTCACTTGCAACATCTAGGATATTTTTTATCGAAACTTTAAAATGTCTTTTTTTTTTGAAAAAAGAGCTCCATGGTGGACGAGCTTCAAAAGGACTATTTGCTACTCCATTCTCTACTACTCCCTCCGTTTTCACAACGTAAGATATTTTAAGTGTTACACATGCATGTCTAGATTCATTCTAAAAATAATGGACACATACAAGTGCAGTGATTTGTAGCCCGGGCTACATGTAGCCCGGTTTTTTATTTATTTTCTAGTCGCCATTTAAAGTTTTAAAAAATTCTAGAAAAAATACTAGATATCGACAACGACTTGATCTATGCTTCTGAAAAGTTTCAACTCGAAATAGTGTGTATTTCGCCCTACACGAAAATGACAACATTCTGACAATTTTGAGAGATTTGAATCACCACAAAGATCTAGAAATTTGTCATATTTACACAGGATAAAATACAGAATGTTTCACATTTATTTTTGCATACATGTAAAAATCATCATTACCTACGTTTAGGATTTTGTTCAGAATTTTTTACAACTTAAAATTGCAGATTTCGAATTTTCAAAAAATCAGGCTACATGTAGCCCGGGTTACAAATCGACTTTTTTGGGCACATACGCTAAAACGTGTGTACATACATGTGCACATATAAATGTGGAAAAAGTGTGAAACATTTTATATTGTGAAACAGAGGGGGTATGTATGAACTTTTGATTGAAGGCTAACCTGTTATCCATATCTTCGCAGTTTCGACGTAACCTGAGTACATGATGCTAATCGATTCAACGCGACACCATGTCGTCATTATGCGACCTTGATCTATGTTGGCTGGGTCAAACCGCTGCGAAATTTGTCGTTTCAACGTCGTAGCCGCCGCCCTTAGATTAGCCCTGGTTGGTAGGCAGGTGATGGAGTAACCGGGTAGGTTCAGTGCACCTTGTATTGGTGATGTACTGACCGCTGCTGAGATCAAGTGCACTTTGCTCCGGAGAAATGGTTCAGTGTACCTTGTACCAACCGTGGAGCACGTGTGTTGTCCTTTTTGTTTTCTTTCTGGCGTGATGTTAATTTGTTTAGCGTGGTTGTTTGAATTAAGGCATGTACTCCCTCTGTATCAAAATGGAGTAGGGAACCGGACAAGATTGTTTGATACAGAGGGAGTAATTAAGATTAGATGACAGCTCATTGTCCCGACAAGATTGTTTCAAACTGTACGGCACTACGACTAGGGAACCGGATCCTCTGACGTTATGCACCCTGACGACGTTCCCTGACTTTGGGTCACCGATAGGTGAGTCCTACATGTCAGCGACTCAAAGTCAGAGAAAATCAGGATAAATAACGTCAGAGGATCTCGTTCCCTACGATTACCGACAGGTCGGTCCTACCCTAGTCAGCGGCGGAATATCTCTTAACCGACAGAAAGCACGTGGTTGGTAACATGCTTCTGTAAGACTTGCATGTCCAAATTACGTGTAACTAGAGGATGTTTAGCTAGTTTCACACGATTACACACAAAAAAAAGTATTTCTGTGTTAATCCAGCTTGGGATAAAATCGTACATTGTTGTTTTAATATTATTTTGATTTTTGGCAAATTCTTAGCCCGCCTATGTCCGTTTATCGACTCTTTGTTGTGCATTAAACCTGGATTAAGAGACACATTCGTCATCGATTTATTTGATACATACATTGGTAAAAAAAATACTGTCAAAACAGACATACGTTGGTAAAAGAACTCAACTTTTTGGTGGTGGTGGGGAACTTGAATTAGGAACACACGAGTGTAGCCATGTTGTAAATGTTCTAAACGCAAGACATGCACAATAGTGCAAACACGATACAGTCGCTATGTATATTTGACACGGGTCTATGGGTAAAACCGAAGACCGAAATTTTTAATTGTTTTTATATTTATTTTAATTTGTTGACACGTTGCAATGCACCGATATTTAACTAGTACGGTATTAAATACCGCTAACCGAATGAGCAACATATATGGGGAAAAAATCCTATGAAGTAAAAATACTTGGAACGTCATTTGCATCTTGTCATTCCGGTCTTGTATTCACAGCTTAATCTCCAATGAGTCACTTGAATGAGCGTGGCATGGGACCTAGCTAGGGCCCCGAACCCGACCAACCCGAACGCTGCAACGGGTAGCAGATGTGAAAACCCGAAATATATTAGGGAAGCTCGGGTTTGCAGTCCTGGTACCCGAACAACCCGAATTACCCGAATTTAGAAAAAAAAAGCCTAGTAAGAATCGCTGCCTCTAGTCAAGCCCAACCCAACATAACACTAGAGCCTCGATCCAAATCGTGAGTCGTGACCTAGTCCTGACCCCGTCCAGACTCCAGATCCCATCGCCATCCTGTGACCCCGCCGCCACACACCACCACACACTCACGCGTCACGCAGCAGGGCACCAGGCCACCTGTGCCGACTCCTCCGCCCCGCCCTGCCGGCTCGGCGCCGCCACCTGCAACGTCACCGCCACCGCCACCACCATCAGCCCGCCCTACCTCGTTGTCTACGGCTCCGGCTCCACCTCGGCCTCCTCCTCGCCGTGGATTGGCCGTCGGCTGCAGCCTCGTTCGTGCACCAGCCGCCCACCGGGCCCGACGGCTTCGGCCGTGGCGCGCCATCAGGTTTGAGAGAGGGGGAAGGAAGGAGCAGCAGTGCAACATCGCGACGTCTTTCTTCTATCCCGTCGGCCGAGCTCTTTCTAATTCGGGCAAATCGGGAAAACCCGAACCCGAAATGTCGGGTACCCGATTTGTCGGGTTCATGATTTTTTTGCACAAAATCGGGTGTCATTTCTCAAAACCCGAACTCCTTAAAACCTGAATTACCTGACCCGTTATTTTCGGGTAACCCGAACGCCCACCGTGGCAGGCCGGTGCCGTCCGTGTGTGGGGTATACACTGAACACCGATGGAGTTACCGGAATCCCTCTCTGTCGGGATGTTGTACTACGTGCATCAACAATCCTATCCAGCATCCCGAATTCGATGCCGCCGTGGCGCGAGGCCGGCCCTGTCCCGCTCGCTCGCGGTCGATCGACATGACAGACAGCGACGCGGCCGCTGCACGGGGCGTAGACCACGTCGCGCGTCGGCAGCGTAGCCACGCGCCCCGCTACCACCCGCTCGCCGAACGACCCGTGTCGACCTCTGGCGGCACCGTGTCTATGGCGGCGGCAGCCGATTCGGGCTCGCTCTTCCGACGATGCTGTGGAAAGAGAGCGTGGTGCTCTTTTGCGGCGGGCAGGTGTGCGGTTGGGTCGTCAGGTTCGGTTGGTCAGGCTGCACCTGTAGTAGTACCCGCCAAAATAACCAACAGTGTGCGCTGCTGGCCGCCGGAAGATGCCGAGCTTGCGATTGCGCGGTGATGGCGACGTCAGGGAATTTAATGGACGGGGTGCCGATTCGACGGCTGTGGCCGTCTCTGCCGCTCCACTCACTCCATCCATCATTGCGTCTCCAGAAAAGGGTTCCTTGTCGACCGGACCGGCAAAGATCTTTCCATTTCCGGACTGTGTACGTGTTGTCCTTACCGAGTCGCGCTCCCTGGGCCTGGAACCAACCAAGCACCATTTACACGGTCCAAGTTCTTTTGTGGAATCCGCAAGGTCACAGATATTTCTATCGGATGATTGCTGTTGATGCCAACTACTCCAACAATATTTAGAAACATCCACGTGTAGATAAACACAAGTCATCTACTCCCTTCGTTCTAAATTAGATGATTTCGATCTTGTGGACGCGGCCTCGTCTGAATATGTTGAGCAGAGGCTATCAACGAAGCTGCAGTCGAAGACATCGTCGAAAAAGGAACGGCGCATCCAACATCGCCTAAGCATGGACAAGGAGGAGGCCTAGAAGAAGCGCGTTGTGCCCCATGCTCGACATCGCCAACTGGAACGTTCGGGGCCTAAATGATCAAGCCCGAAAAGACACCGTCCACTCCACGCTCGCCAACACACCCTGCCATATTGCCTGCCTTCAAGAAACCAAGTTTGAAATAAATGTTGTGAAACAAAAAACACAAATCCAGTTTATCTCACCGGTGTCACCAAAAGACAAAAGCCAAAAATATCACTATTCATGACATCCGTTTTGGTGATCCTGTGTAGTTGCTTGCTTTCCGGCACCAACTTCTACAAGTCGCTCTTTGGGCAATCTCCGCAGTTGGCATCTGCATTCCCATTCTTTGATTGAGAGAAGCAGGAAGCTTGTGATGCTCGAGATGGACTGACTGATTGTCAGATTGAATTTGTTGTATATTGCATCTGTGTCTACATTGCCCCGCTGAAAGGCTAGCTTAAAGCTCTAGTTCTACTCTTTTTGGCTTTTCAGTGTTCATTTCGAATTTGAAACCAAGATTTTTAGAGGTTGTAGAAACATATCTTGTGAACGTACACACTTTTTCGCAGAATTGTTTGAAATTTTTAAATTTGATTTTTTGAAATTATAATACGATAACACCCGATGGGGTGGGAGCACTAGATATGGGATACTCTAGGCAGACTCTGCACAAAGACGGGGAGAAAACGGTTGATGCCGATTTGAAAAAGCTTCATGCCGTTAAAATATTAGGTAAAGAGTGGGTTGTCCTATCGGTTTGATAATGGCGTGAAAGATAATGGGGCAGAGGCCCGGTGGCAAAGATAGCGGTGGCTAAACTTAGCAACCAGAGTTCATATCTCGTTGGGAGCGAATTTCTGTAATTCGCACAAAGGAGCAATTCTTCTATAAAATTAAGCCACCAAGGGCTAGTCCTGGTTGGTCTCATTTTTTTTATAATGGCGTGAAAGTTTTTTCTCGACTGTCTAGTGTGGACCGATACCTTTGTGTGTTTGTTTACAAGTTATTTTGCTCGTAGTGCGGATCTTGACGTTCTATTAGCCGAGGCTTTGGGTCAAGAGGATTTAAATTTGCGGTTCCGACGCTCTTTTGGCCCAAGGTTAAATGGATGAATGGCGAAAACTGCAATGATAATTCCCATTACAATGGGACAGGGATCCCCTGACGTGGCCAACCCCACCTTTGATTGGCTGACATGTGGGGCCTACCAGCGTGGGGCCCACTTATCAATGACCGAAAGGCAGGTAAGGCAGGAATCACTACGTCAGAGGATCCATGTCCATTACAATGCGCCATGGTGCGCTGTAGCTACAACGCCCTAGGCCCACTTCTGCAACACGTTGACCGCCTTTTGCAGCCAAGGCGAGGCTGGATGTCAATACGAGTAGTTAGCATATATACGTTCCTGCAGCCCGTGGCCCCTCATCGGTCATCATCATCTTCCCATACCACGCTACAGACTGCCGGTCGAATCGGAATCTCCTCTTCTTCCTCTCCTCTCGCTCTCGTCCAACCGACGAGCGGAGAAGGCACCAGATCCAAGATCTCGTAGTGAAAATCGCGTAGATGCTACCTCCCCAAGGCGAGGCTGGATGTCAGCCTCGACGACGTCGTGACGACGGGTTCAGGAAGTCCAACGACCCCCGGCCGTTCGTCTTCGCGGAGGATGCGCTCACCGGAGTGGACTAGTCCTGACATTGGACAGACGGTGCAAAGAATCGGACGCAGTTTCGGTGACTTGGTAAGTCACCGAGTGACTTAGCCTCGTCATCTGCCGTCCATTTGTAGATCCAACGTACAAGATCGTCCCAAAGTTCAAAATAAAAATAAAAACTTCGCACAAAAATTGAAAACAACTCAATAAATGAAAATAAGTTCATTGTGTATCCTGAAAAAGTTTCAACTCATTTGGGCCAACGGTTTGTGAATACATAGCTTTTTAAGCATAAAATGTAAAAACATGTTTATTCAATAACAACTAATCAAAAAGGGATGAAATTTTCTCAGAATACACAACGAACCTATTTTCATCTACTGGAACTTTTTCAATTTTCTTTGAATAATTTTTATTTTTGACATTAAATTTAAGCCAATCTTGTATGTTGGATCCCAAATATACGGCAGATGATTGGGCTAAGTCGCTAGGTGACTTGGTCCAAGTCACCGAAGTTGCTTCCCAAAGAATCGTTTATGAGCTGGGCATTTAAAAACGGCAAGGGACAGAGAAGGGTACAACACGGTACAAAAGAAGGACAACTAAAAGCAGGCCAGTACAATCACGTCAAAGGGGGCTATATGCAGTATCTTTTTTTTATCTTAATCAAACATTAAGCTAATTGTGTCTTTTCGAAAAACTTTCAGTCGTGCATGGTCCTTTTCGAAAATATCATAGGTTTTGGCGTTCTGAAAAGCTCAGAAGCTGTGGAAAAAAAAATATATCAGAAAACGCCATACGCTTTGGCGTATCCGGAGGATGAGAAACGCAAAAGGTTCTAAGTCATTTAGGATAATCCAGTTGATATGGTATTTCTCGGGTACAGATGCTTACCAACTAATATGACGTTCTCTGAGATTATTAGATCCTCTATGTTAAACTGGCCAACACTGGCTAAACTGGCCATCTGTTTGTAATCCCAAAGATAGGTCTCGTCTGCTCATCTCTAATTCCAAGCTGATGAACATTGCCATGATGGTAAAATGGCTTTGGAGGCTACTAACGGAATAAGACAGTCAAACACTTTGGGTTAGAATCCGACGTGCAAAATACCATGGCGCTGATAATATATTTGCGTCTACACCAGTGGGTGGGTCACAATTCTGGCACACTCTCCACAAAGTTAAGGAATTCTTTAAGCTAGGAGCAAAAAAAATCACCTGTGGAACGGAACTAAAATTTTGTTCTGGGCTGATTGGTGGACAGGCGATGCCCCTCTCAGCCAGAGATATCCCAGGCTCTTTGAAATCTGACCTCAACCCACCATTTCGGTTGCTCGAGCTCACAATGGTCAAGGGTGGGCGCTACGTTTTAGAAGATCCTTTGGTCAGGCAGAACTTAACCAGTGGAGTGAACTCTAGGATGAAATTGAAAGCATTGAACCCTCTGGAGAACAAGACAGAGTGTCTTGGGGGCTAGAACCTTCTGGAACCTATTCCTCCAAATCTTTATAGGCCAAAATTTTCCATGGGGAACCTTGGCCTTATGCAAACCAGAAACAAATTTTCCATTGAACATATATTCCCTAAGCAACCAGCTGAGTGCACTTTCAAAATGTACTTCTTTTATGCAGCACTGGCGCCCGCTAGCAAGAAGCAAGGATCAGGCGGGCCTTAAAGAACTCCTGAAGCTGGCCAAGACGCTCCTGTCCGAGACTTACTCCAGAAGATCCACATCCTGATGGCTGGTCTTCGTTTTCCACGTGGGGCTAAACCTAACGACATGAATCTGCATGTTTTATATATCCCTTCGATAAATTAAAATGATAAACAAGCGTGTGTTTCAATAAGTGGAGGGGCAGGGAGCATGTGCCCCCTTCCCCCATCAATCTCGAAAGATAATAATTTGTGATGTGGTAGCAAGCCCGTCATGTTGCAACAAACGAGGATCGAAAGATAACTAAACATGTTGGTCCGGAGGTGGTGAATTTGTCGTTCTTCTCTGACTTGGTCGATGGGAGGCGACGGATGTTGGTCCGGAGGTGGTGGGAGTCGACGGATGTTGGTCCGGAGGTGCTGAATTTGTCATTCTTCTCTGACTTGGTCGATGGGAGGCGACAACACGGGGACGTCCCTCGGTCGATGTGCCACGGCGACATGTGCCTCGCTGCGTGCAGCAGGCCTGTTCATCGACTCACAGAACGTCGTTGGCTATGGTGCTTTTTTGAATCTTTCAATGGTGGAGTCTCGGCGATGGCATGGTTTTCAAATTCAGTGAGATTTCATCGAAATTCACTGAATTTCAGTGATTTCAGTAGATACAGAAATAATTACCTTTGGGTCAAAATATTTCAGTTCTTTCAGTGCAAAAAATATTTAAATAATTTTTTAATATTTAAATGAATTTTAAGAGAAAATTTCGGTCATTTGGCTGAAACAAAAACTGAAATTCACTGAATTTCAGTGATTTCCGAAATTTTGCTGAAATTGAAATTTGAGATTGCACAGCAACAAGCCGATCGAAGGAGCGCAGCCACGTACGCGCCCTTTCCGTTTCGGGTCCCTCGCTACCACCAAGAAAGATAGATCCCGGCACCTGTCCTCTGCCCAACGGACTCGTGTCGACGACCGCTGCCGGCGGCCGATTCGGGCTCGAGTCGACGGGCGCGGCCGGGTCAGGTTCGGTTGGTCTTGGTGCACCCCCGCCAAGATATATGTGTGGGCGTGGAATATCGGGAGGATAAGTAGTACAGGTGAGGCTGCTGGGCGAATCTTCTGGACGAATGCCGAGCTTGCGATTGCGGTGACGGCGACGTACGTGCAGGGAGACTCCGTCCATCCATCATTGCGTTGCGTGGTCGTCTCCATCTGTGGGGTTCCTTGTCGACCGGACCGACCGCCAGATCTTTTACCATTACGTACTCCGTGTTACCCGGCCTCACCTTTTCCGTTCCGTGGAGCGACTACGTAGTACGTGCTTGTGCAAACAAACTTCACGTGTCACACTCAGCCGACCAGCTTTTACCCACTCCAGTTTTTGTTTTCTAGGAGAGGCTACGTACACATAGTCAATACGCTAGAGACTTCCCCTTACACCATGTTTCCCAAACCCATTGTGTAATACTCCGTCCGTACGTTCTCTATTAGTGGAGATTTGGCGCTCCCAAGATCAAATGATCACGTCTTAAAAAAAATTAAATTTTCAAACAAATCTGAAAATAATTATACATGTTCTGAATGATATATTCTATAATCGTGCAAAAATCTCAATAGAAAATACTTTACGGTTTGAGCTCCACAAAATGACAAATGTACAGATCTCAGTGTAAGTGAACAATATGTAGTTTTTAATTTTCAACTTTTATCTTTTTTGTTTAGCTAAACAAGTATTATATTTTGCATTGAGATTTTGCACGTTTGTATGATATATCATTTTGAGTATGCATGTGTTTTCAGATTTTTTTGAAATTTTTAAATATTTTTTTTGGAAAACACGAGATCAATAGAGCTTTTTTTTTTTAGTGCCTCTCTGGGATTACAAGCTGTAGTACCTGTTCGGACACACAGGAAACACACACCACACGCACACCACACACACGCACACTCCACCTATGAGTCTAAACTGGACCTACATCCTATAACCCAGAACTACGTCCTGAGAGACTTGGCCGAAGACCAGTGCTTCGGTGACCGACGGACACATCGATCTCGCCTGTGGTACATAGACGTGAGACAGAAGAGCTCCTAGGAACAGCCAGTGCCTTGCTGCTAAAAACCCCGTGAGACACCGCGAGTCGATCCCAGGGATCGAACTCGCGATGGGTAGCTGGCCACCGCCGAACGCTACCACTGAGCCACTGGCTCGTTCTCAAGATCAATAGAGCTCGGGACATAATTGACTTTCCGGTTCTCTACTCCGTACTATTTTGCCAAAGGTTAATTTCAATGCCATGTCCTTTATTTTTTTTTTAAAGTCCAGAATATTGCTTAACGGTCTTTGATTGTTACTCATCAAAACTGGTGCATGGATTTTGCATGCTGATGCCCTTAAAAAACCTTGGAAATTATTTTGGTGGGTGGCTAATTCTCATTTAACTAAGAATTGGCTTAATTCTAATCCTCATTCCACGATTTTGAATTACGTGAACAAATTATCTCTGATGTGAATATACCCCACGATTTTGTATGCTCCCTCCGTCCAAAAATAAGTGTCTTAAATTTGCTCAAAAGTGGATGTATCTATACATGAAACATGTCTAGATATATTCAATTTTAGGCAAAGTTGACACACTTATTTTGGGACGGAGGGAGTAGCCATGATTGCCCCCTAAAAAACACTATGATTGCGTCCACCAAACAAGCATATCATAAATCTATCTATATATTAAGTTCGCACGATTTTAGGCCTCCGCAGCGCTCCAGCGCACCCTCGCACTGTTTTACTGTGCCCCGCTACATTGTAACAGTGCCGCTAACTTTTTACAAAAAAATCCCTGAATTTTCGGAGAATTGTTAGTCTGACCTCAAAGTCCACATGTCCTCGAGGGAAGGAATTTTCTGCAATTTCATGAAAGCTCAGGTTCTTTTTCGTAAAAACACCACCACATCCCCTCCGTCTCCCTCTCTCACGCGCGGCCGAAAGTCGCCGGCGACGCCGACGCGGCACGCCGCCGCACCGTCCCTCCCCAGCCATATCGAATCACACGGGCGGCTCCGCCATCGCATCCTCTACGTGCTCACCAAATTTGGCGTACCGAAGTGGGGTAGATGGCTCGGAATCAACGTCGCCGCGCTCGGCGTCCGCCGCCGCGAAAACGCTCGCCGCCGGCGAACGCGTGGACCATATGGTCCAAATCGCCGCCCACCCGGCTCCCCGCGTCGCTCTCGCACAGATCCACGCGGTCGCAGGCTCTCTCGCGCGCGCAGCTGGCCGAGCGCACGCGTCCGCCGCCGGCGCCGGTGACGTGACGCGCTAACGTCACCGCGGACCCCATCTGCCAGATTTTTTTAAACTGAATTGTAAAATGAAAAAAAAACCTGACGTGCGGGACCCACATGACAGAAAATTAGAAATTGCAGGGAAAAAATGCTAAACTTTGGGAAAATCGTATATTTTAATCTATAATTCCAAACATTACAGACAATATATCAAAATATTCCAAATATAACAAATTTCCAAACTTTTTCGCATAAAATTTGCGCCCCACGTACCAGAAAATTCACAATTACAGGGAAGCAATAATAAAATTTGGAAAATTCATATCTTTTAATCTATAATTGAAGACAATACAAACAATATATCAAAATCTTCCAAATTTAACAAATTTCCAACCTTTTCACACAAAATTTGTGCCAATAAACATATCAAAATCTTTTATATTTAATGAACATTCAAACTTTACACACAATACATATACTCTATAATTCAAAATAATACAAACAACGTATCAAAATCTCCTAGACTTAACGAATGTTCCAACTTTTCGTACAAAAAATACATCAAAAAATAATTTGTACCCAACAAAATGCACATAACATATATAAAAACATTTCCCACCAAATTCTCAAACTACCCACACAAAAGTTGAAAACCAAAAAAACAACATTGTGCACAATTTACATTTTCAAAAAAATTCAAAATTTAAGAAAATTTCAAAGTGGCTCGACCACTTTCAGGTGCCCCGCATATAACCGCGTCCCACACGACCAGGCCCGCGTTCCAGATGTTGGTGGTTCGATACCGACGAGCTCGCCGTGTCCATCGTTACCACTGCTAGCATCACCCCTGGTGTGGCAGAGGGCCCGGTTAGTCAATAACTTAACCTTTTCCGCAGAAATTAAATAAAATACTAAATCCTCGACATGTGGGCCCACTTTACTTACACAATCTTTAGAGGAAAAATATAATTGTAAAAACAATAATTCAAGATCTATCCATCAGAAAAATATGACAAAAATATCAAAATGTCCAGAAAAATACATGCTAACTACTTACAACAAAGTACAAACACTTTCCCACAGGAATTTAAGAAATTGCTGAAACCCTGCCATATAGGCTCACTTTGCTTACACAATTCCCAGGAAAATAAAATAAGAAAATTGCATAATCAATAAATTAAAATCTAGCCATCAGAATAATGTGACAAAAATATCAAAATGTCCAAAAAATACATAATAACTATTTACACCAAGATACAAACAATTTTGGACATTTCAATTTAACAAATATTTAGAGAAAATCTAATTACATTCTCTCTAATTAAATGGAGTTGGAATTTAGAAAAAAATACACACTGTATTTCCACTGATTATGGAGCTTAATTGAATGTCAAACTACAAACATAAACCTACATATTTTTGTACATTTATAATTGCTGAAATTTTGAACCTCATCCAAACGACATCTTTCGACGAATTTTAACACTTTAAATTGGAAAATTACACACACAAAAAGCAAAGAAACCAATTCTCTTTGCAATATATATTGTACATCTAAACAAAATGAAACAAAGCATTAACATCTACCTAACTTTTTTATTCAGTAAAAAGAATGCTAACTGTTTATAGGGAAAAAAAACATGTTTAAACATACCAATTTGATAAATACTTCAAGCAAAAAAACAAATGCACTCCCCCCACTTATATGAAGTTATATTTATTAAATATTCAAATCAAACATTCCCTCTAATTACAAACTTAAATTGAACATTCCAATTTGATAATTATTTGGATACAATCTAAATTAATTTATTCCAATTACGGAATTCAATTCAACAAATGTGTATTTCCACCACTATAGACTTAAGTTAAATATTAATGTAAGAATATAATTTTAACATTTTAATTCATTAGGTATTTAGATATACTCCACACAACAAATTTTAGCAAGTTTCAATTTTTTTTAAACCCGACAGCCCGCACCAAATTTACCTAGTAAGAACTAAAGGATTCTCCCAAAATAGCTGCCACGATAAGCATCATGAAAATAATAAAGAAAAATCAAGGGGACAGCTGCCGACCTGAGGCGCCGTCCACGTACTCGCGAACCCACAGTATTCACAACCTCTCGTGACAATCCGCGGTGGCCACAGAAGAAGCTCGGCCGACCACCGCACGCCGCACGCGTCCCGCCCAGCGCAGCTGAAGTCGGCCGTGACCTCATCCTCCGATCCGTGGCCAATCCCCGGCGATCCGCTGCCACCCGGCCGCCGCGGCTTCCCCGAAACCTCCACCTCATCCACCACACGTGCCCTTTTCCTCCCAAGTAAAAGCCCGGCGCTCCACGCAGCCGCCGCCCGGTACCGTCCCCTGCTCTCCACTCACTCACCTCCCTCCTCCGAACCTTCCAGACCTCCCCGCCGCTCCCCCTATTTATCCCCCCAAGCCCACAGTTTCTCCTCCATTCATCACCACCACCACAACCACACAGATTTCTTCACAATCACAACAACCAGCGGAATCAACAGCAGCACCGGAGCGATCTCAAAGCCGGCAGCTTTCTTTCTTCCTTCCAACAGCAGAGGATTACTCAACAGACAGACATGGGGATGACCGTGCGCAGGAGGGAGCGGGACGCGGAGGCGGACCTGAACCTGCCGCCGGGCTTCCGGTTCCACCCGACGGACGACGAGCTCGTGGAGCACTACCTGTGCCGCAAGGCCGCCGGGCAGCGCCTGCCCGTGCCCATCATCGCCGAGGTCGACCTCTACCGCTTCGACCCCTGGGCGCTCCCCGACCGCGCCCTCTTCGGCACCCGCGAGTGGTACTTCTTCACGCCCCGCGACCGCAAGTACCCCAACGGGTCGCGCCCCAACCGCGCCGCCGGCAACGGGTACTGGAAGGCCACCGGCGCCGACAAGCCCGTCGCGCCGCGCGGCGGCCGCACCATGGGAATCAAGAAGGCGCTGGTGTTCTATGCCGGGAAGGCGCCCAAGGGGGTGAAGACGGATTGGATCATGCATGAGTACCGCCTCGCTGATGCCGGACGGGCCAGCGCCGTCGCCAAGAAGGGCTCACTCAGGGTAAGCACACGATTTGTTTGTTCTTTTGGGTTCAGAAAATATATCCTTTTCTTTGATTGATCTGATAGATTGAACGATTGTCTGAAGCTGATTGTGAACCTGAATTTCTGAATTTTTCAGTTGGACGACTGGGTGCTATGCCGTCTCTACAACAAGAAGAACGAGTGGGAGAAGATGCAGCAGCAGGGGGACCAGCAGAAGGAGCCCAAGGCGGAGGAGGCGTCCGCATCCGACATGGTGACATCGCAGTCCCATTCGCACTCGTGGGGCGAGGCGCGCACGCCGGAGTCGGAGATCGTTGACAACGACCCGTCCTCGATGATGTTCCAGCAGGCGGCGGCCGCCGCAGGGTTCCAGGGCCCCGTGGCGCACCAGGAGATGATGGCCACGCTGATGGTGCCCAAGAAAGAGGCGGCGGACGAGGCCGGGAACGGCGGCAGGAACGACCTGTTCGTGGACCTCAGCTACGATGACATCCAGAGCATGTACAGCGGCCTCGACGTGATGCCGCCCGGGGACGACCTGCTCTACTCGTCCCTCTTCGCCTCGCCCAGGCTCCGCGGGAACCAGAACGGCGCCGGCGGCATGCCAGCTCCCTTCTAAGCAAGCAAGACGAAGACTGGTGAGACGAGAGACAGATTACGAGATCGAGAGAAGTGGAAGAATGGCTTCCTCGCCGCGGATGGAGATCTGTGTAAATACAGCAGTAGGAAACGGGAGAGTCGGGTCGGGGCGCGGTGCGGCGCCGGCGCCGGGGCGTGTTGTACATCGAGAGCCTGGTGCTGGGGCTGGGTCATTCTTTTGTTTTACCTTTTACTCAGATACATATGTAGCTCCTCCTCTCTTCAGTGAAACCGACCAAATTTTGTTGTTCTACATCTCACTGTTTGGTTAGTGGTGTCTGAATCGTTTATACTCTAATCGCGGTAACATTAAGCACCATCTGAGTAAATGTAGTTCAAGCATCGTTATGCAACTCTTAACTGTTTGCTGCTACAGCCATTTAACTTTGGTATCAGGCAGAATGGCATTGCAACTTGAGCGTTCTTTGCATTTGCTACGATTCATCTAAAACTCTAGCTACAGACTCGTGATTCGTCTGAAATTGTTGCCATGCCAGAGCTCATTTGGCTCGAGCATAAGAGCATGTCTAATACGTACAGCGGTACAGGTAGAAACCGAGCTTCGGCTTTTTTTAGGGTAAACGGCTTAATTAACATCAATATAAAAGGTCTACCGGATGCAATCCCGAGCATGGCCTAGAAAAAAACGTGAGCTAGCAACATCCTAGCCGAAATATGTGCCGCACCGTTAATAGAACGATAAACATGGTGAAAGGCAACTGACGAAAACCCAGCAGCCTGAAGTTTGATATCCGCCACTCGCCGGTAAAACCCCGAAGAGGCTCGCTGACGGCTAGCAGACAATGCCCAGAATTATCACTAATCACCACACCAGCTGTCATACGTTGACCTATATCAAAGAGTGAGCATCAACATTGACAGCCACAGTACAGGTAGAAACTGAGCTTCTATTGTGCTAAAACTTGAGCGGATATGTGTCAGTTAACACTACTAAGTTACGTGATAAGCCAGGCTGGCAGGGCAAGGATAACACAAGAACTCAAATTCTTATTGATATAGGACGGTTTGGACAAATCAATACAAATCATGAGAAATCAGACTAGATAGAAGGACTCCAGCGAGGGACGGTCAAATGCGCAAAGCTCTCTAGATATCGGACGATGTAGCGTGGAGGCAGCAGTTGTAGTACTGATGAATTTAGCCAGGGAAGGGAAGATTGGAAGACAGTAAGGTAATTTCATCGACATCAGATCTCCTTGAACGCAGCGAAGAGGTCGCCCTGGATGTAATCGTTGTCCACAAGGCTGACCAAGTAGTAGCTCTTCTGAACCTGCGAGTGGAAGAGCAACGAAACATGTCACTGAATGCTCAAGATGTGTTGATTATCAGCTCAGAATGGTATCGACATCGTCCTTGCAGCGTTTCAGAAAATATCAATGTATCGGAATGCTACTGAAATTTAAGTAGATGTGGATGGAATTGATAAGCTGATAGTTCAGATAGCATGTAGAGTTGACCGAACTAATTTTCACAAGTAATTAGCTGAAAGGTGTTTCTTTATCCTAGCAGCAAAGTTTCAGCAGAAACAGATATAGATACCAAGAGAATTTGGCTACACAAAAGGTTTTTCTTTTATGTAGCATAAAAGGAGCGATAAGAAATCGAAGGTACCTTCTCTAGCAACTCTCTAGACGAGTCGCCCTCGGGGAACAGGCAAGCCCACCCTTGGACCATATCTCGAACGCCTCGTCTTTCCAGACCAAGAAGCTCGCCGAGTCGACGATGGTGGGCTGGACGATCTCCTTGCCGGGGAACACGCCCCATGTGACGGCGTTAACTGCGTTTGCGGGGATGTTCGAGAACGTCTCCCCGTCCTTGTTCACGGCGATGTACGTGAGCGAAGGGAACGCCTTGCTCTTCTCGATCAGCTGGTCCAGCTTCTCCTTCGCGCAGAAGAATTCAGCGTAAGCCTTCTGGTAAACGTAGCCTCCTGGGCCGCCCCATCCTGCGGAACAGAACAAAGATCATGCAGGTTGGTATAGCATACGAGCTGTACGGAAGGAAATTATTTAAACATGGATGAAAAGAGAAAAATATGAAAACAAGGATGAAAGGGGAGAACTATCATGACAAGGGTTAATAAGACTTGATCTAGTGCTTGGCAACAAAAGTTACTTGTGAGTTGTGGCTGAGGATTGAATACACAACCCTATAACATGCTGAGATACTGGAACATGGTACCAGTGGATATCAAACCCGTGCAAAATTCAGCAATGGACTAAAACATGCATGCTAGGGTCCTGCCGGTGCCAGGCCCGCAAAACATGACTGAGTTAGTACAGAATGAACTAGAAGCACTAAAATCCTCTAATGAAAGGTCCGGATGCTAGAAAGCAGTAAGCAGGCCGAAGCGGGCTGCCGCTTGCACCCCTACACAGAAATCCGTAGACTATTTGAGATGGTTCCAGAACAATTTGACGCTACAATGAATTTGGTGGTTATCATCTTGTATATTATACAAATATGCTTTGAAGTATTTTGGCACAGCAAACCTGTGCACAGATATATTCTTCACGAGTAACAGACTTCTCACACGAAATGACCTTCAGGCCGCTACTTCGAATAAACGATAAACAACATAGGAACTGTGGCATGACAACTTTCAGGTACTCATGGACTTCTTTTTTTGACCAAGAAACCGTAGGGAAAAACCCAGGTACTCATGGACTTACTGTTGCATGGACTTGTGCTGTTTAGATATCGCTGTAAAAGGGTGTTATGTTTGAAAATACATGCATATACTGAAACTTTGCTCCCAATAATACCAAAGGAAGACCTAGCATACAACCAAGTAGATTTAACGTACCAACACTTGGAGAATCAGATTTCTCTGCATTTATAGCAGGTTGGCTGTTGATGGTGAGGAAACCCTTCAAGTTAATCTTCACCAGCTGATCGTCAATTATCTTGGTCTCTGGTTGAAGACCGTCTAACTCAGACCAAGGGCTGCTTTTAAGGTTTCCTTGACAGAAGTTCATAAACCGCTGTAAGTGAGAGAGATAAAAGATTAGCAAAAACAGTGACACGGTGAATTTGTTATTGTGCCATACAGACCAATAATTTTTCATGAATTTTAAGAGTTTTACCTCATTAATGTCTTGCACAGATTTCAGAGGAACAGCCCATTCCTCTTGGAGCTTCTTACCACGTCCACGTGGCCGTGTGAACTGTGAACGAACGGATATATTATACAACTACAACTTTATGAAATCTTGTTCACAAAAAGCAGCTCCACTACTCTAGTAATCTTGGAAACAGAGAATAGCCTATGCCCAACAACTGAGTTATGTTACATAAACAGACAGTGGTCTTGGAAGTAAAAAAAAGCAGCCCATCAAGGAAACACTGTTGGGGAACCATAATACTCCCTCAGTCCCACAGTATAAGATGTCATTACAACCAATATACTCCTATATTGGTTGCAATAATATCTTATATATGAGACGGAGGGGGTAGTTTTTTTCTGCTAAACCAATATCTCTTGACGGTTTTAAAATGTTCACAATTAACTTGATTTATTTCTAGAAGACACAGTGTACAATTCACTGGAATTCTGGATTATCAGCCAAAAGCTCAACAGCTAGCCACTTTAGAGTATTATGAAAATGTTGCACACAATCTCTGTACAAATTTTTTGAGAACGCCATCACTACAGAGTCGAACAAAAAGATTGAATTACCTGGTAGTCAGTAAGTGCTCCATATGATGGGTTCCGGGAATCACCCCACCGACCATGTGGATACTGATCCCAACCTATGGTCCTTGAAATGTAACTCTTTGGTCTGTTAGCCCTGCTCAGTTTCCATCATGACAAGACAGAGTGAGTATGTGTACCACAAATACGATCCTACACAAATAAAACATCTACAATAACTACCAGAATATAGGGCGAACATCTTCTTTGACACGGAAAACATTTGTTGGAGGCCTCCAAGGTAATGTTCGTGAGAGCTTGGACTCCTGTATTAACCCAAGATTCTGAAGAAGAAGAAAAAGTCATTAGCAACACATCAGAACAAAAAAAGTAAATCAAGCAAGACATGGAGATTACCATCAAAATTGCCAAAGCAGTTTTTTCCATGTTTAGTGTGTAAAGGTGCAAAGTGTTAATTCCAGTAGCCAAAATTTTCTTGCACATCTCGGTTCCGAGGTGGATTCCATATGCTTTGACAGCCTCCTCGTTGTCTTTAATAGGATCCAAGGCAGCAGTAATCTCAGCTCGTATCTGTTGTTACATTTAAGATGGCATTCTGTGAGAAACCACATTGTGAAATTCAGTAAATGAAAATAGATCGAATTCCACATATTGCATATGCATATTTCAATGTTTTTTGGAGTTTTCTCCATGAATATAGCACACCAAGCATTTCAGATTTGAATTTAGGTCCAAGTGAATATACAAAGTGCGGCAAGGAAACCAGCAATTAAAATGGAGACAGTAAAGCTACTGTTCCCTGAAATATGAACTTTTTTCTACTGAAGTTGATCGTTTGCAGGGTGGATGACTATATAATGACCTAAAAAACCAAATAATATTCAAAAGATTTCATGAACATTTGCGATGTGTTTAGAGTATAGGTGTACAGGCACGTCTAAGAGTGGGATGGAAAAGATATACATTCCTCTATGCAATTACTTGTGGTAGAACTATAGCAACAGACCATACCTTAGTTTTGCAGAATCCAGTCATTCGGATGAAACCTTTGTAGTTATTTATTGGCATTATGCCAGGAACAATTGGGCAGGTTATGCCAATCTGACGGCAGTCGTTCACAAACTTGAGAAAGATATCAGTGTCATAGAAAAGTTGTGTAACTATAAGGTCAGCACCAGCATCAACCTGCAGTGAAAATGTAAAATGAGAATGAAGCTGACAAATGAAAATGTTTTGCTCAACCAGTACATAGGGATGCAACAGGTCACATCATCACTGAAGATTTTATGCAAGATCATGCCCAAGTGATCAATAACCAAAAGTAACAAACCCATACAGTTTTCATTTTCAACTTAAAGATCAAGGCTAACCTTTCTCTTCAAATACGCAAGATCGTTGCTATATGCTTCCTCCGTAGCCCCTTCCTCGCCTAGTATTACCTCAGGGTGTGCCTCTGACATTTGGAAAACGTATTAGAAAAACATATACTCCCTCTGATCCTAATTAAATGACGTGATTTGTACTGTATGTTTGCACTGAATTAGCTCTTTCTCCACGACACTCTTTCTGGATTGGAGGGAGTAATTTATAAGAGTGAAAGCATCCACCCACAGTAGAGAGAAGAAAAGTTCTGCTCACCTGGATAGCCAGCGACAGTTATGCCAAAGTAATCACCATACTTGGCTCTAATGTGCTGCACCTGTAAGTAGAAAACAAAGGGCAAGTTTTAATAAAGAAGGGATTCCTAACTTCCTATCAGGACTTAAATGAGTTTAACTGTGATCCTAGCTATCAGAAGTAACAGCATCAGCAATCAGCTTGTCAAAATGCACATGCCACTCCAATGTAACAAACTTCATCACTGACTTAAATGAAGTCATCGAAAGAAGTGAGATATGCTTACCAGATCTAGTGCACAAGAAAATCCCCCAGCAACTTGAACAAATTTGTCCTGGCCATGTGGAGGATCTCCCCTAAGTGCCAAAACATTTTGAATCCCATTGCTCTTAATGGCATCCAAGGCATTATCGATCTTCTCCACTGGCATATTGGTGCATGTCAAATGCATCATTGTTTCCACGCATACCTGTAAAATAGCACAAATATATTTATCAGGTGCCAATAACATAAATGGCAGCAATGGATAGAAGCATTGAAATTGCAAAAGAAGCTTCAGGAACCAATTTTGAACTATCCAGAGTAATATATTGGCATCCACATAGAACGTTCATACTAGAAGTTAATATCCACTGAGTGTCTTCTTCCAACACTTGATAATTGCACATCGTTCCCAGATAGAGACAGCCAACAGTGAACAGATCACATGCTAGCACCTGATGGGTCGTATGATTCAGAAATTAAGAACACAATGGCATGAAACCTGGATGAGAAATCCTATCAAATGAATAATCCCAGATAAATTATTCAGGTGTTCGGTCCTCTAGAGCTCTGATTTGGCATGATATTCCACATTCGAAAACCTTGCACATGATGCCAGACAAACAATTCATAAAGCACAAACCCCTAGCGAGAACATTGGCCAGGTATCGGGATGGATAGACTCAATTTGGCTCAACGGAACTCTATCATTTCAGAGCTTAAAGCTCCAGTTAGTCACTAAACTAAACACCACAAGGACAAGGATACAAACAGAAATCCATTGTCTATAAAACTCTCCTATGTGGCTATGCACGTCATTGGTCATGAACTCATGATCAGCATTCATCGGACATACCAATTAACTACATAAACCATACGGGAGCAGATTCACTCATATTCCACAACAGGTCCAACCTAAATCAGCAGCTCGCATCAAATGTACCCATTTAAGCTTAAACTTTAAGCAAAAGCAATCTACACTTATTAGTATCTGGGTACATAACACCGAAGTATTACACCCAACTCGAGGAACAATCGATGCAATTAAGCAATTCTGATCACCTCAAACTGAACTGTCGAAACACATCTCTCACGGTATCCTTGCAGAATTAGAAGCCTCGCATTGCGCCTAGATTCGTGCAGGATCGAACAGCAACCAGCAAAGCAAATCAAACCCAGCTCATCTCGCCGAACCGACGGCGCGCAGAAACAGATCAGATCAGATCGCGCGCGCGAGCGAGGGGCGGGGCACAGCGACAGGGCAAACAGAGGCGTACCATGTTCTGCATGCGGTTGGCGATGTCGAGGGTGACGTCGGCGGTGGAACCCCCGGCGCCCCAGGTGATGTCGCAGAAGTTGGGGCCGTGCGCCACCATGCGGTCCATCCGCTCGAAGAGGTTCTCGACCCCCTCCTCCGTCTTGGGCGGGAAGTACTCGAAGGAGAAGGCCGTCCGGCCATTCGCCGCCGCCTCCTGGATCTTCTCGATCACCTTCATCTTCCTTCTTCCTCCGCCGCTGCTCTAATGGCGTCCGTCGTGGTGGGGCGGGTGGCGCCGAGTGGGTTTATGGGAGATCTGACTCCACCAACCACACTTGTTTCGTGGACGCGGTGCACTGTGGGCGGTCCATTCGCTGCTCTGTGGGGCCCTGTTTCTGGTTGCTGGTGGTTTGGCGTTTGTGAGGGTGGTTCAGGGAGGGGCTGGTGGGATGGGTGCACGGGACCCGGAGTCGCTATCCTGCACCAACCCAAATGTGTGGGTAGGACACTGACCACTGAGGAACCAGGATCAGAAAGATGTCTCGCTGTCACTGGCGTGTGGGGCCATGGATACTTAAGTAGGCATCGGTGTTGTTCTTGTGTTATTTTTTTCTATGCGATTTCATGGCTTTGGAGTGGTAGGAAACGGCATGGTTATACCAACCCTCCCAGCTACCTTTGTTTGATTCTTGTGAGATTCTTCCACGAGTGCAATGGACTTGTGTTGATTTGGTGACTTGGTGACGCTGGCTTTGTAGCATTGGTTATTATTTTTTGAAACGGAGTCAAAAGATTTGGCTCATCTCATTATTAAGAAGGAGAGTAACACAAGGTTCTAACGAACAAAGCCTAAAGGCAACAACAAAAACAACAACTACTTTCCCAGAATAATGGCACTCAAATGTTTCACCCCCGCTAGTGCCCAATTTTTAGCGTCAATCTTGATCTTCGCCATGGTAGAAGATGGGCTAGAAATTGCGGAAGACTCTAGTGTTGCGCTTGGTCCAAATGCTCCAAGGGATAAGCATGATATATACGCGAGCTCGTTGCCTTGCGTTGGGTGCCGGAGGTGTTCAAAATGCCGCACCACCACTCTTTGACAGAATCCCCTGCACTCCATGATCTGGGGAGAATGTTATGGAACCCTAGCCACTCCTTGATAAGATTCCACACGCGAGATGTGTAGGAGCAACCGAAAAGAAGATGTGCCACCATCTCCAGTGTTTGATTACAAATCTTGCTATTTCCGCAATTTGGCCATCCACGTCTTTGTAGCCGGTCTGCCGCCCAAAACCCGGTCTTGGAGGTGTGTAAAAGTGTTGGTATTGCTGGAGCATGATAATTATGTAAAGTATGAATATTTCTTATGTGGGTACAACCCAGAAGCAAATAATCTGGACATGGTGGACAAGGCAGGAGTCTCTCGATTCACTTGTTTTTGTCATCTTCTGCCAAAGGATTCAACAAAAGTTAGGGTGAATCGATAACTAAATCATAAATAAAATTAGTGGGGGCTCGATTCAAAGAAAGATATGTGTGATAAAACTTAAATTCAATATCTAGATATCGACGATAGAAAACCAAACTGGTTAGCACATTGATATTCATAGGAATAGCGCTATCAAAAATTCGTGTGAGGGCACAATCCTACACGGTTAATGTCATTGACTTCTTCCTTCAAACTAATGTTCGCCTCACCCACTTCCGTTCATAGAGGTCGGATACAGGTGTATTGAGTAAAGCGTGTCGAGGAAGGGCCACTGAAGACCTCATTGGTGATGTATGGCATGACGAACTACAAAGACGTTCGTTGGAAGTAGACTAGCAAAGTCGGATCTCAATTGCCACATCATCACAGTCATAGGAAAAAACGTAGAATTGTGATGACATATCATACTGAATAATGCAGGAACAGAAGAAAAAAAGATGTGTAATAGAGGCTGTTTGGTCGTTGCACCATGGAAAAATATGTAGAAATTTGTCTAAAAATTTATATACCGTGGTTGACACTAAAAAAATATTCATAAGAAATTCCATGCAAAATAGCCCATGGGAAAATTTCCTATGATTTTCAGTTGTACAAAACAAGTTACATAGCAAAAGTTCTTAAGAAATGGAATCATAAAAATTCTTATGGAGTTATTTTGAAACAAAGAGGCCCGTAAAGGATTATAAGAACGAGATGTGTTGATCAAAATGGCACGTATTTCAATCCGATCATATTACATGATTCTGGGTGTTGCCAACACATGACTAATGTACTAGGCGATGATGCAATTGCTCAAACTTCTGGTGGAAAAATAGGATTTTCATATTGTGAAGTCGCAGTAACGTAGGAGAGTATCCTGAATACTATGGTTTTCCTGAAGGACATTCAGAGGTAAAATCATAAGAATGAGTGGTGACGTTTCAGATATTCGTTGAAATAGGTTCCAACTACTAGAAACAAAAGCTCAACGAATTGAAACATTCGCAGCTAGGCTGAGCTGCTAGCTAGTTTAACTCATTTCCTTTGCTAAAAATCTTAAGACTACGAGTTCACATTCCATTACCAGTGGCTTCTGACACAAAGCATCTACGTTCATCACCAGGGCCCACAAATCAGTCGGAACCCTGGTTCTCCGATCGAAAATAAATACGAGTTCCTGTTTTAACGAGGATAACTATCCATCTCATTGACCGCCTCATTAATAGTTGCCTGTTTATCAAACAGATAACCGTCTCGCTAATTATAATTCTTAACTGATCACCAAATAATTTCAGATGCGCTCACTATAAGTTCGCCCTGGCCCGTACAACTTTGCAAAGAGGCAGATAACACACCCAGATAGTCATGGCCACTTTGCAGATTTGCAAGAGCGCTGCGGCGACACTCCTCTTTCTTCTGCCTCTAATGCTCTCTGTCACCGTATCGTTTGCACGCACGCTTGGCGATCCAATGCCGATCAGTCCTTCTCCTCACATGCATGGTGATCCATTGTCAGTCTTACCCTTCCCGGGTGACCCGATGCCAATCATCATCCCCTCTCCACCACACCGCAGGCCCGGCAACCCGATGCCGATCGTCCCCTCTCCGCCACACCAAAGGCCGGGTGACCCGATGCCGATAGTCCCTTCTCCGCCACACCGAAGGCCTCCACCACACCGCATTGCCCGGCGACCCGATGCCGATCATCATCCACTCTCCGCCACCACCCGGCATGCCTATCGACCCTATGCCGATCATCCCCTCTCCGCCACACCGAAGGCTGGGTGACCCAATGCCGGTACTCCCTTCTCCGCCACACCAAAGGCCTCCACCACACCGCATGCCCGGCGACCCCATGCCGATCATCATCCACTCCCCACCACCCCCCGGCATGCCTATCGACCCTATGCCAATCATCCCCTCTCCTCCACCACCCGGCATGCCCAGGGACCCGATGCCGGTCATCCTGTCCCCGCCGCCCCCATTTGTAGAGGAGGCGAAGGAAGGCGCCATGGTGGATCCAAGGCCGGTTCCTACTGGACCTAACCCCGCACATAACTATCCCGCCCCAGCACCACAACCCCATACCCCGCCATCACGCAGCATGCCCATCGACCCGATGCCAGTCATCCATTCCCCGCCACCCGCGGCGACGAAGGAGCCAAGGGAAGGCGCCATGGTTGTATCAAGGCCGGTTCCTTCCAGGCCGAACCCCATACACCATGGTGTTCCAACCCCAGCGCCACATCCCCACCATCATCGACGTCACTCCCCGCCACCAGCGCCTTCTCAGGCGTGACGGTTACTTGCGCGGAGAGAACATGCACCATCTTAAATTTAGTTACAACATAAGAAGAAAGTAGCGGAGAATAGATGGACTATTACACCGTATTTACATTGTAACATTGTGTTATGTGTAATCATCATTGTATTGGGACTCCATTTCTCTATGGCTGGATAATAAAGTGATAACAGATGAAATGTTTTCTTACTATGGTACATTGCCTTGACATGAAAGTATGAAACGTTGGTAAGTGTAGGCCCGTCGCTTCAGGCCCAAGACGGCGAAACCCAGTCGGCACCACAATCCAAACGTTATCCTCTTCAAAGCCGAGCGGCATCGCCGTGCATCGCCACCCTCTCCGACCAGACCCACCACACTCCTCCTCCGCTCGCTCCCTCTCCTTCCCCAATGGAGGCCTTCGCCTCCGCCTCGACCTGGCGCATGGACTCCCTCCGCGCGGCCCTCCCCTCCCCGTCGGCGGCCCTCGGCGGCGCTCCCCGCCCCCGCAAGCAGGCGGCCGGCCGGCTGGGCGCCTCCGCCGCCCCGTTCCTCCGGAGCTCCTTCGTCTCGACGTCCTCCGCTTCGTCCTGCGTGTCTCCCGCCCCGGTGCCCGCCGCGGTCTCGGCGTCTCTCGCCTTCTCGTACACCTCCTCTTTCTCCGGTGAGGTATCTTTCCTCCTTTGCAGTGTCATGTCTCACCAATGCTAATTTCTCACCAGCGACCAATCCAGCAAATCATTTTTTAGCCCTAACGACGCACTGCATATATACATTTCCGTGTCCACCTAGGATTACACGAATCCTATTGTACCAATTATTTTGCTCATAGCCTTTCAGACGGTCTCCTGCTGTTCTAAAAATATAGTGGCTTTACAATTGGTTTCATTGTTCAAGCATGCTCAACTCGTTAAATCATCGACAATGTACAAAACGATCGATAATTTCTCAGTTTTTTTAAGAGAATTTATCCTATTACTGATTTCATCACTCGTGCCTTGTATTGAGCATATGTTGGCCGTTACCAATAGGAGGTTAGCAAACCGTTCGGATGGAGAATCGGTCACATATTTTTGGAAAAAATACAAGCCATTTCTGTCGTTAACAGATCCATCTACATTTGCACCAATTGATGTGAAAGCAAAACATTTCGTCATAACTTTGCTGCTTTCACTTTCTTGTTCTGTCTAATCTGATGATGATGATGCTTGACATCACTGTGGTAGTTCAAATTGTTTAGCATCTTGCTTTGGAGAGTTTATCTATGTAAGATGTAAGGCTGATGTTCCCTGGATGTTGTCCCTAACTGACTCCAATTTCTTAGATGAAATTGGGGGCCGTGTGGCCCCTTTTAAACAAAAAGATGTCAGATCAGCCAAAAAATCCTGAGCCAGCCACATTAAAGATATAAAGTTGGAATGACTTATTAATTCTATGCATTCAGCAATAAACTCATTCATGGATAAACTCTCATCACATGCACAATATTATTTCCTTGGTTCATTCTGATCTACCACATCATGCAAATCTCAAACAGTGCAACAGTGTCCTGGAGAATTGAAGAACTCGTTTGTTACATGCTAAATATGTCAGATCAGCCTAATAATCTTGAGCCAGCCAAAACCTAAAGATAAGACTAGGATGGATTTTGAGAAAATTCTATACATTTCACGAATAAACTCATTTATTGACTTTGTCAAAAATATGCAGTGGAATCAAGCTTCGAGCACCGATTGTTTGGCATTGATGTCCGTGGAAGGATATTGGCAATGAGGCACGGGAAACGCATTCCTAGACTTGGCAGACCTGCAGATCAGCGGAAAGCACTTCTGCGCGGGCTGACCACACAGCTGCTGAAGCATGGGAGGATAAAGACTACCAAGCCAAGGGCAAAAGCAATGAGGAAGTGGGTTGATAAGATGATCACGATGGCTAAGGATGGATCTCTTCACAAGAGAAGACAGGCCCTGGGATATATTTATGAGAAGAATATAGTCCATGCACTGTTTGCTGAGGTTCCAGACAGGTATGGAGAAAGAAACGGGGCTACACAAGGATCATCCCAACATTTCCAAGGCGGGGAGACAATGCACCTATGGCGTACATCGAGCTTGTCTAGGTGAAGTGTTTTTTATATAATATCTCTTGCCCGTTAAAATATCTTTTTTTGTTCAAATATATTGTTGCGATATATTGACTTGTACTATTGGCATTAGAGTACAAGTTAATTTGCCTACGTTCAGTTAAGCACAGCAGTTCAGAGCATCACTTATGTTTGATGGACGATAAGAGGACACAAAGACATACTTGCAGAATTACAACCACTAAAAGTCCCAAGGCTAAAAATGGCCTGTTTGATTTATATCTTTTAGTTTGGTACTAACGACTTCCTTCCTTCTAATGTCTGTCTTGTTATCTGCAGAAAATCATCCATCGTTTGCGCTCCATCCGTTTGTGGTTGCTGAAGCCGGGTGGTTCTGCAGATTGCCTTTCAATATCTATTTAACGTATGTTATTTCTGTAACAACCAAGTGTAGATCACGTGTAAACTTTTGGACGGCTAAATTTTTCATCCTATGGTTGCAAGAGCGGTGTGCTATTTTTCGCAAAAAAAAAGAGCGGTGTGCTATACTAGTATTGTTTTGGAGTGTCATCCTGGTTAATGCAATCTGGTTTGGTTTCTTTCAAGTTTCTACTTTCTAGCTATTCATTCTGGGAGCTGTTGCTGACATTGTTGGCGCGCGTCTCCGATATTTCCTGCCAGTTTGCCATGTTACCAGGCAGTTTTGTGTACCCAGGTGCAGGTCTGCTTGTAGCTGAGCATGTGTAAGGAAATTTTCTAAAATAGATCGATATGTATGTTGCCTCTGATGAGATGTGTACCGGCTAAGCGTTTCCTATGTTTGGTCGTGTCGATGTTAGCAGGGTAATTTTGCTTATATATAACGTATTACCACTACATTAACAGCAAAGTCAGGATGGCCGAGTGGTCTAAGGCGCCAGATTCAAGTTCTGGTCCTCTAACGAGGGCGTGGGTTCGAACCCCACTTCTGACACATTTTATTTTTGTCGCCGTCGGTTTAGTTACTGAAAATACTGACTCAACAAGTATCGTTTCGTTTATGTTACGAACTTTGAGTCAAATACGATCCTATTCTTCGCTTCTCCTACTTTTCATTCAAGACTACATCTCTTTTTATAGCCGTAAATTGTTGTGGTAGGCAGCCATGCGTATGTGTAGATCGAATTGGATGCCCTGCGTAACGGCCCGGCAGAGGAGTCAGATCTGGTGGCCGGTTTCCAGAGGTGCTCGTGTTTTTCAGGTTCTCCAGCGACGGATCCGAAGGTGGCTGGGGTTTGGAGGCGTTGCTGAGCCAGGGGGCGTCCGCCTTGGCGTTCATCGACAGGAGCTCCGCCGCGGCGCGGCGGGCTGTCTATGCGGGCGTCTTTCAAGGGACAATTGTTTCCCAGGCAGTGGCAAGACGGCGGATGCTGCGCTTCGTCTTCATCGCCGGTGAAGCTGGTGATCTTCGAGCTGGTTCTGGCTCCTCTCCCTCGTGTTTGTTCTTCGTTTGTTCTTTCTATGTACTGTTGTATGTGGATTCCGGGTGAATATACGTGGTGAAGTTGGAGGTGTCAAAAAAAAAAAAGGTACGTACTACGTACCGGGGTAGATATGTCGCTCTTGGAGCGTTATAATTGAGGCAGATGCATGGCATCACAGGGGCATTCGATCCGCGCGAGAGAGGCAGCAATTAGGCTGTCTGGCAGGAGCACCGCGTGCGCTGACCCTCACCTAGTAGTGAGAGAGGCGCGGATAGTATGGTATACTCCATGTAAGAAAAAGTCCATTTTACACCTTAAACGCGTTAGAGGTTAGCTAAATCGAACAACCACCTTTGTGTCAAAAAAAAAAAAAGAACAACCACCTTTGAATTTCATAAGTTGGCACACTAATCCCGACCGAGCTAACAAGTATTCTCGCTAACAATGGAGACCTAGGTAGTACTAGATGAAGTTTAAATCAGCATATGATATTTATTATATACCTCTTGTTGCTACAAAAAAAATACAGTTTACTTACTGACCCATAAATTAACAAACAACTAATAATCATAGAGAAACCGTTTCTAGCTACTGACAAAACCGCAGGTGGTATTGCGATTGAGGAGCCGCAAGCCTTTCTGTCGATGCTTGGGTACGAGTTGTGGACGAGATTGATGAACGTCATAGCTGATGACAGCGGACACTCTTTCTGGACGATGATGTTGCGGTCATGGTAGCCAACGTTGAAGCTGAGGCAGTCGTCATGGGAAGGGAGACGATAGGGGATGAAGTCGACGATGAAAGGACAAGGATGTCGCCTGTGGGGGGGGGGGGGGGGGGGGGCATGAATAGGCGATTAAAACTTTTCCGGCTTAGACTTGATAAATGCGGAATAAAACTAGTGTTTAACTTATCAAGCACACAACCTAAATATACTAGGCTAACCTATGTGCACCAACAACTTATGCTAAACAAGACAAGTAACAAGGTGATAACAATAGAGAATACTTCAAGCACGAAGCCTATCACAATGTAAAGTGCATAAATAAAGAGAGCTCAGGTATAGAAATAACCGAGTCACGCGGAGACGAGGATGTATTTCCTAAGTTCCTCCTTTTATGGGAGTTCGTCTCGTTGGAGAGGTGTGAGACCACCACAACAGGTTGGTCTCAACACCACAACAGGGTCACCTTCTTCTCCGATGAACCGCACCACAAAGGATTAATTCACCTTCAACTATCGGAATCATTCAAGGCGGAATCCGGAGCCTTTATAACAACAATCCGGGGCACACACCCACAACTGAATTGGGGGCTCCCGGATGGCTACAAGTGACCACAAAAGATCTCAACCACCACAATGGCGTCTAGGGTCCAAAGACCCAAGAGTAACAAGCCCATAAACATTCACTTCCACGAATTCTCGTGGAGAGCACAAACCGATGCACAAAAGCAATGGCAGGAACACAAGGAGTGCTCAAGTCCTTCACTCTCAAATTCTACCAGAACAACAAATGCTAATGGGGCAATAAGAGAGGAAGAACAAAGGAGGAGAAATACCAAGAACTTCAAGATCAAGATCTACTAGGTTTCCCTCACTTAGAGGAGAGATGGATTGGTGAAATTGTAGATCTAGATCTCCTCTCACTTTTCCCTCAAAGATATGCAAGAATCATGTGAGGGATTGAGAGGGCAAGCTTTTCCAAGGTCAACAATGGAGGAGAGAGGGAAAAAACGAGCTCTCAGTATCGGGGTCATTGGGGAAGAAGACCCCCTTAAATAGGACCCCAAAATCCAACCGTTATGCCCAAAACGCGAGCCCGGCCTTGGAGTCCGGCCAGGCCGACCTAAACGGCTGGAGGCCGGTTGACCACCAGAGGCACCCGGCCTTGGGCCCGGCCTAGGCTGGCTGACCACCAGAGGCCCCCGGCCTGAGGCCCGGCCTAGGAGCCCGGCCAGGCCGGCCTATAAAAACTGCAGGAACACCCAACACGAAAACGAACATAACTTGATCATCCGGACTCCGTTTTCGATGTTCTTAGGCTCGTTGGAATCACCACAACGAGCACTACAAGATCATAGAGAGAAATATCATAGTCCAACATGGGAGGATAAAACCAAATGTAGAAAGGTAAACCTTCTCTAAAAAAGAACAACCGGTAAATCCTCCAACATAAAAAACTCAACAAGATATTCATATGAAATCCCTTTTTGATGAACTAGAGCTTGGTATAGAGATGAACACAAGCTCTAAATCCTCACATGGATAAAAGTCAAATAAGAACCAAGAAAGATGATATGCCAAGTATGCAAAGGTTTGAACTCTCCACAAAGATGCGATCAAGTTACTCACTTGAGAGCCCCTCTTGATAGTACGCCGTCTCTCAGTAATACCATGTGACCGGTAAAATAGAAACCCTATCAAGATCATACCTTCGCCTTGCGCATTCCACTTGAGCTAGATGATGACGATCTTGATCTCTTCAAGTTGGAACATCTTTCTTGATCGTGCTTGCTAGCACATTGCTTGATAAAGACTTCTCCAAATGCTCCCCCATACTCCATTATGGGAGAGCCTCGCTTAGCTCCGTCTTCATGTATCCATTGCAAGCTTCAATAAAATGATATCTTCCGAGATGATTCATATTGAACTTGCACTTCATATCTTCTAAATATATATGATGACTTGGAGATGAACATGAATGTTCCCTCAATCTTCTTTTCCATGCCACACTTTACCATGGAAGTTTCTAGAGTCCAACACATGAATTCCAATCTTTTCCTATGGACAAGATCTACAAGAATATCTCAATGCAAACATTAGTCCATAAGGATTGTCATTAATTACCAAAACCACAATGAGGGCACCATGCACTTTCAATCTCCCCCATTTTGGGAATTGATGATAATCCCTTTTACGAGGGTTTATATAATGAATTAAGCAACCATGCAAAGCAATGAGCAAGGATGCGTGAGCATGAAAGACAAATGCTTAAGAACAAACTAGCATAAAACCAAATTCCCTTAAACACTCTAAACTTCTCCCCCATTGTCATCGATTGCCGAAATGGAGGAAAAATGTAGAAGGCCAATATAGAAAGAGCTCCCCCGTAGTGTGTCCATCTCTCATAATATGTGTGAAATCGAATGCACATATCCAATGATGAATAGTGGGGGAGATCAAACTATATTGAGGATCCAACGATTGCAAAAGAAAATCAAATTGAAAGATATTTTGACAAAAGAAGTAACCAATCAAAGGATCTGAAAAACCAATTGAACATAAGAAAATATTATGATAAGATCAACCAAGTGTTCTAATAATCAAGAGGGAACTCCCCAAGGTACGTGCACAATAAGGATTTGTATTTCAATATAGTGTGCACAATATGGAATCCTCACTCCCTCCTAGATAATTTGGAACACAAACAAGTGCAAGAGAGCATAGATGATAAACGAAGCAATGCAACTTGCAACAAACCCAATGTTGAGCAACAAAATCAAGGAGCGACAAATAGAGAAACTTGCTCAACCGAAAAGAGATGGGTGTGATATAGAAAGGCATTTTTAGGAGATGAAAGGACAAGGATGAGCGAGCGTCAACATGGTCTTTCAATATATGAGGCACATAGTGCATATCATGTCTTTCCATACACACAACCCAAAGAAGATGTAGCAAATAGGTACACAAGCTTATTAAGATGCAAAAGGAAATATCAAAAGAAAAACAAAGCTTGTGCCTTTTAGAAACCACCAACGAATCAAACGCAATAAAAGGTGGTCACTAAAGACTTGAAATACCAATTAAAGATGTAACTGCTCTCATGTGTATAAGTTTCTAAGTAGACACCAATCATGAAGATATAAGTCCACAATGAAACATGCACACACAAAATAGGTACAAAGTTAGAGAACATGATATCCAAGAGGAAGTTATAAATACACCAATAAGATCTTTGATTAAAAGCATAGCACAAAGCTCAATTTTATCTTAAAGGATATAGATGAACTTCCACCACACACTCATCATAGCATCAAAAATATCCACAAGGGATAAAGTGATAAATGAGATGCTCTGAGAAAGATAACAAGTATCGCAAAAGGCAAAAGATTTTGAAAAAACTTTAATATTGCATATGCGAGACATATAGTAGAAAGTGCTAGATTAACATATTTGGGATTGGTGAATCATGAAAATGATTATATATATTCCCCTTGATATGTAATCATCCCGACTTGCCCACATTAGTAATAAAGTTGTTTTGCAAGAACCAAAACAATTGCAACAAAAGAGATTAATGCCATGAAACAACCTACACAAGGTTGAAAGCTAGAAGAGTATGCATGAGGTAGATACTTGTTACCGAGATAGCATTGGGTGACGTAGAAGATAAAAGTTCATGATCATCCAAGCTTGGCTCCAATAAGCACATGGTGACAACACCTTCCTTGTAGATGAGACAAGCTTCCAAAGCATCTCCAATATACCTAAAACAAATTCAAGTACAATATGGTACCCAAACTCATTGGGTCCAAAGTAGTTAGAGCAACTATAATACATAGGACAAACTCCATATAAATATATGCATATTGATACGAAATTGAATTTCATGCACATCTTAGCCATTTAGGATTTGATGGAGTTTATCCTATATATTGGATCAACGAAAGTAAGCATGCCATCAGATATACATATAGTAAATATGCATGCACGAGACTTTCAAGAACCAAACGAGATACAATTTGGATAAAACACCAATTAAACCAAGGAAGCACACACAAGTGTGACAAGAAAAAGAATTGTCCAAATTATATCAAAGACCCAAATCAACACATGATTGAAGATACCAACTTGAAAAGATATCAAATGAAAATAAGATCAAGGAATAAACCAAACCCTCTACACTTTTCATGATGGCACAAAGTACCAAGGCAAAAAATGTTTGTCTTCCAAAGAGACACGTCATCGGGATCAAAATACCAAATTGAAGAAAACAAATGTTCAAAAGCATATAGGATAGCTCCCCCAAGATTTGTGCATTATTTATGATCTTGCATTTGAATACAAAATGCACACAAATAGGATCATCACTCTCCATATATATTATTTAAACAAAGGTCATGTTCAAGAAAGAGCAATAAGATCCAAAACCAATTTAAAGAATAGTGTTCTACTCAATGTAGGATAGCTTCCCCAAGAATAGTGCATTATCTAGAAGTATGACTTGAATGTAAATGCACAAGGATGGGATCATTGCTTTTACTAACTCAAGAAAGCACAAAACAAATTTTGGGTAGAGCACAACGAATCCAACAAGAAACAAGGAAGACAAAAAAGAGTTTGATAAAACAAGTTTTGGCAATAAAAGAAGGCAATTCAAAGCAAGAGCCAAAAATAAAGATGGTCTACAAATTCCACCACAATTATGAGTATCACTTGTCATGGACAAGAGGTATATGGAGATATTTCTCTGTGGTATATTGGAATGATATTAAAGACCAATGATTGCGTGGATCACACGTTCACTGGGAGACCCCAAGAGGAAGGTATGAAGCAGTATAGCAGCAGTTTCCCTCAGTATGAAACCAAGTTTTAATCGACCAGTAGGAGCAAGAAATCACTTCTGAAGGTTGTTGGTGGCGCCGTTCCTCGATCACCAACGTGGAATCTGCACACAACACAATCAAACTACTTTGCCCCAACGAAACAGTGAGGTTGTCAATCTCACCGGCTTGCTGAAAACAAAGGATTAAACGTATGGTGTGGAAAACAGTAGTAAATTGCAGAGAATGAAAAGGAACAGTGTTTGCAGTTGGTTGTATTATCAGTGTAAAAGAATGGACCGGGGTCCACAGTTCACTAGTGGTGTCTCTCCATAACAGATAACTAACATGCTGGGTGAACAAATTACAGCTGGGCAATTGACAAAATATTGAGCGCATAACAATGCATATATATGACATGATGATTACTATGATATTCATGTGGGCATTACGACAAAATACATAGACCGTTATCCAACAAAGTCTATGACTAATAATCCACCGCCAGGTTGTCATACCGAGTTCCCCGTTGGTATTAAGTTGCAAGCAACGGATAATTGCATTAAGTAATGTGCGTAAAGTAAACAAATGCATTAGACCTAACGGCGTACCCTTAAGCTAAGCATCGGTTATTTTATCCCTAGTGGCAACAGCACATCCACAATCTTAGAAGTTATTGTCACTCTCCCAGATTACCGGAGGCATGAACCCACTATCTAGCATAAATACTCACTCTTGGAGTTACAAGCATCTACTTGGCCAAAGCATCTACTAGTAACGGAAAGCATGCAAGATCATAAATAACATATAAGATAGATTGATAATCAACTTGACATAGTATTCAATATTCATCGGATCCCAGCAAACACAACATGTAGCATTACAATAAGATGATCTTGATCATGATAGGCAGCTCACAAGATCTAAACATGATAGCATAAAGTGGAGAGACAACCATCTAGCTACTGCCATGGACCCGTAGTCCAAGGATGAACTACTCACGCATCACTCCGGAGGCAGGCATGGTGATGTAGAGCCCTCCGGTGATGATTCCCCTCTCCGGCAGGGTGCCGGGAAGAGCTTCTGAACCCTCCCGAGCTAGGGTTGACGGCGGCGGCGTCTCTGGAACTTTTCGTGGATAATGGCTCGGGTATCTAGGGTTTTCGCGTCGGGAGGAATAAATAGGCGAAAGGGCGGCGGCTGCGGAGCCACGAGGGCCCCACACCACCCCACGGCGCGGTTGGGGGTGGGCCCGCGGGCCCCATGGTGTGGGCGCCACGTGGCTCCCCTCCGTGTCTCCTCTGGACTCCGTCTTCGTGTTGGAAAAATAGGAGGTTCTGTCCAAGTTTCGTCCAATTCCGAGAATATTTCCAGACTAGCTTTTCTGGAATACAAAAACAGCAGAAAACTGGCACTGTGGCATCTTGTTAATAGGTTAGTCCCAGAAAATGCATAAAAATGCTATGAAGTGTATATAAAACATGTAACAATTGGTATAATATCAACATGGAACATCAGAAATTATAGATACGTTTGAGACGTATCAAGCATCCCCAAGCTTAGTTCTACTCGTCCTCGAGTAGGTAAAACGATAAAAACAAAATAATTTCTGAGGTGACATGCTACAATCATAATCTTGATCAAATAATACTGTAAAGCACATGTTATGAATGAAGTGATCCAGGTCAATGGTCTATAGTTTGCTAGCAAGTAGATAATGAGCAAACAACTGAATCATATAAGCAAAAACTTTTCATGAATAGTACTTTCGAGACAAGCATCAAGGAGTTTTGCATAAGAGTTAACTCATAAAGCAATAGATTCTAAGCAAAAGGTGTTTAACCAACACAAAGGAAGATTTAAGTTTCAGCAATTGCTTTCAACTTTCAACATATATATCTCATGGATATTTGTCAACACAAAGCATATAATAAGTGCAATATATGAGCATATAAAAATTGTTGCACCAAAGTTGACACTAGTGTTTGCTTCTAAGATAGAAAGAAGTAGGTAAACTGACTCAACATAAAAGTAAAAGAAAGGCCCTTCGCAGAGGGAAGCAGGGATTAAATCATGTGCTAGAGCTTTTTAAGTTTTGAAAAACATATAGAGATTGCATAAAATATTTGACACTCCTCCCAACCTTTGCTAACACAAGCCATGGCTAACCGAATCCTCGGGTGCCTACCATCAATCACATACCATGGAGGAGTGTCTAGTTTTGAGAGGTGTTTGTTAATTGTCAACGAATGGTAGCGGATGAAAACAGTATTCTCCCTATCAAACAGACTTTTAAGAGCGGCTCCCATGAAGGACGTTATTTCTACCAGCAAGGCAGATCATCCCTCTTCTCTTTTGTTTACACATGCAGGTATTTCACTGTTTGTCATTGCTTACTGATAAATCAGGGCAAAAATGTGAAGAGAATTAAGCGGTTAAAGTTGTAATTAATTGGGACTGGGCACCCCGTTGCCAGCTCTTTTTGCAAAATTATTGGATAAGCGGATGTATATGCCACTAGTCCAGGTGTAAAGTCTGTTTGACAAGTCGAATAAAGAATAACCCACTACTTCCTCATGAGCTAGTAAACATTGACACAAAAAGGAATAATAACAATTTTGAATAATTTAAAGGTAGCACATGAAAAATTTACTTGGAATGGCAAGAAAATACCACATATAGGTAGTTATGGTGGACACAGATGGCATGGATTTGGCTCAAGGTTTTGGATGCACGAGAAGCATTCCCTCTCAGTACAGAGTTTAGGCTAGCAAGGTTATTTGAAGCAAACACAGGATATCAACCGACACAGCAAGGCTTATATGAAAACATATTGCAAGCATTATAAGACTCTACACTGTCTTCCTTGTTAACCAAACCCTTTTACTAGAAAATATCTAGACCTTAGAGATACCAAACATGCAAACCAAATTTCAACGAGCTTTACGGTAGTTCTTCATTAATAGGTTTTAACTACATGATACAAAAGCTTAATCATGAACTACTTAATAACTCAAAACAATTGACAAGTATCAAATTATCCAATACAGCGATCTACAAGAATATGTAAGCTTTTTCCATTATACCATCTACCACATGCAACATTTTCTGTTCCAACCAAACACCAATCAATTTATTTCAACATAAACTCTCCAAACAATTATAAGTGAAGCAAGAGAGTACTTTCTTTAAAAGAACTAACAGCTCTGAATAAGAGATGCATGAAAAACAGGAGCTAAAAGCATAGCAATAGCTAGACAAGAATACTCAACAAGTATAAGTGAAGAATAGGAGTATTCATATGAAAAAGCGGAGCGTGTCTCTCTCCCAATCAAGAATGCTGGGGTCCAATCAAGTTGACCATACGAAAAATAAAATACTGAAAATAAAAACACACAGACGCTCCAAGTAAAGCACATATGATGTGAAAGAATTAAAATATAGTTTCACTAGAGATGACCTGATAAGTTGCTGATGAAGAAGGGGATGCCTTGGGCATCCCCAAGCTTAGACGCTTGAGTCTTCTTGAAATTTGCTGGGGTGATCCATGGGAGCATCCCCAAGCTTAAGCTCTTCACTCTTCTTGATCACATTATATCATCCTTCTCTCTTGACCCTTGAAAACTTCCGCCACACCAAACTCAAAGTAATTCTCATTAGAGGGTTAGTGCACAATCAAAAACTCACATGTTCTATAAGGACACAAACATGACCGTTACTTTTAACATTAGCTACTGCCACTGATGTTATGTGAAGCTCTTCACCCTAAAAAAGAATTCCACTCAACACTAGTAAAAGAGAGAATGCGAAAAATAAAAGACAGAATCTGTCTAAACAGAACAGTCCGCAAAGACGAATTTTTTGAGGCACTTACGTTGCTCAGATCGAAAAACTTTAAACTAACGAAAGATGCGTACATATCTGAGGATCACGCACAAAAAATTTCAGATTTAAATAATTTTTCTGTGATTTTACAGAATTAAAACGGTGAACAGCAGAAATCTGTTCCTGCGCAGAAATCCAAATCTAGCATCATCTTCCTATTAGAGGCAATACTTGGCACAACAATGCGATAAATAAAGATACAAAGAATTGTTAGAGAAGTAAACAACTCCTTGACAAAAACTGAAAACAAAAGATAATGGGTTGCCTCCCAAAAAGCGCTTTCTTTAATGCCTTTTAGCTAGGCTTGAAGATTTTAATAATGCTTGATACGTCTCCAACGTATCCATAATTTCTGCTGTTCCATGCTTATATTATATCATTTCCTACATGTTTTATATACACTTCATATCACTTTTATGCATTTTCTGGGACTAACCTATTAACAAGATGCCACAGTGCCAGTTCCCTGTTTTCTGCTGTTTTTGGTTTCAGAAAGTTACTTCTGGAAATATTCTCAGAATTGCACGAAACAAAAGGCCAAGTCCCTATTTTTCCAACACGTACACGGAGTCCGAAGGAGAGACGAAGACTCGCCACGAGGTGGCCAAACCATAGGCCGGCGCGGCAGTGGGCCCCACCGCGCTGCCTGGTGGTTTGGGCCCCTCGGGGGTCCGCCGACATCGCCCCTTCGCCTATTTATTCCCCGAGACGTGAAAACCCTAAGGCACCGAGCCTTTCATCCAGAACATATTCGCTGCCGCCGCCGTCGTCAACCCTAACTCGGGGGGTTCTGAAGCTCTTCCCGGCACCCTGCCGGAGAGGGGAATCATCACCGGAGGGCTCTACATCGCCATGCCCGCCTCCGGAGTGATGCGTGAGTAGTTCATCCTTGGACTATGGGTCCATAGCAGTAGCTAGATGGTTGTCTTCTCCACTTGTGCCATCATGTTTAGATCTTGTGAGCTGCCTATCATGATCAAGATCATCTTATTGTAATGCTACATGTTGTGTTTGCTGGGATCTGACTTATATTGATACCTATGTGGAGCTGAATATTATATTATCATGTCTATGTCATTTGTGATCTTGCATGCTCTCCGTTACTTGTTGAAGCCATGGCCAAGTGAATACTTGTGACTCCAAGAGAGGGTATTTATGCATGATAGTTGGGTTCAACCTCTATTTAACCTGGGATAGTGACAGCAAGTTCTAAGGTTGTAGATGTGTTGTTGCCACTAGGGGTAAAACAACAATGCTTTATTCAAGGATGAATGTATTGTTTACATTACGCACATTACTTAATGCAATTATCTGTTGCTTGCAACTTAATACTGGAAGGGGTACGGATGTTAACCGGAAAGTGGACTATTTAGGCGTAGATGCATGCTGGATAGCGGTCTATGTACTTTGTCGTAATGCCCAAATGAATCTCATAGTAGACACCACAACTCACACATGCATGCTATATGCACTTATCAATTGTCAATTGCCTAGCTGTAATTTGTTTACCCAGCATGTTAGTTATCTTATTGGAGAGACACCACTAGTGAACTGTGGACCCCGGTCCATTCTTTTACATCTGAAATACAATCTACTGCAATCATTGTTCTCTACTGTTTTATGCAAACAAACATCATCTTCCATACGATACGTTTAACCCTTTGTTTTCAGCAAGCCGGTGAGATTGACAACCTCACTGTTAAGTTGGGGCAAAGTAATTTGATTGTGTTGTGCAGGTTCCACGTTGGCACCGGAATCCCTGGTGTTGCGCGGCACTACACTCCTTCACCAACACCTTCGAAGCAACCTCGTTTTCCTACTGGTTCGATAAAACCTTGGTTTCATACTGAGGGAAAACTTGCTGCTGCACTCATCATACCTTCCTCTTGGGGTTCCCAACTGACGTGTGACGTACAAGCATTGTTTCTGGTGCTGTTGCCGGGAGATATTCCCTCGTCAACTTGCGCTAGCAATGCTCTCATAAGAATAAGAGTTGAAAAACAAAGGAGAGCATCAAGAGGCAAATATCAAACACATTTAAGTCTAACCCACATCCTATGCAAAGAAATCTTGTAACAAAAAAATTTATTGAAGCATGAAGCAACTAGCATAGAAAGATGAAACAAATAAAACTTCAAAACTTTAAACATAAAGAGAGGTATTTTAGCGACTTGAAAACTTTTACAACCATATTTTTCTCTCTCATAATAACTGTCAGTAGCATCATGAACAAACTCAACAATATAACTATCACATAAAGCATGCTTTTCATGATCTACAAACACATAATTTTTATTAAGCTAAAAAACAGTGGGGTCATTAAACTCACTTTTGACAATAGTAGTATAATAAATATCATTAGGCAATATAGGACCATCATCAAGAGCATTATCATATAAGACATTAGGGAGCACATTTTTACTTTCTGCAATTTCCTTTTCTTGAGTCAAGGAGTCGTCTACTTCAAATTTATCAAAAGGAGATATTTCAATAGAATCATGACATTCAACAATATAGCATTCTTCCTCCTTAGGTAGGCACGGAGGGCAATCATATAATGTAAGAGTTAAAGAGTTACTATCACCAGAAGGTAGATCCTCCTTTTGTTCTTCACTCTCCTCTTCTTTTTCATCCAATGAGCTTTCAGCTTCAGCAATTTCTTCTTCCACAGGTTCCTGCAAGGCATAAGTTTCATCTTTTGGAGGAAACATCCTCTTAAGATGTTCAGTAATATAAGAATTATTATCCTTGTAGGTATCATAACAATATTTAAGTATGCCAAAACTTTCAGATTTATAAGGGGCATCAATTTTATGCTCAAGATAAGAACTAATTTCAAGGGCACCCATAAAAACAATAAATTCTTCAATTCTTTCCACCTCATACCCATTATAGTAACCTTTAACATAAGAAGCTAAGGTTTCATTATCATTACAAGCACATTGGAAAGAAAAATGTTTGGACTTCCTATAACAATCAGATTCATTAAAGCAAAAAGATTTGCCAAATATAAAGCATAAATTTCTAGCATATTCCTCTAGTTGATTTAAGATTTTCCATAAGTACATCCCTTTTTGTGACAAGCGGTAATTCCTATAATATCTTAGTTCATCCTCAGTGGACCCACCTTGCCAACAAGACCTAGTTTCATAGAGATAAACCATTGATAGCGAATAAACAACTAGACATAGTAACAAACTGAAATAAACTAAATGCAAGTAACTAATTTTTTTGTGTTTTTGATAAATAAAGCAAACAAGATAAGATAAAAATAAACTAAGCAAGACAATAACAAAGTAAAGAGATTAGAAGCGTGAAACTCCCCTTACAGAAATCCTCTTACTCCCCAACACCAGAAAAAGAGCTGTTGCAGGGAGTTAAAGGAGCTCTCAGAAATATTTCTTGCTCCCCGGCAACGGCTCCAGAAAAAGAGCTTGATTGCATGGATCACACGTTCGCTGGGAGACCCCAAGAGGAAGGTATAAAGCAGTATAGCAGCAGTTTCCCTCAGTATGAAACCAAGGTTTAATCGACCAGTAGGAGCAAGAAATCACTTCTGAAGGTTGTTGGTGGCACCGTTACTCGATCACCAACGTGGAATCTGCACAAAAAACAATCAAACTACTTTGTCCCAATGAAACAGTGAGGTTGTCAATCTCACTGGCTTGCTGAAAACAAAGGATTAAACATATGGTGTGGAAAACAGTAGTAAATTGCAGAGAATGAAAAGGAACAGTGTTTGAAGTTGGTTGTATTATCAGTGTAAAAGAAAAGACCGGGTCCACAGTTCACTAGTGGCGTCTCTCCATAACAGATAACTAACATGCTGGGTGAACAAATTACAGCTGGGCAATTGACAAAATATTGAGCGCATAACAATGCATATATATGACATGATGATTACTATGATATTCTTGTGGGCATTACGACAAAATACATAGACCATTATCCAACAAAGTCTATGACTAATAATCCACCGCCAGGTTGTCATACCGAGTTCCCCGTTGGTATTAAGTTGCAAGCAACGGATAATTGCATTAAGTAATGTGCGTAAAGTAAACAAATGCATTAGACCTAACAGCGTACCCTTAAACAAAGCATCGGTTATTTTATCCCTAGTGGCAACAACACATCCACAATCTTAGAAGTTATTGTCACTCTCCCAGATTACCGGAGGCATGAACCCACTATCTAGCATAAATACTCACTCTTGGAGTTACAAGCATCTACTTGGCCAAAGCATCTACTAGTAACGGAAAGCATGCAAGATCATAAATAACATATAAGATAGATTGATAATCAACTTGACATAGTATTCAATATTCATCGGATCCCAGCAAACACAACATGTAGCATTACAATAAGATGATCTTGATCATGATAGGCAGCTCACAAGATCTAAACATGATAGCATAAAGTGGAGAGACAACCATCTAGCTACTGCCATGGACCCGTAGTCTAAGGATGAACTACTCACGCATCACTCCGGAGGCAGGCATGGTGATGTAGAGCCCTCCGGTGATGATTCCCCTCTCCGGCAGGGTGCCGGGAAGAGCTTCTGATTCCTCCCAAGCTAGGGTTGACGGCGGCGGCGTCTCTGAAACTTTTCGTGGATAATGGCTCGGGTCTCTAGGATTTTTGCATCGGGAGGAATAAATAGGCGAAAGGGCGGCGGCTGTGGAGCCACGAGGGCCCCACACCACCCCACGGCGCGGTTGGGGGTGGGCCCGCGTGGCCCCATGGTGTGGGCGCCACGTGGCTCCCCTCCGTGTCTCCTCTGGACTCCGTCTTCATGTTGGAAAAATAGGAGGTTCTGTCCAAGTTTTGTCCAATTCCGAGAATATTTCCAGACTAGCTTTTCTGTAATACAAAAACAGCAGAAAACAGGAACTGGCACTGTGGCATCTTGTTAATAGGTTAGTCCCAGAAAATGCATAAAAATGATATGAAGTGTATATAAAACATGTAATAATTGGTATAATATCAACATGGAACATCAGAAATTATAGATACGTTTGAGACGTATCAACCAACTTCACAACAAATAAGCATATGGCAAAGGATAGGAATTAAAAGCCATGCTTAGATAGATAGATATTCTCGATAGCTTCAATATTCACGCGATCATGCAAAGCAACTCCAAAGAGTAGCTTGAAGCAATTGGTTTCCCAAAAAGATATATGCGAACATATTTGGGGAAAGCCATACCAAGAACGTCCATCACAAACAAAATCCAAAAGAGTGAGAGACAAAAAGCATTTAAACAAATATGAAACTTGTTTGAGCAACATGCCACATACGAATAAGATTATTGACAACATCAATTCTAGGTGGCAATACCTCACATGTTCACATTTTCTAGGCTTGTAATATGCACATAGCTTATTACTCCACCATAATGTGATAAGCCATTTGTTTTAACCAAGAGGCACATAAAATCCAACTAGAGATAATTAATGGACATTATAGAATTTGAATTTCTCATTAGCATGACATACCACATAGAGAATAGATAATATTGATATATCATCACTAAGTGGTATTCCTCATGTACACACATTTTTAGGATTGTGAAGTGCACGAAGCATATCACTCTCCCAAAATGGAATAGTCCAATAATCTCTCAAAGAGAGCCAAAAGATAAGATATCAAATAGAAACAATAAGTCTCAAAACAAGTAAATGGTGTGCAAACCAACATACACATACTTGATTTCTCAAGATAAGTAAGTAGAGAGCACAACACATACAAACACTAGCAAGGTACCAAACCAAACACATGAAAGGGTGCAAGCAACTTTAAATGTATATATGATATAAGCACAAGTTACCGCAAGGAGGAACATTGGATAAGAGATAGAACAATATAACCCAAATGACTTGGCTTGAGAGAATATAATTGATAAAGATCCCTTAATTCTTCATGATGTAGCCAAGTCTTCAATGCCCTCCAACAACACCTATTGATCAAGTTTTAGCTTGTTGGTCCCCAACCAAGTTGGGTCCTAAGAGGTTAGTCACAATAGGCTTGGCAACCCAAATGGTTCTTTTCTTGACACCACTTTGAGTACCAACATATTTGGCAAACACATTGCCAACCTTATCCTTCCGAAGAGAATAAACATCATCAATTATAATAGGGTTGGATGAGGTACCATTAGTGCATGAAGAAGCAAAGTGGACCTTCTCACGACATATGTAGCAACATTGGCTTCCTCCTTTCTTCTTAGTTGGAATCTCGACTTCAGGAAGGGTTGCTTGATTGTTCTTGGGAAGTGGACGTTCTTCAACTTGAGGCACTTGAGTTTGGCCTTGAGGCCTCTTCCCTTGTTGTTTCTCACTAAGAGACTTCTTCTTCAAAGGGCAAGATCTAACATGGTGCCCTTCAACTTTGCACTTGAAGCAAACAATCTTGGCCAAATCTTTAACTTGTTCTTATCCCTTTTTCTTCTTGTTAGACTTGGACTTGTTCTTGTTATTGGAGTTGAATCCAAGTCCACTCTTGTCATTGGGGCGTCTTTGAACACTCAACATATTGTCAAGTGTGGACTTCCCAACATGACGCGTTTTCAAATCTTTCTTCAAAGAAGTGACTTGGGCCTTGATCTCTTTTAATTCCTCTACATGGTTAGTATCAACACAAATACTAGAGGAAGTAGATGTTTCATTGTTAGAGCAACAAGGCACGAAAAGTAATTCATCACAAGATTTAGCAAAAGTATGAGATAAAGAATTACTAGGACTAGCACATGGCAATATAGCATTTTTAGTAGAGATTGTGCTAGTGACCACATGAGCCTCACAACATGTTACCTTTGACATAATAGACTCATGAGCTAACTTTAGCTTAGCATGGGATGCTAGAAGATTCTCATTAGAGCTAGAGAGCTTTTCATGACTTTCTTCCAATTTCCCATACTTGCTAGTTAGCAACTCAAGTTGAGCTCTTAGCTCAACATTCTCCTTCAAACTAGAAGCTTTACGAGAAGTGGAGTTAGTAGCACAAGAATTATTAACATTAGAAATAGAAGAAGACAACTTGGCAAGCTCATCATTCAACCTAACATTTTCCTCAATAATATTAGCATAATCATATAAGGGAATAGAGGAGCTAGGCACATCATTTTTAGATAGTTGAGTTTGGAGTTGATCATGAGACTTGATAAGAAGAGAGTATTCACTTTCCAAAGCCTTATGAGCTTTGTCAAGTCTCTCTATGTCCTCAATTAGTCTAGCATTGCCAACTCCAAATTCAACTTTTTCCTTTTTAAGCACTTTATACTTTGCAAGAGCATGATCTCTTTCATTAATGATTTTAGCAATAATTAGATCATTTGTTTCATCAAGAGATTCAAGTTTCTCCTCAAGAGACACTTGAAGATCATGTTCTTCATCAAGAGCATTTTTTAGATTCGCAATCTCATTTGCGTACTCACGTGCGTGGCTCCAACATTCATCAATTTGAGTTTCCAAAGCCTCAATAGTAGCCACGCGCTCACCAAAGGTCCTCATGATATCAAAGAGATTAGTCAAAGCAATTTTATTCTTTGAAAGAGCATCAAGAACCATTAGACCCTTCTTATGAATGGAAGCATTATCATCATTTTCTTCATCGTCATCTTCATTAGATAAATTAGGATTCAAGGTAGGAGATGCCTCGGAATCCTTAGCCATAAGGCAAAAGTGAGTAATGGACGATGAAGATGAAAAATAGCTTGAAGCACCATTGAGGTCCATGCCTTGTTCCAACAAATGTTTGGATTCCTCTACATTGTTAGTCATGCAAGTACTAGAGGATATGGAAGCATTGTTTTCATGGCAACAAGACATAGGAAACATATCATCATGAGATTTAGTTAAACAACTATTACATGATATGCAAGGACTATCAACCCTAGCATGTAAGTCATTTGTAGTGCTAGAAGAGTTTAAGTCCAAAGATAGAACATTGCAATGAGATAGAGATGAAGTATAGTCAATAGTGAATTCACCATCAACAATGCAATTTCTATCACCACTCATCATATCATTACCTTGTGACAAATCACATGTTGGTGAAGTGAAAGAAGTTGTGAACTCATCACGGCCGGTGATGGAGGGAGAACAATCATCCTCAATAATGTTGGACACTTCATATTTATCTTGAAGCTTGGTCCAAAGCTCATGTGCGTTCCGAAAAGGCATGATTGAAGCAAGAACTACATCGCTCAAAACACATATAAGACCATTAGATACTTGAGTATCGAGATGAGGGTTTTCCTCATCCTCTAAAGATAATTCTTGGGAATCCTTTGGAGGAGAAAAACCCACATCTACTATTCTCTTCAAATAATTTGGACCCATGTCCCAAAAAAGATTAAGCATGCGAATTTTCCAAACATCATAATTTGCGCCATCGAATATAAAAGTGGGATCGTGCACTAATTCTCTAAACGACATCTTTACTCTCTAGGCGGTAAAGCCCAAAAAGATAGCCCAGACTCTGATACCAATTGAAAGCACAAGGATGTCGCCTAGAGGGGGGTAAATAGGCGATTAAAACTTTTCCGGTTTAGGCTTGATAAATGCGGAATAAAACTAGTGTTTAACTTATCAAGCACACAACCTAAATATACTAGGCTCACCTATGTGCACCAAAAATTTATGCTAAGCAAGACAAGCAACAAGGTGATAACAATAGAGAATACTTCAAGCACGAAGGCTATCACAATGTAAAGTGCATAAGTAAAGAGCTCGGGTATAGAAATAACCGAGGTACGCAGAGACGAGGATGTATTTCCCGAGTTCCTCCTTTTTAGGAGAGTACGTCTCGTTGGAGAGGTGTGAGACCACCACAACAAGTTGGTCTCAACGCCACAACAGGCTCACCTTCTTCTCCAATAAACCGCACCACAAAGGATTGGTTCACCTTCAACTATCAGAATCCTTCAAGGCAGAATCCGGAGCCTTTACAACAACAATCCGGGCACACACCCACAACTGAATTGGGGGCTCCCGGATGGCTACAAGTGACCACAAAAGGTCTCAACCACCACAATGACGTATAGGGTCCAAAGACCCAAGAGTAACAAGCTCACAAACTTTCACTTCCATGAATCCTCGTGGAGAGCACAAACCGAAGCACAAAAGCAATGGCAGGAACACAAGGAGTGCTCAAGTCCTTCACTCTCAAATTCTAACACATCAACAAATGCTAATGGGGGAATAAGAGAGGAAGAACAAAGGAGGAGAAACACCAAGAACTCCAAGATCAAGATCTACTAGGTTCCCCTCACTTAGAGGAGAGATGGATTGGTGGAATTGTAGATCTAGATCTCCTCTCACTTTTCCCTCAAAGATATGCAAGAATCATGTGAGAGATTGACAGGGGCAAGCTTTTCTAAGGTCAACAATGGAGGAGAGAGAGGGAAAAAACGAGCTGTAAGTATCGGGGGTCGTTGGGGAAGAAGACCCCCTTAAATGGGACCCCCAAAATCCAACCGTTATGCCCAAAACGCGAGCCCGGCCTTGGAGCCTGGCCAGGCCGGCCTAAACGGCTGGAGGCCGGCTGACCACCAGAGGCACCCGGCCTGAGGCCCGGCCAGGCCGGCCTATAAAAACTGCATGAACACCCAACACGAAAACGAACATAACTTGTTCATCTGGACTCCGTTTTCGATGTTGTTGAGATCGTTGGAATCACCACAACGAGCACTACAAGATCATAGAGAGAAACATCATAGTCCAACATGGGAGGATAAAACCAAATGTAGAAAGGTAAACCTTCTCTAAAAAAGAACAACCGATAAATCCTCCAACATAAAAAACTCAACAAGATATTCATATGAAATCCCTTTTTGATGAACTAGAGCTTGGTATGGAGATGAACACGAGCTCTAAATCCTCACATGGATAAAAGTCAAATAAGAACCAAGAAAGATGATATGCCAAGTATGCAAAGGTTTGAGCTCTCCACAAAGATGCGATCAAGTTACTCACTTGAGAGGCCCTCTTGATAGTACGGCGTCTATCCTATAACCCGGTCTCCCACTAATACCATGAGACCGGTAAAATAGAAACCCTAACAAGATCATACTTTGCCTTGCGCATTCCACTTGAGCTAGATGATAACGATCTTGATCTCTTCAAGTTGGAACATATTTCTTGATCGTGCTTGCTAGCACATTGCTTGATGAAAACTTCTCCAAATGCTCCCCCATACTCCATTATGGGAGAGCCTCGCTTAGCTCCGTCTTCATGTATCCATTGCAAGTTTCAATCAAATGATATCTTCCGAGATGATTCATATTGAATTTGCACTTCATATCTTCTAAATATATATGATGGCTTGGAGATGAACATGAATGTTTCCTCAATCTTCTTTTCCAAGCCACACTTTGCCATGTAAGCTTCTAGAGTCCAACACATGAATTTCAATCTTTTCCTATGGACACAAGATCTATAAGAATATCTCAATGCAAATATTAGTTCATAAGGATTGTCATTAATTACCAAAACCACATATGGGGGCACCATGCACTTTCAGACAACCTCTGTCCGGATTTCTATTAAGGGCGTCATGATATTTGACAAGGTAAACATGGTTTCCCCGAGACACCACTACCCATGTACCGACATATTTTTCCGAAATTTGGATCCATAAGGCAGTCGGTCGATTTATCACTCCGGTATACGCACAAGTTGATCATTTTAATGCATATTTAGATCCAATAAGGGAGAAATGAATGCAGATTACACACCAACATTTCATTGTTTTTCACAAAAACAATTTAAAACAACACCAAATTGAAAATTTGTTTTTAAAAAAAATTGGTACATTTCTATGCATTTGGTTGATTTGTACTAAGCTTTTATATTTTAAATATTATAATTTTACTGTAATGCAGTCTTAATATGCATATTGTACTAGTTAGCACAAACAAGACCATAATTGTTTTTTGTCAATATATTAGTTATGTTCTCTTTGTTATAATGTTCTGATGTCAATCATTAAACATACGAGAGTTGTTGTTATAAATATTGCTTTCTTAGAAATCATCATTTTTGAGACACTTTCCCGTCGCAATTTTTTTTTACTTAAATCACATTAAATATGAAAATAGGTTGTATGGAAATTTATTTGTGACACTTCGATGAGTTAGAGTGTATATATGTGTGTCCAGATATATTAGATTATTCTTAACTATTTAGGTAGAGATTTCTAAGATGCACCATCTAAAAATATCATAATGTAGTTTCTAGTGTAAGATAGAGTATAAAATTGCCAGTCTTACCGATGAATGCCAAATATCGAGTTTCCGCTCCAATTGTGGTAGTTGAATTTTTAGTGATAAAGCGCGTGTTATGTGGAGCATTTCTTTTTCGCGCAATGTGGGTAGGCGTGAAGAATGGCAGATTCATAGAGCAAACAAATGGGTCGGGGATAGAAGATTCGTAGATCTTGCGGTGACACTTCACACCACTGGATGGTGTAGTGTGCTAGGCGTTATATAACACTTATGAAGAAGGAATGCACGGGAGCACTAGGAAAATAGAGAGAGAAATTGACTGGGAGAGAGACTAAAGGTGGAAGATACGTATGACACATGGGCCAACTTAGTCGCGAGAGTAGTGACTTATCTGTTTGAGATTTATTTTTTGCGTGCCAAGCAAATCTAGGGTCTAGGATAGCCTGGCGTATTAAAGATTAGGGTTCCAACTTTCGGTTTCAAACTTTAGGCTTCAATTTAGCGATCAAGGCCAAGGTTTACAATGGACTTTTGATGTATACATACCTACGAGACGAATATAAGTTGGTACTTGTATGCTTCTAGAACCTCACCCGTGGCCGCCTAACATCCTATACTTTTTTATAGAACTTCTAAATATGGTTCCTCATGTATTAATATAAGGTGCAACATATAGTTAGTGTCAATATGTATGTGTTGTTCCCTCTACTAAAAATATGTGCGGCTATAAAAATGTTGACCTTAAAATAATGTACTCCCTTCGTTCCAAATTAGATGACTTCCATTTGTCCACATGCAGATGTATCTAGATGTGTAACAAGTCTAGATACATCCGTATCTAGACAAATGAAAGTCATCTATTTTAGAACGGAGGGAGTAGAACACTTACAATCAGGCGACTGGTCACGTGAGTGTGGTCGGCCGCCTCTCTATATGGCGAGCGAACCCCAGCATGTCGCCACCAATCTAGCCCACAACGTTTCCACCACCCACCAACTCAGCCTACAACGACTCTGGCGCTCTAGTAACCCCATCACGTGATCATATTTTACAACTAAATTCATTTTCATATTTTTTTTTCAAATGTTGCATACGTATTTTAAATTTGCAGCAAAGTCGCATGAGTTTTGTTGTGAAATAACATGCGAGATGTTGCAAGTTTTTGTGTGTGTTTGCTACAAGTTTGTGTTTCCCCCCATTTTTTGATGTTGCATACATGCGTCCAAATTGTAACAAGTTCGTATGCCTTTTGTTCAAAAATCAGACACCAGATGTTGCAAAGTATTTTTGGTGTTTACACAAATCACCCCCCCCCCCCCCCCTTGATTTTTCGTTGATTTTTACTTGTTAAAATGCTACAAACACATGTTTTTTCTTGTAATTGTTTGTGTTTTTTGTTGAAATAGTTGGTGTTTTTTGTTGTACACGAATCTGGAACATTTTCTTTTGTTGCTTAACCACTTTTTAATTACCGCAACCATTTGTTTATTTTGTTCTAATCGTTTATGATTCTTGTTGAAATTCTTAGTGATTTTTTTGCAAATAAATCCAATTTTTTGTTGTTGTTTGACCACTTTTATAGCATTTCCTTTTTAAATGTTGCGACGATTTGTTGCAATAGTATTTTTTTAACACGAGGTGAGAAATTTTGGTGCTATATTTGGGATTTTGATGCAATACTATGGGTAAATCACTACAGTGACATATTTGCTGTAAATATCGAAAAGGCTAGAGGTAAAGAGATATACATTTTCGTTTTAAGTGGATAACTCGATACCGCGAGTTGATTTCACAAAAGTGGTTGGTTAAAATGCAAAAGTGCCATGTGGTTGATTGTGGGCGTAGGATGTCTATCGGACTGTGGGGAGGACAGCCAATTTTCAGGATCATATGGACAACCGAAGTAATCATCAGCATTATCACAAGTGACCCTCCCGACCTGTAATGCGCCTGGGAGCGATTTAGAGGATTTTCGCAGTTAGACTATTGAGCAAATGACCAAAAGAAGATCATTTTAACATGGAGGTTACACATGTGAACAAAACAGTCAGTGACATGCCCGCCATATACCCAACACGCATTGGGTGTCAACCTTGGAAACAAGACTCTATTCAACATTGTGGTTGAATTGTGTTGGGCGCACAGTTGCCTGTCTCGCTATATTCCCAGAACCTCCATCGTCAAGAGGAGGGAGTTCTTCCCGGTTGATCAACAAAAATACACTGGCCTAGTTTACAATATAAACTATGACGAAAATCTCACAAGTGAAGTAGGTTGAAGGACAACAAAACACACAACCTTAGTAGCAACCATGTAAAACCCTGATGACAATGTGAGAAACAACTAGCCAAACAAGAATTTTAATTGTTTGAACCACGCAACCAAACAATGATGTAGGAAGAAAAAATAACGCCGCTCAAGCACCGATGACCATCACCGTCAAGATGTCGCAACTGCCTACGAGCTGGCCTTCAGCACCAAGTACAACCACCATCCGAAGAAGGATGTGCACATAGTTCTTCGACGACGTCTCCAAGAAAGGAAACGATGACATATGAGGACGGCGTTGTCACTTGTCACCGACACGCCCCCCTGGGACAAGGCTCTGTCTATCTGATGAAATTTTGTCTATTTTCTCCTATTAGAGACCAGTGAAGCATTTTTTTCTATAACCTGACTACCTGAGTGAGTAACTTAGAGACCAGTTTTGGAGAAAACCGCATGAATTGACACGCAATGGAACACAGTGAAACCATGCACGGTATTTACTGTGCACGGGAGAAAGTCATTAATTTCTCGTGGTTGTGTGCACATGTTCTAGTTTTCTAATTTGTACACAGATCGCATGTGTGATCATATCTATCTACAGAAACTATCTGAGTCCACTGCAACTTCAAGCATATGAACACGGTCTGCCGGGCTGCCCCCACGAGGAGAGAGGAGCAGCACGTAGTGGTGCGTGCGTCCCAAATGCAAACGCCAACGTTCCTGCCTGCGCCAACGTGCGCTGCCTCCCGGTGGCAATAAACATCCGCCTCCAACCACGCGAGGATCCTATGCTGCTCGTGTCTATGAAGCGCGGATCAAATCTCTGCTAGTACAGTCAGTATTAGATACACTCTCTTGCATGATGACGCAACCCACATCCTCGTGTTTTAGTTGGATCCAATGCTGGCTTTTGGTGAAAAGATGTAGGCTCCATTTTTATTTCAGAATTGTTGGATCGACTTAGACATAAGCGTTGAAATACAATTGTCTAGTCTATTCCGTCAGAATGGTCTTTTTGTTGAACTGAATAGAGCATGCAATTCCCAAAGCCAACGAAACAATAAGAAAAATCTTAGTTTATCTAAACATAGACATGCCCTAAAAACTTTTGGTTTAAGCATAGATTAATGCTAAATGGTAAGCATGGATATATCAAGTAACCTATCACCACAAATAGAGCCTGAGCTCCATGGTGCCCTTTCTTGAAAAAAAAATGATATTTATATTTTAAAACTTCAAATTTCCGGGAAAAAACCAGGTGTAGACAATTATATATTCTACCAACCTGCACAATCTCAAATCGAAATAACTCGATCCAGCCTACAGGAAAAAAGATAAAATATGACAGATTTTAGAGGTTTTCTAATTTACTTGTCCATCACTTCAAATGTTAGATTTTATCATTTTTGTGTAGCCAACAATACATGATATATTAATAAGTTGATGTTCCACACAATGATAGAATACAATATTATATACACCCAGGATTTCCTTAGGAATTTTTTAGAACTTTGAAATGTTGTCTCTAGAGCCGTATGTCCCTACTCTTGGTTTGGCTCGTTTCCTTGTCGAATAGATCATTGCCGGATGCTCCCTCCACTGGGGATGCATGAGGCTGCAGGGAGCACGCATGTGGAGACTGATGAGCGGGGAAGCAAGGACCGAAAAGGACCAACAGAAAAGTTGATGGTAGGATCGCAGCATCCTTCCTGCCTACCTGGTTTCTTCGGGCATACAATGCCTGTTGTTTTATCCCGATCGGCAACTTTTACCCGACTTACCAGACACACACCATGTTCGCCAGTTTACCAAATCCAGCACGAAGACAGAACAACACACAAAACAAGTAAACAAAATATGAGAGAGAGGGAGAGAGAGAGTTTTGATAACCAGATCACACTCACAGCATCTCCTGGAAAAGGTAACTTATCACAGTAGTTCATTGGTGGTGCTCTTTTTTAAATTGCTATATTTCTTTTTCTCTCTGGCTAGCTAGTGTGGTCCACGTTGGCTTATGTACTGCAATTTTGTCAAGGGCAAAAATTAAGTGTTGGTTTATGTGTCTTTAAGCATCGTTGGTTTGGTTCATTCATCATTGGCTAGTGAAACTCATGAATTTAGTTATCTGCCCTGAATGTACACACCTGAATTTGCTAGGCTGTTTTAGATGGTTAATATGGATTTATTGTTGGTGCATATTTTTCCTAAGCCAGCCTTTGCTACTAAGCTAAGATAATTTCCAGTTCATGCTGGTTTTGGGCTTCTACAATGTTCTGCAACCAAAATATAGGCCAACTTCCATTACGTTACGGTAATAATGGTACACCTTTAATTCGTCCATTGTAATTCTAAATTGAGATGATACTAAAACTTCAGCATGGAGTAGCAAAAATATGACACCACGTTATCGGACTGTAGATAAGCCCGGCTGAGGATGAAGACGACACCTTGTCTAATTCGATCATCGTTTCATTTGTCCCCAATTTCCTTTCTTTCTTCTTTTCTTTTGCATTTGGTCGGCGCGGCGCCATCTATCATCGTCGCCGTCGATCCATGGATGCAAACAGTATCCGCCGCACGATGCCCCGCCCAAATAGTAATACACATTACGGTTTTAACACGCCCGTCACGATGCTATCGATAAGGCCGAACTTCCTCTTGTGCAATTGACAGCGACAACCATGTTTTCTGCTCACTACCGACGCATCTGGTATGGGAAACAAACAACAGCACACTGCAATACGACTGATGATCGATGGAGCACCTCCGTACGTGGGCCTCTGCTACTCACGCTTTAATTTGGTTACGGACTAAAACAGTGGTTAGAAAGCGTTCCTGTCGCTTGCTTGGGACAAATATGTTACCTATTTAGTTATATATCTATGAAGAAGGCTATTATTATATTATTACATGTATATGATTATATTTGTGTATTTATGTTTTGGATACGGTCTTGGTCACTAGGGTCCATGCCACTAAATGCTTGACAACAGCCAAATTTGGAGCATAATCAAGAGGCTCTCCTTTATATTGGCTGGAGAGTTATATCAGTAGGGAGAAAATATAGAAAAGGCTGGAATTGGAATTGACTCTAGTGACAAAATAGACAGTTTGGCAAGAGTGGGCAGCAGGATTTTTCTAGCTTGCCCAAAATTGCCAGATGTATCACACTTAAGATGGGCCCACTAACATGTGTCTCATGCTTAGCTGCTAGTAACTATTTACACTTGTCCATTTTTAGCACATTAAAAGGTAAGGTTTCAGCAATATTGAAAGGTCCATATCTTTACTATAGGTTATGGAGATTTTAACATTATACTTAAAATAGTGTATTAATAGAAAACAATAGAATCATCATGGTACAGTTCATGAAGGGTCTTGATCCATCGTCAGATTTATCGATTGTGAAATGTTTTTTTTGTATCATTCAAGTGTGCAAAATCGGCATTATAAGGAAAGTAACTACTCACTGGACGACATTGGTATGGAAATGGAAATGTAAGTTCGGTTGATGAATGTTAACCTTGAGTTTAACATAACTTGTTCTAGACATTTAACTGAAAAAATATATTGTGTTTATGAAATATAATGTGACAATGAATTTGTGCCCGCTAATTCTCAAAACAAAACGAAATACATCACTTTCCCGTCACATCGAATTATGTATTCTTCATTGACTGATTCACCTATACTTATACGTCGAATATGTTGAATAACGCCATATTTCCGTGCGTCGCTCTCCCACACAAACTCCTAGATTGTACGCATCAAAACAAAAATCTTCCTATATAGTGAAAGATGCCAACAATATTATGAGAAAAACCTATTACTTATAAATCACAAAACCGCGGTCTTAGCGGCTAAATAACTACACAATTTCCTTACTAAAAATTTGTCATAGATTAAGAACAAGCCTCCCACAATTTTAAGTGGATATTTCAACTTTTCCATCCTCGTAATCAATCTGTTGAGGTGTAGAAAACATATTACGATACACGTGGCGATGTCTACACCGTGCAAACCTCTCGTCGAGAAAACCATTGTGCATAAACCACGAAAAAACAAGGTGTTGTCATGCATTGTCCAGACACAGACATGATGTGACCCACAACAAAAAATCGAAAACCTCTCCCTCTCATATTTTCTTCCTTTTATTATTATTATTTGTCAGAAATTATGGCTTTTTGATAAAGCCTTTCCAAGGGGGGTGCCGTGCTGGCGTGTTGCAACCTAGCAAGTAGCAAAGGCCAACTCTAGAGAGAGAAAAGGGTTCCAGAGGGCAGCCGCTCCCCCTTTCTCTCCCCTACGCTGGCTGCTGCCGCTGCAGGCTGCACCCTAAAGCAGCGAACCTTTCCACCTCTCCTCTTCCTGCCACCCCCACACCGCCTCCTCGCCGCAGCCTCGGTTGCGGCGCCCTGTCTGTCGCCCTCCATCGCTCTCTCTCGCCGGCGAGAGAGCCGCCACCATGTCCGGGCTGTACAGCCAGCAGGGGTTCTCCCCTGCGAGGAATATGTCCCCTCAGATTAGAAGCAACCCGGATGTTGACAGGTAGAACGGCGGCGCATGGATTCTTGTAGTTTCTTTGGCTGTTTCATGGCCGATTTCTCATGCCAAGATTGATTCTTTTCTCTGTTCGGTTTGCTTGATGAACGATGATGATGATGTGATTGTTGTGTAATTAATGGTTTTGTGCAGTCAGTACCTGGCCGAGCTGCTCGCCGAGCACCAGAAGCTGGGGCCGTTCACGCAGGTCCTGCCCATCTGCAGCAAGCTGCTGGGCCAAGGTGAGATCTTCTGATCTCCCCCTTGTTGTTTTCTTTTGCAGGATGATGTGATTTCCTTGTGGTTATGGGAGAGGTGTTCCTTGGCAACCATGAATAGGGAAGCACATGGCTGCAGTGCTCGCATAGTGCCCGTCTCTTGGATGGCATTGGCTGTAGGCCTGTAGCTGCCTGGTTGTATTGTCTCTGGTTCATCTGCTGCTTGGATGATGCTCTGTTTTATATTTGTGTTACGGCGTTTTCGTTCATTCGGCGAGATTAGGTGGTTCCGGTTATACGCGACAATGTTGTCACTTGGTGGTCTTGATGGTCAAACCGGATGTAACAGTCTGTGTTTGCGGTGGTGTAGACCAATCTTCTTGACTGACATATTGTGGTGGATTGATGTTCGATGCTTGTCTGATATCTTAGCAAAAATCTCGTCATTCTCTTGGCGAGAGCCACATGTCTGGTTTAGAGTTAGTCTTAACTGTGCTATGTAAAAGCAGTTATAAAGCTCGTGAGCTGTATATAAATTGGACAGTGGTAAATGCTATCTATGGACGTCGATATATGTTTTAGTCGATGTCAACCATATCAATGACATAATTTTCAAGAGGGTGTTGAGATATCGTGCAGCCTTGCTTATTTCCATCCTTGATTTTTTTTTATCTTTGCGACTGATTATAGAAATACTTCGCTTGATACTATGCACTACGCAGCCCTCTTTTTATAAGACATGCTTAGACCATCTCACTCTGTTATTCGCGCCCAGTACACACGCGTAGACCAGGATATATAGGATTGTCTTTATCTCACATATTAGCCTGAGGGATTCACTATCTTCAAATGGAATCATCAAGTATTATTTACTAAAAATGCTGGTGTTAGATCAAAAATTACGTAGATTGCATCACATTCTAATGTCTTTTGGTTAGACCAGCCTATAGATAGAACTCCATGCTGAGCATCTATCTGTTGTAGGTATATTGGATGATTATATTTGATAAATGTTTAATGTTCTTTAAATGATCGAGGAAAGTAATGATTTGTGTTATGGACCTATTGTGAATGATCATACGATCTATGTTGGATCTGGTTCCTATGTGCACTTGCCTTTTGATATCTGCCTTTCGCCAGTCAGTGTTTATATGGTGCATGATTGTATCACGTCTTAATTGTGAAAAACAGTCTATTAATGATGCACAGGATTTTAATTATACTAAACAATTTATCTATTTCTTTTGATCTAAGTTCTCACCTGACTTTCACGCCCCACAGAAATTATGCGGGTATCAAACTCTGCCCAACACCCTGGATTCAGTGATTTTGACAGACATCGATTCAGAAGTCCTAGTCCAATGTCTTCACCAAATCCAAGATCCAATCTCTCTGGCAACGGGTTCAGTCCCTGGAATGGACTACACCAAGAGGTGCACATATAACATGTATTTATCTATTTAGGAAGATACAACAAATCCATGCAATTCTTTTTTTTTTTTTGCGAAAAGTAGACCCTCTTTCACTCTGGGAGTTCTAGTCATTGTTACCTGTACAGTGATAATGAACTTATAGATGTGCAATATCCCTTTGGTGAGAAATATTGTCTGTTATCTATGTTGTGCCATGCTTCTAAATGTTTTTATTTCGTGAAACAATACTTATAAATCATTTGTGCTTGCCATTTCGAATTATTCAACAGAGATTAGGTTTTCCTCAAGGAAACAGTATGGATTGGCAAGGAGCGCCACCAAGCCCTAGCTCTCATGTCGTAAAGAAGATTCTACGCTTGGAGGTCCCAGTTGATTCTTTTCCGAGTGTATGCTGCCTCTAACTTGTGCAGTTTTAATTTTACACATGATATTGCTTGATCCATTTCAATCTCTTTACTGATATAATTACTTTCACCACAGTTCAATTTTGTGGGCCGCATTCTAGGACCTAGAGGCAATTCTCTAAAGCGGGTTGAAGCGTCTACTGGTTGTCGTGTTTTCATCAGAGGAAAGGGTTCCATCAAGGATCCAGGGAAGGTAACAAAAGTTTGCAATGTTTGATTGGCACCCACGTGTTAATTACTAGTGTTTCTATTCGGTCATTATGCCAACATGTAGTATAGCAATCAATTTTGGTTTAGCATTTTACATTCTGTGAAATCTGTAAATTGGGCTGCATAGTAAGTTGAGTAGGGATATCATCCATCACCGTGCTTGGCATTTCACGGCCTGGTCATATCTGTAACATTGGATTGCGTTTCTAACTTTATCCTTAACTCCGTACCCCCTTTTTAAACCCGTAACGTGGTAATTCCAGGATATGAGTTTTCTATATAGCAACTATAATTTTACACTGACGTGCGGTATATTTCTGTTCTGTCCACTTTACCAGTCAACTTTCCTTTTGTCACGCATAAATTGTATTTTTCCTTTTGGCTATTTATACCTGGAGTTCCACTGCTTCGGTTTTTTTTCGCGATCTTGTGTTTCTCCTACCGTCCTACGTTGCTAAGAACTTAGGTTTTTTCTGTATTTCTTGAAGGAGGACAAACTACGAGGAAAACCGGGCTATGAGCATCTGAGTGAACAACTACATATCTTGATAGAGGCTGAGTTCCCAGCCAATATTATTGATGCCAGACTGAGACATGCACAGGAAATTATAGAAGAATTGCTAAAACCAGTGGTAAGTGATTAATAAGCATCCCATTAATCTTTCCATGTACGGGCTTACATTCTGGAGAAAGCCAATGAGGTAGCAAATTACCTATGTTATGGTTCAAGTATCATGGTAGTGCTTTTTTATAAAAATAATAATCAATCATGTAAAAACCTATTACCTCCAGCTTCCCTAATGCTAGTCCTCACCGCCTAGCATATATCTCTTTTCTTGAATTTCTCGAAATTGATTCTCTATATTTTTCGTGTAAGTCCATTTTGTTTTCTCGTGCTTTATCTGGAACTCGTGTGCAATTCAACATATATCATGGCTTCTTGCTTCTCCCAACACTTAGTATTTATAAATGGACTATGGATATGCTTCATTTACAAAGCCATATTGGTTTCTGCTGCTGCAGGATGAGACACAGGATTTCTACAAGAGGCAGCAGCTCAGGGAGCTGGCAATGCTAAACTCGACCCTGCGAGAGGACAGCCCTCACCCAGGAAGCGTCTCTCCATTCAGTAACGGTGGTATGAAACGTGCGAAAACAGGCCAGTAGGGAAGCAACTATTCCCACCGTTACCGGTATTGGTCCAGTTGCCTTATGCCCCTATGGGATGCCATGTCTTGGGGACATATGCCGTGGGTGCACTTGAAGGAAGCTACACCTGCGTTCACTAGCCGAGTCTGGTCTGGTCTGAGTCTTGGTTTCTTCTACCGACTAGGGGAAACCGCTGGGACAATGGAAGTAGTCCTGGATCCGTGGGTCAATCCAGCTTTGGTTGATGTAAGGTCTAGAACATTCGCTTTATTTGTTAATTGACTGTTAACCCTAGTATGTGGTGCTATAGTAGGTGGATCTCCATGACAGACTAGAGAGGCCCGAGTATGTGAGCTTTCCTGTTTTCCGTTCACCCCTTTAGGTGTTTTAATCTGCCTTGTATATTATTATATCCCTTCTACATTGTGGAGTCGAGGATAATCCAATAATAAAAAGGTATAAGGATCATCAGCCTGTACCTTATGATGTTTGGTTCAATCGTGGAAAGTTTCTAATTGAGTGTAGCAATCCCAGATGGATGCCATCAGTGTTCTTGATCGTGGTGGTTTCATGTTAATTTTTGGTCCAGACATGTTTGCTCTGATTGGCATCCTAGATGGATGCTCTGCTGCATTCCTGTGCGTATGTGGGAATGACTGACTAAAAAGTAACATTATCTGACGGTTGACACAGGAATGCTGTGTTGGGCTGTTAGTGAGAAGATAGTACAGGGCATAGGCAAATGTGATATTGTATCTTGAACATACTAGGCGAAAATGGGAATCGGCAAATTTTTTTTTTGGCTTAGAGCCTTAGAGGTTCTCAAACATTGTCAAGTTACTGCCAGTTGCAGCGAAGACTTGAGGAACTGCAGACTTAAACATATTCCAGGTATTTGAGTAAATACTCTTGGAATGGTTGTATCCAGTCATTTTTGCGCTTCCCAGCTTGCCTTTCCTGTGACCATGAAGGTGCACAGCACAGTGGGTATCTTCTGGCCCCGGAAGCCATCAACACAGGACCCAGATTGTTCATTTACATAATACTATAAATTGGATTCCTTATTTCTAGTGAATAGACATGTAGCCCTACAGTACTAGTAGCTGTACCTACAGAAATACTATGTTGTCATATCTAAATTACAGCACGTACAAACAATTATTAAACTTCCTGTTTGACAAAAAAATATTATAGCCCCTCAAAATGATAATAATGAGGATGGTCACAGTGATTCTAATTATTCCAGCTAGCCATAGTGGTGACTGGTGAGACAAGCAGAGAAACAAGTAACAATGACAAGCCTAGCTCTGAACAACAGTTTTTCACTTGCACTCACGTCGATAGAGAGCCTTCAGGTTAACCATATGAACAGATGATGCAAAACTCTAGCATGAATCGACGATGCAGAAAGAGGCGAGTGCGGTAGCAAAAAACGTTTTGCATGAGTTCATCAAAGACTGTTACACACAGATGCCAAACTGAACATCGTTCCATATGCACCAGTACAAAAGAAAAGGTTGTGCAGATACAAGGAAAACACCTAATACACTTAAAAACCACAAACACAGAAACAACTCCAGATTAAAGCTATAAGATGTCGCCAACTTCAGCTACAAAATTAGATGAAACATCTACTACTATCATAACATCATATACTGTCACCAAGATTCATATTCTAACAAGCCATTAAATAAGAACTAGAATCATGTCATGGTGATGGATAATGCTAGGAGATGACATTGACACATACCAAAACTTGTTCATATTCTAGCAAGTCATTCAATAACGAATATAATCATGTTTTGGTGATGTTAATACTAGGATATGACACTGTCCTATAGAAAAGCTTACAAAGGTCCAACTGAAAATAACGGCGAATCTTGGCAAGGACGCATAGGACAATCCTGCTTCTACTGTACTGATATAACATGCAGAAGTTCATTTGTTTCACTGAAGAGTTCACAAAGACGATCACAAATTCTAAATTACAACTGACCGACATAGTTCCACATCATCTTTCCGATTGATCCAATATTCTACGAAGTCAGTTTAATAGGAAATATAATCAAGATATGGTTATGTGAACAAGGACATGACATTGGCGCATAACAAAGGTAACATAGGTCGTCTAACTGAAAACAAATGTGATCCTTGGCAACGACACATAGGACAAATATGCTTTAATTGCACTTATATAATTGGCAGAAGCACACTTGTTTTGCAGATGAATTCACAAAGACTATGTCATATTCTGAATTACAAAAGACTGCCATAGTTTCCAAATTTCCAACCATCCTTCGTATTGATCCAAGATGGTAGCTACATATCTCATAGAAGAATTTTATTCTGGATGTAGCAAATCAGTTTCCTTACACATCAGACTATATCAACAGGGTGGTATATACATCAAATCATCAGCAATCATATGACAAGTTTTCACATCAAGAAGTTTAACACGGACAGAAATTACAGGACACGAAGTTCTAACGATGCTAGGTAAAACAGGAAAGCTCTAACGATAGTAATTACGGATAATTGGACCTTCAGGTCCCGCCAACTTCCTCCACACAGACGGAGGAGGCGTGGAGGGCGCCAACGCGGGTGCCACAGCCTGACCGCTTCTTGCGCTTCCCGGTGATGATCGCCCACACCGGCTTCACCGCCTGGACCTCAGAGCTACCGCCCACCTCTTTCGCCTCGCCTGCAAAGGTGCCAGCTTCGACCTTCACCTCCGTTGTGCAGCTCACATCCTCGAGCTTTACATCGCCTGCACAGGTCACACCATCCTCCTCCTTCACCTCCTCTGCGTAGCTACCATCTTCCTCCTTCACCTCCCCTGAATTGCACCAATTCCAACCCTTCTCCTTCCCCTGCGGAGGACAGGAAAGCTTCAGCCTCAGCTTCAACGGGAGGGTGAACGGCGTAGCTGGTAGAGGCGGCGGCGAGATGGTCGGCTCGGCAGGCTCTGGTGGCGGGGGCGGTGGTGGCGAGATGGCTGGCTCTGGTGGAGGCGGGGGCAGCGAGATGACTGGCTTGGCATGCTCAACCAGCGGCGGCGAGTAAGGGGCGGAAGGGGGGAAATCGACGGGCTCGCCGTTGTGGTGGATGCGGATTTTGGTGACGCGGTTCTTGGCGGCGTCCCCGCGGATGCGGATCTTGGCGGCGTCGTATGCGGCGGCGGCCTCCTCTGCGGTGTCGAAGGTGCCAAGCCAGAGGCGGCGGCCCTGGCACGGGTCGCGGATCTCGGCCGCGAACTTGCCCCAGCGGCGCTGCCGCACGCCGCAGTACCTGACCTTGGGCCTCCTCTCCCAGGAGGACGAGGAGGAGGACCCCGCCGCCGGAGGATCCCACCTCCCCCCGGTGGTGGCCTCCATCACGCGGCGCTTCTTCCTCCTCCCCTGCCCCTCCCCCCGCCGCTGCCGCTCCTCCGGTGGCGGCTGCGGCGGCAACGGCGCCTCGTCCTCGCTGGAGGAGGAGTCGGTGGCGTCGGCGTCGTGCACGAGGATCCGCACGATGCGTCCCCTCGGCGCGGCCCCGCGGCGGCCATCTTCTCCAGGCTAGGGTTCGGACCCATGCCCACGGACCCGCTCAATCCATCCTTGCGCGCGATCGGGTGCGTCTGCGCTCAGCCTCGGCGCTCCGCCATGGGAGCGGGGGAGCTAGGGTTAGGGTTTCGTCGGTTGGTAGATGCTGGCGGCGGTGCTCGGGCGGGCGGGTGCGGCTTGTGGGGCTGCGGTGGAAGCCGTGTGGGGAATAATCGATCGGTGGAGACGAGACGACCGGGCCTTCCTAAAAGGACGGGTCGGTTCAGGGGCACTCTCGGTATTTCGGGCGTCGAAATATCGCGCTGGGACGGATGGCCCTGATGGCATCTCGTTTCAACGGACGGATATTCTCGGAACATGGGCGTCGGTTTAGACATATAGGTGGGGTGTATGTGGGGTGTGTGCGTGTGGTGTGCGTACCTGTATGTCCGATCAGATACTACAACTTGTACTCTCAGGAGAGGCTTCAAAAAAAAAAAGTTGGGCCAGTTCAAATTTACCTCCCTATTGCTTCACGCCACGCCAGGTAGGCAGGCAGCGTGGGTGCATGATTGAGGAATCCCGTTTGCCCACGTTTGGTGGATGCGATCCAGGATTTGGAGTAATCCATACGAATTATCACAGATCTGAAGATCGGGTTGGTTGTTCATATTATTTGAAAACAATTGTGGAGATCTCCTTTCAACAAAAATATATATAGGGGTGTCTATTGAACTATCGACTGATTATGAATTCGCCATAAATCAATTTTTCGTTCGGTCATAAGATGACACGCGAGGAAAATCACCCGAACCCATAGATGAAATCGTTAATGAGCTTTACACGTGGGCTACTAGTTCAATTTGCTACTCCATCCATTCCAAATTAGATGACTTTCATTTGTCCATATGTGGATGCATCTGTTACAAGTATAAATACATCCATATTTGGACAAATGAAAGTCACCTAATTTAGAACGGAGAGAATACCTATCACTAGCATTAAGCCAGGAAATTTAAAAGACACAAAATCCACTATGCACCATTTCAAGACCAGAATTATAATGTTGTTTGCCCAAAATTACATGTTTTGATCATGTAAGTACTAGTGTAATGGATAACTTGCTAGATAAAGAACTTGTGAAAATAATACTCCCTCCGGTCCGAATTGATTGTCGCCAGCCCCGTATAGTTTTATACTGCCGTAGCTCACTTCTTGCGTCAATTATTTCGGACCAGAGGGAGTAGAAGAAAAATCCTGTATGTGTGTTTTCAAAAGTGAAATTACAGTGGTGTTTGTTCAAAAGGGAGACCTTTTGGTTAACTTCGATCCACAAAGATGCATGTATTTCGTTGCATGTGGTGTTGACCGAGCCATGGATGCTTTTGGTTAACTTCGTTTATTTTTTGCGGCGGCCCCGGATCGGTGAGGCGGTGGGTGTGCACGGCGGCGGTCTTGGAAGCGTGACGACCATGATTCTTTGAGCGGAGCCGTCATTCTGCACCACAGGGGGTGCTAAATCAGTGCCACGAGGGTGGCTGGTTCGTCACCATGGTCCTTTTATTTTCTGTTCGTTTCCGGATGTACGTCCGGATATGACATCCGTATAAGTTTCCCCTACATACAGTTGAAAAGTCATTTGCTGGATCTTTCAGAAAACATCACTTAAGCATTTTTTTTTCCTTATAGCTTTAAAATTGGTGGGTGACAATTGGAAATTTCAGCCCACAAGAGGACCAACTAACATTCTGAAATCCCAAAGTTAGTGCACAACCTTTAGTCCCAAATTGGTGGGTGATTTGGAGGCGGCTAGCCTTGGATATGGCAAGAAGATTGTTTGCGTCTTGGTGAGGAAGATTCAGATGGTGTTATTGGGAAGGTGGAGAAGTCTCTCGGAAGGAGAAAGATAATTCGCGGCGCAAGAAAAGCTTCTGCAACTTCTTGATAGATGGGCCCTGTTCAGATTGTCGTGTCCGTTTATGGAGTTTTTCTTTTCGACGTGGTGTTCCATGTGTCTGGTTGTGGTTGTAGTTGGTTGGGAGAGTTTGCTGGTTTGGCTAGTCGGTCGGTTGCTTGCTTTGGGAGTTGTTCGCTTGTGTTACTTTGTTGTAACGATTTTCATCCGGTTTTCCATTAATTAACTGGGCAATTCTCTTATTCTTAATTAATAGATTGGGACAATAGTTTTGCCCCCGTTTCAAATAAAATAAAATAAAATAAGATGGAACTCTTGTTGTTTTTCTAAAATGTAAGAAACACACAAATCACTGCATCACACACATAAAGCGCACTCGCGGATTTTTGCATGATTATCGTGACTTGTGGTTTATACACCGAATTTACCACTATCTCTATTGTTTTCTCTCTCTCAAACCTGTGCGAGTATCGTGTCATCCGAACCTGTCTACTACTGAAGTGCACTGCTCTGCAATGCATCCAAGCACTGCCTCAAGTCTGCACCGAACCAGCACGCTTCCAGTGTTTGAGGACATCAACAGACTCACTGTGAATTCTACACGATGTGCACTATGCCGCGCATATGAACTTCTCCTGGACTTGCTTTGGTTAAAACTATACACCACATGTGCACTGCATTTTGTGTTAATATGAACTGCCTAAAGATGGTGGTATGCACTGTTGTTTGCAGTTTATTTCATCAGTTATGCCGTTACGCATTTTATGCCGCTTCGTAAAATTTAGATTTAAAATATTGCCCATATTTCCCAAGCATCTTCTTATCTCTTATGGAACATTTGGAAAGCTAGAAACGATCATCTTCTTAATAGAACATTTTTGCAGTCCTCCGCATGTTCTGTATGCACTGAAAGCTCTTCGGAATGCAGGCGTAGAAAACTTCGGTGACCCCTGCTGCTCCTGTTCCACTTAATGTCGACAGAAGAAGGGTTGAGCAAGCACCAAATATGAAAAATATCAGGAAATGTTGCTCAACTGGTTGTGATCTTAATGCAGACGTGAGGAGTAAAGCTGGACTAAGGAACATTTATGCACCGTCTCAACAATGAATGCAACCAGGTGGCCTTCGTTAAGGCCATATCTGTTGCCAGATTGGCAGGCAAAGGCTCAAGCTTTGCAATTGGTTGCTCAAGTTGCTAAAGCTATGGAAATCCCTTATCCCAATTTACTAACAGATTGTCAAGTCTTAGCTGAAGCTGTAGCTAGAAAGGATCCTCTGAAATACCAGGGCATTGGATGATCAGGCCAAACATACATCAGTTTCTTAATACACTCAGCATGCTGATGCCATAGTCTTCAAGATAAAGAACGAAAGCAATAGGCTTCGTATAGTCAGGCTCAAAATGCGTAGGGCGATGGTTTTATAGCTGCTTGAACACAAAAGTATAATGTTTTTCATTCACCTGTAAAAGCTGTTAGCACCACTCCGTATGTGCATCCACCTTGCACCGTCTTTGAAGTACAAATAAAATATTAGCTTCGATTCACACGAGAATGGAATAGCTTCCGATTCTCATGTCACCAACAGGAAGCTTCACTTCACAGTGCGATCCACCAGCTCTCCGCATTGGCATAAGTAAACTTCTACTAGTACACATCAGGCTTGAACACCTGACACACCCACCATGTCTCCATCTCCACGAGAACAACATATGTTTCTGCGTCAGTGCTCCCACTATCCCAGTTTAGCAACATAGAACTATCTCCTCATAAAAGTTACAGCAGGTATGGCAAATAAGCCAACAACATTTATGCGGTCAACTAGTACAGTCTGAATAAATCAGGTCCTCAAAGAAAGAAGAAGAAAGAAAATAAAACAGGCTCCTAAAACGTACGAAAAACACCTGCCTGTCAGATTCTTCAAATGACATCGCTAACAGGACTGACACCCTACAAGTACAGCTAAGTCGGTGCTCAGCAGAACTTCCAGTGGTTGTCGCAGTTCACGCACGTGACGAACGTCGTCATCGGCTCATCAGCACTCCTGGTCTGCAGCTGGTAGTAGGTAGTCTTCCGCTGCCCGCACCTCCCACACTTGAACTGGTCGGTCGACGCCTTGGGTGCAGACGCGCGCTCGCAGTCAAACAGAGCCTTCTCCTTGATCTGCTTGTTCTCGAGCTTCCTCGCGTCACTGGCCATCTCATCGGGGGATATGTCCACAAGATCCCCAGGTTTCACTTCGCCCAACAGAACCCTCCGCCGGAAATCAGGGTTGTTATCGGCCTTCAGGTTGAACAGTATCGATCTGTACTTCATCTTGTGAGTCCCAGTGGAACGTCCTAGCTTCTCAAACAACGCCGACTCCACTGTCACAGCCACTCTGTATGGGTCGCACGCGTCTACCTGATCCAAGAGGTCCCTCACTTCCTCTCTGTCTTCCTTGCTAGTTTCTGGGGAGACCTTGACGAAGGCCTCTACAAGAAGCTCCCTGTATTTATCCCGAGCAGCATCATTGCATCTGACAAGGGATGTTAGCTTTGGTGGACCGTTTGTAACAGAAGATGGCTTCTTTGTATCAGTTCTACTGACTTCCTTCGAAACCTTCTCTACCTTGACATGTTGAACTTTGGAATCATTATTCAGAGTCTTCTCAACCTTCACACTCACTTCTTTTTTCTCAATCTTCACACTTGGCGACAAAGGATTCTTTTCAGCCCTCACACGTGGCGACATAGGATTCTTTTCAGCCTTCACAGTTGTCGACGTAGAATTTTTCTCAACCTTAATAGGCTGAGACTTCTCAGCCTTAGCTGCAGAGTTATCTGATTTTCCATTCACTGATGTGCCGTTTTTCTTTCCTGTCTCTTCAATAACAACCTTCTTCCAGTACCCAAAAAGTTCTGTAGCCACCGCCTGTATGTCTGAGTGGGGGTGCTTAGTAAGGTACCGAAGACGTTTGCCAACCTGAAAAAACAGAACATAATCGGTAAGTCGAAGATCCCCTAGCCGTAAAGAGCTGTGGGGAAAATAGCCAACAGAAACTAACAGTAACCAGTTAACAGGGAAAGCAGATGTTTAATAACAAAGTATTAGAATTGTGAACTAAGTTTCTGTAGTTAAACAAAAACTTGCTTAGCAATTCAATTTGCACAAGCTGTTTCACAAAACCCCAACCAAGCGCAATTATTAAATGCAGACCATCAAAAGTAGTACCATTGCTCATAACTAGTTTTTATCCATTTCTGGCTCATGCTCAGAATACCTTTCAGCCTTACGGAATTAGATATACTTTTTCACAAATGCAAGAAAGATCCAGCAAAACTAATTTATAAATTGGATTACACAATTACCCAGTCTCTGAAAGGCAACTCACACATGAAATAAACTGTCACTGCAGCCTCTTTAGGCGTCCTAGTCTCCTAAAAATTGATTCAGAATAATTATATTTTTAGGCCCATTGCCCAAGGGTACTTATGTAGGTGTTTTGGAAGGATTTTTTAAAATATCTCTATACATTCAAAAGAGTTTCCATTATAGACCAGCTTACCTAGTTTTAAATCACAAAGGTCTGAAAACTAAATTAAACTTTAAAGACTATAGCTGGCGAATTCTGGTGTCGGTGGCTGGCTCGAAGAGAAACTGACTACTGGGAAGTTTGCAAAGTAAGATGCACCTTAACTTAAACGACAGGAAGCCGTTACAAGTTCAGATGAGATTTACACAAAATGGCAAGTTGAGAATAGAGTAATGACTAGTTTAATAACCCTACTGCAACGTGGATTTTCAGGAAAGTTGTGCGGGATGTCACAACCTAAAGCTCCTGTAATTCATGGCTTTCCCGAATAATATAGAAGATTTCTTACATCTGAATTGTTCATATTCTGCACGCTTTTCTTACCAAATCAAATTTTCACATCAACACTTAAACCAAAGACCAACACATTTTCTTCAGGAAAATTGGCAAGAGTACTCAAAGGCCATGCTAGCAAAAGACAGGGTACAAGGCCAAAAAAACTCCATGAAAACACCAAGTCCTGAGGAAAGACCAGCTAACTGTTATCTGTTCTTATTTCGTGAAATTTGAAACTAAGATATCTTATTAGACAAACAAGTTATCACATATTTGGCATACTTCTACAGCCAAATACTGAACCTGTGCTTGATCAGACCAATCAAAGACAGGCTCAATGACTACCAAGACATGCTTTTTACATTCCTTCTTCATCAGTACACATTCTATTTGTTGGCAACCCAAAAGCATCATCATTCGGAGACCACTTTATGCAGAATCCCAATTAAGATGAAACTAGTAGCGTCAATCTGATCCATATCAAGGTGAAAACAGTCCACCAACACAGAATTTTAATTTTTTTTTTGTTCATCTCGAAACGATTCAACCCAAACTTTCCTGACACAGAACGCCCGTTAAAAGAACACATCAATCCCAGGTATAAAAAAGAGGAAAAAGGAAGCGATATGCACCCACAAGATCTAATTCCAATACAACTTTTGGCATCTCTTCTTTATCCTAAAGAAGGGAACAGCCGCATGTCCTCCACACACGGTAAATTTTGACAGAGATAACTGAGCCGAAAGGCTCAAAGAATCCAATTTGAACGCAATGGGGCGCATTGCACTCGCAATTTGTCCTCAAAGGTTGGTCGCCGCCGCCGCACGCATCCTCCGGAAGCCACACACAAAAAAACAGAGAGAGGGTGCCACGAATAGACGAATTCATCCCCAGCCACAGAATCCGGATCTCACCTGCGTGGAGACGAGGACCTCGGTGGTGACGGGGAAGGCGCGCAGCCTGCGCAGGGCGTCGAGGCAGCGGCCGGCCTCCGGGGAGGAGCCGCCGTCCTCCTCGGCCGCCGCGTCGGCCGCCTTCTTCGCTGCCTCGAACGTCTCCATGAGCTCCCTCTCCATGGCTGGCCGCGGCGGTGGAGAACCAATCAATCAAAACTCTAGCATTGCAGGAACGCCTCTCGCCGCCGCGGTCTCCCCTGTTGGCTCGGAGGGTGGGAAGAGACGGGAAAAAAGAGAGGTTGGATTTGGGGGGTAGCCGGGAGATTTATACGAGCGGCTCTCGCGGCGCGGGCTGACGCGCGCTGCCGCCGTTGATTCGGAGGCGATTCTTCTGGAACGGGATCGATCGGACGGCGGATGTGACTGCACCTGGCGGGCGTTCGGTAATTCGGTTGGTGGGAAGGGTTGTCCATCCCTCACTGTTGTCATTTCCCTTTTCTCGCAAGGGACGAAGGAGGAGCTGACTCGCCATTCAGTAAAAGAAATGCGGTAAATTTTACTATGTAAAAGAAAATTAATGCAGTACCTTCTGGAAATTTTCACCGGCATTGCTGGTCGGTCCGGAGCAGGGCGGACCCAGAAAAAATTAGGGGGGGGGGGGGGGGGGGCAAATCAATTGATTGGGGCATTCCTTATATAAATTTACAAAATCTAAAAAAAATCTTTAAAATATGAAGAAATACCATAGGAAATCAAAAAATTGAGTGGGGGCCTAGGCCCTCACACAGCTGCACTTGGGTCCGCCCCTGGTCTGGAGTGACGGTGCCCGACCATTGCGAATCAGGGTTAGTGATTGCAAGATGCTACATTTGGGTAGTGGACTTCACATTGTAGCGCCAGATCAACAAGATGGCGATCTGAGTATCTGACGATGGATGTCGATGGTGATATTACATCTAGATGACAGTAGCATCGTCGTCGCCAGTTAAGGAGGTTCATAGGTGTCGGTGGTCCATGGTGGAGGCCGGCGTGATGACACGTGAACCGAGTACAATTCTAGGCGTGACAGCCACAACCACATTGGAGGGGAGCTAGTGTTGCAACAACAAGTCGAGACCTTAGTAAGGGAGGAGGGGGCATGGTGTGCGTCACCGACAATTGTGCTAGAAGGAATCGGACAAGGCCTGAGTGACAAGCAAGGCTGAGACACATAGGTCCACTACCGAGAAAGAGCGAGGGGAGGACCGCCGGTGAAGAAGGCGCGTCGTGAAGATAAAAAAAGGAGTTGCCTATATTGATTTACATGTCTCCCAAAAAGCACAAACTTACAACATATGTTTAAAAAGAAACTTATCATTTATCCTGAATGCTCGTTTCACCAAACTTCCTTTTGTGTGTTTTTTTGGACAGGCAAACTTCTATGTGCCGTTGCCCATTGTTGGCACCATGCATATTTCCCCCTTTCGATATCCTCTTTTCCTTATGTAGCCTCATTGAGAGCACTCTTATAGACCTATCTTTGTACTCACAACCTTTTGAGAGCACTTGTTTCTTTTAGCATGAGGCCAATATCTTTGATTCCATTCCAGTGATCTATATCTGGATTGGACATTGCCAAAACAACCCAGATACGTTCTATGTTATCTCTTGGAACACTAAAGTTATTGGTACCATATCCATTTGATCTGTTCTATGTTATCTCTTGGAACACTAAAGTTCCCAATTCCATTACCCTTGTCAATAAGAACAGGCGTAGGTTTTCTCGACATGCATGCTATAGAGACTTCTTCTCAGCATGTCTATGTGATATTTCTAATACCCCTTTTCTTCATTTCTCAGTAAATCTCGATACTTATATCGAGAGACACTCTACCGAGAATACTATTTTGAGGACAAGAACTTCTTTTCTCTGCCGGTAGTAGATTGACATCACCACTAGCAAGTAGGATATCATCCACATACACGGGATTAGGAAATTAATTTCCCATTCTATAAGTTTGCACAAATGCGATTGTCCTCTCATTTTCTTTAACCCAAAATAACTTCTGATTCTAGAGACTTGCTCTAGTCCGTAAGATCCCTTGTGATCTTTACTTTCATCTGATGTAACTCAGATCATTATGTGCCATTAGCACTCATTATAATCTGTTTATTCTCTTAGCGCAAATCTTTCGATTTAAAATCGCTTTACATATTTCCTTTGGAGTCACATTGGTGTTGTAGACCCTTTATAGCCTACTGTTTTGGCTCCATTGGAAATTACTTATGAGTCCCAAACATCGTCGGGATTCACATAGTCTCTAATCATTAAGACAAGTAGACACTTGTCAAAATTGATTGAGCGCTTCTTATAATTTCTGTAAATGAGGTGGGATCAACCTTCATTTAAATTTCTCTGATATAGACTTTATAGTCATCTGTTTTTCTCATATGGGGATGTTGTTGTTCTGTCATTGCCTAGAGGCAATTAATTCTGTAGTCTTCTATTGCTATAGCTCTTACAAGGACCTAAAACACAAGATCCATGTTTGCTTGTTCATCTCTATTATAAAGCAACAAGCTCCCCAGATAAAATCTATTCGAGCCTTAGGTATGTTCATACCATGCTCCCCCCAGATTACTCCATTTTCTCCAAAATGGTGTATCCTTAATCCTTTTTATTTGGGTTTATTCTGTTAACCTGTCAATCTGTCTTCTTTATGGCACTTTGAGTACCGTCATTAGTCTCCTTTCGGAGCTATAAAATATCCAAGAATACATCTATATTTTTACTTTAGGGGTATCATTATTGTGATCGTCGTACACCCAGACGATCACAATTCAACATAGATCACTTAGGGGAGTCTATTCTGTAATACTCTCTATCTCCCCCTCGAAATGTGGCAAGAACCTTTTGCCACAATTTCGAAACTTTGATTATCTGCTTTATTCAAAATGAAGTTGTCTGTTAATGTATGGGAGTACTTTTTCCTTATTCCCTTTTCAAAAACTCACAAGAGTTCTTTCTCAATGATACTTTTTGCAAGTCACACTTGCATACCATTCTTAACTTGAGGTTCATTTGTAACTTTATTCTCTTTTGACTCATTAAGTGTTTTATAACTATGACACATAAAATGTGCAATCGATATAAAAACACATGAGTCGTCACATCTTTCTCCTGTCATACAGGATAAGTCCTTTGTCAAATTTTTCTCCCGCCATGCGGGTATTTTCCCAGACTTTTCCTACCACGTGGGTATTATTATCGTCTTTTCCCGTCATGCGGGTATTCAGGAGACATAGATGCCACAATTGGCTCTTTAGACTGCATATTGAATCATCAAATTCAGAAATAAATCTGAATACACTTTTATACACATGCTTAATCCAACGTTGGTCAAATTAAGCATTCATGTTGCTCGTTTAAAAAATTTCTTCATATGATATACATGAAAGAAATTCGTTAAACAAAGCTCCGAATGATTTCTTTGTTTTCTTCATGGAGAGTACATGAAAGACATTTGTCAAACAAGACTCTCGATGGTCTATTTGTATTCTTGGATTAACATCCAAGAATTCTTTTTTCTTTTGCAGTCATTCTTTAGAGAGAACATACTCTCTCACTTTATGACCTTTCTTGGTCATCTTTCGGGTCACAAGTACCCATCCTTTTGTTTTCACGAATGAAAACATGAGAATCTTTGTCTGAGAAAATATTCAATAAAAATAAACAATAATGAGCATAAAAATAACCCTACATTGGTCTGGTTAAGATATGCACATTAAATCTTTAAAACTTTCTTCTATATTCTAAATCATCGTTGGGCAGAATTAGAATGAAACATCATCTTTCTACACTAATTCTACATCACCGTTGGGCAGAAATAGAATCAATGCATAAAACTCATAAACAATATGATGATAATATTTCTATTGCAATAAAGAACTTTGTTCAGAAAATAACATTATCATCAATTCTATTGCAGCGGAAACATGAAATGTACATATTTCTATAGTTCAAGAACATTTCTTGATCTTTTATCTTTTCTCTGAAAATTGATCACTTTGATGCAAAATTATCAGAGATCTAGCCCTTTGACTATAGAACTCACATAATTATAGTACTGCTATTATCAACGTTGGTCAGAAAATAACAATACCATAATTTAATCTGTTAAACAAATATTTCTCTTTTTCCTCCTCTCCAATTAAATTTTCCCGTTGGTTCCAATTTAATTAGAGGAGAGTCCTTTTACTTTACAGTAGAAACTTAAAATATTCTTTGTATTTCACAAACAATGTACTGTTCTGGTCTGTTCTCTAAAACAAATTCATTGAATTTGAAAAGAGATAGTCTTTTAGCAAAATCTTTGTCATGAAAGACTTTTCAGTCCTTTAATTAAAATTCTCCTTGAGAATTTAATTAAAGATCTAAACAAATTCACTGAATTTGAAAAGATATCATCTTTTAGCAAAAACTTTGTCTTAAAAAGGCTTTTCTGTCCTTTAATTAAAATTCTCCTAGAGAATTCAATTAAAGATCTAAACAAATTCACAGTGGAATCTGTATGTCTTTTCTTTTGATCTCTAAACAAATTTTCTCAGTGAAAACTTTAACAAAATCATAAACATTGCAATAATCACTTTAACATGCTCCTCTCAAAATTTTAATTCTCACTTTTAACTCTTTTGACCTTTTAAATTTAAAGGAGCACATTTATCTATTTGCAGCGGAAAAATATGAATTAAAAATTCATGAACTTTATACTTTGCAGAAGCTTTTCTTTTACTTTTCTTTTTCCTAAACAAATGAATACGTTGGAAAACAAATTGAATAGGAAAAAGTAGCTGAAAAACAACTAAAATATGCTTCTGAAAAAAAAATAACAGAGTAAAACAGATAAAATACTCTGTAATTCGTGGGGCCCAGCCCACGGCCTTTAACTTTCGGTCCACGGCCCGTTTAGCTACGCGCGCGCGCGCGCGGTGCACAACCAGCAGCAGCCCACGCCACTGCACTTTCGGCCCGAGAGCCCATGTCGGAGCTAGGGTTTCACTCTCCACCGTCCGATGGCATCGAACGGCCCGCGCGGCGATCTCGGTCGAACAAAACCGAGGGGAACGGCCCCCGCGCGAACCCTAGCCCCATTCTGTTCCTCCCCCGCGTCCTCCACTGTTCTCGCTCCGCCGTCGCCCGCAGGCAAGTGAGCGAGCGGCGCCGCCACCTACTGCCTCCTCCCACCAGAGAGTGAGCGCGCGGCAACAGAGTCGAGACCGGCACCCCTCTGGCCCCTTGCCGACGCGTGCGTCCACCCGCAGGTGAGCGCACCATCGTCAAGTGGTGCAGTGGCGGTGCCACTTTGCCGGCGACGACCGGTAGGTGGAGATCCGGCAGAGTGCCGTCTCCCTTTTTCTCTTTTGGCCTTTTCCTTTAGACTTCTTTGGATTCGATGTCCGATCTGTTCTAGGGTTAGGGTTCTTTGCTCCAGGAGGAGTGTGTTCTTCTCCCAGATGCCTCGGCTTGCCGATGCGCATCTGGGTCGAGAGGAACTGGCGCGGCCGAATGGCGGCGCTCCTTTTCCGGCGATCCCGAAGGCGTTCCGGTGAGTCTTTCTTTCCCTTCTGCCTTCTTTTTCTTCGATCTGGCATTTAGGGTTTCGGGGAGGGGATCCTTTTTCTTTTGCTTTTCTTTTCTGTTTCTTTGCTACCGAAGAATCTAGAACCCTAGATGGCTCTGATACCAATGTTGAATCCATGGGATCATCTAGGTCTAGATCAAAAACGGTAGAACAGAGGAAGGAGAGATAATGGAGGTACCTTCTCCTCTTACAGCACGAACCCGGAGTGCCGGCCATGGTGGAGATGGCCGGCGATGGCAGTGAGTGGCGGCGGTGGTGGAGCTTCCCGCTGCTACTGCCGCAACCCTAGATCGGTAGGGGGTCTTGGTGGGGTGCCTGGCGCACCAGTCAACCTCGTACTGAGTGCCGCCGGCCCCCACCTCTTTATATAGGCAGCGCAACAGGGGCCCACCCACCAGGGTTTGGTTGGGCGCCCCCGATCAGGGCGTGATCATGGGGTCACGGTGAGTCGTTGGACTCACGCGTGTGGAGATCAACCTAACAGGAAACCCTTGCGTTGACTGACTATCACTCACCTTGAGAGGAGGAGGAGGCGCGTCGCTGCTGCGAGCTACGGGCCGCATGGTCCACCTGCTCGTCGTATCCATCGTCCATGCTTTCCTCGTCTCCTTCGAACTCTTCGCGGAGGCGCCGCCGCCGCCGCCGGTGTCGTCGCCGCCGGAAAGGTGTTGGTGCCGGAGGAAAGGGCAGGCGGTGCGGGAGGGGAAAGGCGAGAGCGGCGCCGGGCGGCTGGCAGAACCCGGCCCCGGAGGAGACGCCATAGCTGAGGGGAACACGGTGGTCGATGGGGGAGAAGGAATTAATGGTGGTTTGCTGCTCGCTGCTCGGGACCAGGGGCGGAGCCAGGATTTAGGTATGGGGGGGCGAGGATCAGTCAGAGCCAAAAAAAAGTTCAGTTTTCGGATAAACTCCTACAGTTTGTTTTTTTCTTAGATAACCTCCAAGGTTAGCTTTGCCGAGTAAATAGCAACATAAACATTTAAGAGTCTTTGCCGAGGTCGACGGCACCGCGGCAGTTGGCATGATCAACACTGACAAAGAAGCAATGGAACACAACATCGCCAGACTGCATGCCCTGTTCATCTAGCAGCTGACGCTTCGTGTAGTTTACGGCGAGCGGCGGCGGCAGGCTAGCTCCGTAGCAAATCGACCGGAGAGAGGATCAGATCGAGTTTTTTAAGGGTATAAAGAGAAGAGGGTGTTTTAGGGGCTTGGAGACCATTAGATGGGCGCTCCCTGCTTGGTCCGCAAAGCAAGCGGAAGTCACCGAAAAATTACCGAGCACCAAACGCATGGACTAAACTGGCCAGCTTGGTGGGCTTTTGCTGTGTTGCACGGGCCTCACATACTAGTGTTGTGATTACGTGCAGTCAATTAGCAAAGTATAGTACAATGTACTCTGTCTGTTTGTTACTAATACCAGCAATACGTAGACTGAATCATTAGGGGGGACTAACCATTGGGGGGGGGGGGCAGACCCCTGCTAGCACCCCCTGGCTCCGCCCCTGCTCGGGACTTCAGTAGTTCAGTAGTTTCAAACTTTTGTTGCCCCGGAGTAGTTTCGTTTCGATTTCACATAAATTTTGGAAAAGATAACAATTTCGAATAGCACAAAGGGAAGGAGATGTTTGGACCGTGAAATTATTTATATAAGAATAGATGATTTTTATCTCTAGGAATTTTGAAGAAGTTGGTGAATCGTAGTGTTAGACTTATCAAGCTCCTATGGAATATTACATTCGGAAAAGAAAAAAAACATGAGATGCATTTCTAAAGCCCTCAATTTCGTAGGAAAACCAAAATTAGCTCCAACCTAATTTTGTTTTCCTTTGCAAGGAAAACTATTTTGTTGGTCTACAAAATTAGATAGTTGTGTGCATCAATTGATTCAGTGGCCGGTATTTTACCCCCTTTTCCAACAAAAAAAAAGGTCTGCACAACTAGGGGCCAGTGCTATTTTTTACCTCGACAGTACCATTCTTCCGTTTCTACTTTTATTTTAGTCAGGAGTAAGGGATCAATAACTGCTAACCATTCATGTTTTGTTTTGTTTATATACCAAATGGTTAGAGCGTCTCCGATGTTTATACCTTAGGTAGAGCATACACAACTAGAATAGGCCCGCTTGTCGGGCACTAGCAAACATGCAACATTGTCGAGTGCCGACAAAAAACACTCGGCATACTTGTGGTTTGCCGAGTATATGCACTCGGCATACTCATTGTACACATGTCCATTTTAACCGCGTTCAATGACAAACGAAGGATAGGATCACCTTTTTTTTGGAAAAGACTCGCTAAACAAGTAAAATAGAATAGTATGCATACATTTATTTGAATTTTGAAGAGAAAACTTATGAAAATTTAATTTCAAAAGTACCAAAAAGAGTTTTCAACTTTTTAAGTACCAAACAATATCTTTTTGTTACTCTACTTTAACGAATATGGCGTAAATGGAACCTCTCCAATTTCACACCAAGTAGACCATATGGATGGAAACAATTCCCAAGTTTTAATATTGTTTTTGAATTTCTTCTAGTTTCACCCATTTAAATGAATTTCCGCCTATTTTTGAAAGTGATCCAAATTTGCATTGCAAATGTGTTATAGTTTTCTCTTTAAAATTGCCAATAAAAATTTCAAGATACCAAAGTAGAATTATATGTAATATCCACATAGGGTGTTGAAATATTCATTTTTCGCAGAAAGTAGACAATACTATATGGACAATTTCCAATTTGTACTTCCTCCGTCCCAAAATATAAGGCGCGCTATTTTTGTGCTGGTCTTTGATGATTAATTTTGACCATTAATATATACAAAATTGAATGGATTGAGAATGTATAAATCGTACCGTTGGATTCGGCTCGCAAAATTCTTTCATTTCGTATATCCTTATACTAATTTCGTGGACATATTATAACTAGAAATCATGGTCAATGTTGTACATCGTTGACCAGCGAAATTTAAAGGCGCCTTATATTTTGGCACAAAGGGAGTATTAGTTTTCAACCTTAGGTACTTTCGCACATCTAAATAAGTCTATTCCAATTTTTGTAAAGTAATTTAAATTTAAATTGGAAATGGGTTATAGATATTTTCCAGGGATTTCTGCTTTTTAGGTTTTTTTAGGGATTGGAAATGTGTTATAGATTGGTCATAAAAAATTCACACATCAGTTTTAGGTACACACGTGGCCCATGAAGAAATATTTGCCATGTGTATTTAAAGGGTACGCTGGGCAAAGGCTTTTAAGCTCGGCCCTACGAGTTCTTGATTTTTATTTCCGGTGCAAGAATGAGAAAAATTCTAGTGCAAGAACAAGAAAACCAAGTGATTTCTCATCTTTGCATTTAAATTGATGATGGAAGGAGAGGCTGGAGCGTCGGACCAGATCTGAGAGGAGAAGTCACCGGCGACAACTCCAAGGTCGGCATCGGCATAAGCTGGCACGAGATGCGGGCGAGGCTAGAGTCGACCAAGTCTCTGCCAACCGAGGTGGATGCGAGAAACTCCTCGGTGACGGTGAAGGTGGACTCATCTCCGCCACCGTCGGTGACTAGGGTTCCGTGAAGCACCACCGACACTTTCGCGTGGACCTGTCCATGCCGAGCAGGAAGCTTTGTCTTTCGATTTTTTTCCTTTTCCTCATTCTTTTTTGGAGAGGGAGGGAGGAGAGAGGATAGGGGTGTGTACAAATTTAAATGGATAGCACCAACTGAAACCTTGGACGTACTTCAAGTTCTACCAATGCTTAACCCAAGCTGGATCAAAACAAATATTGGGTTTGGCCGAAGATAAAATATTTATACTAAAATTTTATAATTATTTGAGACTTAATTTAGTCATATTTAATCTTAACGAGTATATTTTTATCTATTAGTTTCCATAGTTAACCAAATTTGAATGTTGCAAATATTAATTATATATTATACAATTGCAATGTATATCAATATAAATTGTGTTGTAATAAATTTAAACCGTATGTTGTAAAAAAGATTCTCCTTAAATTTGTTTCTTATAATACCATAATTCATATAATGTACATGTATATATTTGTATATGTGTGTGTGGTCGATTCTATTTTAATATCCATGGTAGAGATCTCTAAAGTGTACCTCTAATAAATAAATATTTAATAGTTGTTTCTCGTGTATTATTAAGTAAGCACGTGTATATAAACTTCTGGAGCATAAATTTGAACCTAGGTAGCTGTGTCTTGTTAGTTTGAATGTAAACATACGTATGATTTCTACTTGGAATTAAAATAGTATCGATCATAGTATTCACCGGATAATATATTTGACATATGGTTTCATTATATTATATGTTACTCTGCAATGTGTTTGGCATCATCTGTTGTATGAAAGGATCTATTTCTCAAATGAAAGGTCAAACACGAAATTAAAGATGAAAATCTCGTTAACATACATTTGAGTACAACATGTAGAACATCCTCATGAGAGAGACTATTGGTCTAATTAAAACTGATGATCGAAAACCGGGATTAGCTTGAACCTTTTTTTTGTCCTATGCAAGGAAAACCGTTTTGTAGATATGCAAATTACATTAGATAGTTGTGTGCATTGATTAATTCAGAAGTCAGGATTTTACTCCCCTTTTCCAAGAAAAAGGTCTACGCACCAGGCCGGTGCTCTTTTTAACTTGACAATATCTTTCTTCCATTTCTACTACTATCTTTTAATCAGGAGTAAGTGATCATTAACTGCTAAACTATCCTTGTTCTGTTTATCTTCCAAATTGTTAGGGCGTCTACGATGTTTGTACCTTATGTAGAGCTTACACAGATTGAAATCGGCCGGATTGCCGAGTGTATTTTATCGGGCACTTAGCAAACAAGCAATATTACCGAGTGCCGACAAAAAACACTCGGCATACTCGCGGTTTGCTGAGTATATGCACTTGGAATACTTGTACACGTGTCCATTTTAACTGTGTGTTAAATGGCAAATGAACGGTACGATTACCTATTTTTTTTGGAAAATACTCGTCAAACAAGTAAAATAGAATATTATTCATTCATTGTAGACCGTAAAAATGGTGCAAATGGAGCATCTCCAATTTTCGCACAAAGTAAACCATATGGATGGACAATTCCCAAGTTTAAAGAATTTTCTAATTTCTAGGTTGGGTATAGAGTAGTGTAGATCAATAGAATAGACGATTCAACACAAAAGAAAAAATATTTAGACAGATGACATATATACTACTCAGTCAGACAGGATGAAAGACTCTTGCTACTTCAGTCTCCTACCGATATTAATATATTTCCTTTGTCCAAAAGAAACATCTGGCTCCTACATCAATATGATAAAACATCATAAATATGGTTTTCGATTTTTTTTTAAATGGAGGGAGCACTAGAATTTGGGAGACAAAAATCTCTACTCATGACATATATTCCCTTTGTCCAAAAAAATAAATAAATCAGTCTCCTACATCGGAAACGCAAGCTGCATCATACATTCTCTAACGTCGCGATCAATCTGGTCCTGCTTCTGATGTTCTTGGTACACCTCCGACGACACCTCGCGCTTGCTGATAACAGTGCCTTTGCCGTGCTTCACCTGTAGCCTCGTGCCACCGGCCAATGTCCGGCCGACGCCGGCGATGCGTTCCTCGTGGAGACCAATGTTGAGGAACAGCCTGGCCTTGCTGTTGCAGCCAGGGACGTCGACATAATCGTGCATGGAGAACACCTCCTCCGCGCCGCCGCTCTCCGTGTCGTATGTGAAGACTTTGTGCCGGCTCGTCGCAAGCAACACCTTCTTCTTTCCCTCCGCGTCGGTGACGCTGCAGAGCGGGATGATCTCCCGCTCCCCACTGAGCTCATCACGAATCGGCCGCGGCAGCCTGCCCACTTCGACGCGGTAGCGCGCCGACCACGACGGAGAGTCCCGACTCACGCGAGGAGCAGGAGCAGGAGCACGTCGTCGACGGGGCGGTTGTGGACCACGGCGCAGAGGGAGCCGTCCAGGTTTGTGAGGTGGCGGATGCGTCCCGCCAGCCGCGGCGGCGTGCGCACCCACCCGAACCGCTCGGCGCCGACGGAGAGCGACATGATGGCGCGTCGTGCGGCGGGTCCCTGGCGCTATCGTCAATGAAGCTCCGCGGATGCAGCCAGCAGCCAGTAGAGGTACCCGTCGACGGCCACCGGAGGCATGCCGTCGATATAGCACGCGAACCCCGGCGGCCCGTCGCCGCCGGCGCAGGGCCGCCACCGCCATACGCCGGATGCCGTAGGGGAGCACCTCGCACTTCTGCCTCCAAAAGGTGTTCCTGAAGAGCCTGACCACCTTGTGCTCGCCGGTGGCCGGGTCGAAGCCGAGGCCAGTGCTCGAGAGCTTAGAGGAAACCGCTCCTTGATCCGTAGAAATATGGGCTCTATCTCTGCCGCCGGCTCCCACGGCGGCAGGGCGACGTGCTCGGCGGTAGAGAGGTTGAAGACGTAGTACTCGGACAACCGGCGTCGAAGACGAGCGTGAGGCCCCGGCACGGCCTATTCC